>SJYA01000037.1:392021-699162 GCA_006410615.1 Neotragus moschatus | reverse complement strand
TGAGGGGCATAAGGACGTGAGGAGGGTGAGGGTGGGGAGGAGGGTGAGGGGGTGAGGAGGGTCAGGAGCTGAGGGGGTGAGGAGCGTGCGGATGGTGACGGCCCGGATGAGGATGTGGATGAGGCTGTGGCGATGGTGTTGGTGAGGGGCATCATATCAGTAACGTTTCCTGAGTACTCGTAACTGCCAGGCTCCCTGCTAAGTGCATATCGGTTTTCTCATTTACAATAAGAATCTGAGGTAGAGACACCCAGCACACCTATCTTACAGATGGGCAAACTGGGGTTTTAAAAACCTCACTTAAGCTTACGTGTGTGTCGCTTAGTCACGTCTGACTCTCTGTGACCCCATGGACTGTGGCCCACTAGGCTCCTCTGTCCCTGGGACTCTCTAGGAAGAACACTGGAGCGGGTTGCCCTTCCCCTCTCCAGGGATCTTCCCGACCCAGGGATGACACCCAGGTCTCCCGCATTTGTGGGTAGACTCTTCAGCAGCTGAGCCACCAGGGGAGCCTCTCCTCTGAGGTTACACCACTGCTAAGTGAGAAAGTACTGGGACTGGGATGGTAAGAAATACCTGCACCCACACACCGCCTCCTGCTCTCCTCACGTCTGCCTAGAGAGGCTCCTCATTCTCAGCGCTCCCCTGGCAGCTCCATGCCACTTTTTCTCCAGGTGCAAGGACCATACGTGGCACCATTTGGGCCTCTGTGAGTATGAAATTAACTGTCTTGTTTTACTGGCTGTTTCTCCTGGAGAAAAGAATGTGCATTCAACCCTGCTCTGTAACATCCGAGCGGAGGCTTTGCAAGGTCCTCACATTTACTGAGCTACTCTGTCCACAGCACAGCACCCACTTCAGCAAGACCTGGGCTGCTTTACTCCAAATACACTGAGAGCCCCAATCTACCCTCTGGTTCTGGGGACCAACCTGTGGGCCTCTTCACAGTACGCAGTTTGGGTACAATGACCCCTTCAAGTCCCGAAAATAAGCCACACTCTGACTCCGTCAGTGTCAGCAATGCTCTGGGGCCTTCACCCACCAACTCTACATTAACACGACACCAGTGACCCTCAAGGTGTCATAACCTCAGGCTGGGAGGACGCAGAGGCGACTCGGACACTGTCCCTGCCCTCAGTAACTGCTTCAAGCGACCACTGCTTCTAAGCCATCTGGACGCCTCACCGTTCAAACCAACGTGCCACCTGATTCAAGCACAGTTCACTTATCCTGGTCTACACACACCTTAAACCTCAGAAGAATCCTGGCAAAACGCGAAAACTTGCCTGGTAAAACGAAATTAGGTTTCATCCTTTCCCCATGAACTGGAAAGGCTCCCAATGTTTGGGGTTCTCTGTCCACTGAAGTCCTGGGAATCAGGGCTCTGGAGTGCTGGTTCCGACCTGCCTTTCTAGGTCTTTCTATCCCATGTGAACACAGCAGAGACCCTCTCACGGGTGCTGCCAGCAATGGATTTTGAACCGAAACAGAAGTTAGTTCTCACCCGCTGGCATCCATCTTTTATGTCCCAGAGAACCCCAAAGTTCAGATTCCTGACACGTGCAAAACAAGACCCCCAAGACACAGCTTTGGCTGTTTGTTTTTCAGCAGCCGCCGCCAGGCCTCGTCCCCCTGACCACAGCCCCTCACTGCCCCCAGCCACTGCCCTGCGTCTCCAGCAAACTCCATCAAAGGCAAGAAGGCCACACACGCCTGGCCCTCATTCCTACACTCTGACTTCACGGGGCTGTTATCCCAGGGAGAAAACATCCTGCACTTGACGATGTGTTCTGCAAAACACTGTCTGAAATAGACCAAAACATATTTGGTAAAACTGCTCTCTGGCACAGGACTTTTAACAATGCTTTCTTTGGATGAGAAAAAATATTCATAATCCTCTTTCTTCACAAGGCTTGAATAACTCCCTCCAAAATGCTAAAAACACTGCAAAGAAATATCTCCCTTAGCTTCTTCAATAACTAAATGGCTTAAAAAAGAAAAAAAAAGTGGTAGAAAAACAGAAAATTCAAAGATCTGGAGAGATTTAAGAAAAGTGCCAGCAGAACACGCCCTGTACCCCCTCTGTGGGTCCTGATTTGAACCACAGAGGGTACAGATGTTTCTGAGACAGTGGGGGAAAAGCTGAGACTGAACTGGGCGAGATGATGGTGAGAAACTACTAACAGTGTTAAGTATGATGATGGCACCATGCTTTTGTTTTCTAAAATGTTGCTTTCTGTTCGAGATACTAAATGTTTACAGTCGAAATATATGTGCGATGTGCTGTAACAGGGGCGTTTCAGGTGGCGCTGGTGGTAAAGAACCCGCCTGCCAACGCAGGAGAAGCAAGAGAGCTGGTTCCATCCCTGGGTCGGGAAGATCCCCTGGAGGAGGACATGGCAACCGAATCTCAAGGACAGTGGCACCTGGCGGGTTATAGTCAACAGGGCTGCAAAGAGTCGGACATGACTCTTTGTCTGATTGTGTATTGCCTGTCTGCCCCAAAACCCAAAGGCAGAGAAGGACGACAGCATCTGAAGCTGGCTGACAGGGACATAGGAAGTCACTGTGCTGATGTCTATTTTTGAATGTTTCTGACATTCCCCATATGAAAAAAAATTTTTTTTTACTGTCTAGAAACTATTTCCTACAATATACAAAGTTTCAGACTTCCCTGGTAGTCCAGTGGCTAAGACTCCACACTTCCAATGCAGAGGGTCCAGGCTTACCAGGTGGCGCTAGTGGTAAAGAACCCCACCTGTGAGACAAGAGAGGCGTGGGTTCGATCCCTGGGTTGGGAAGACCCCCTGCAGGCAGGCATGGCAACCCACTCCAGCATTCTTGCCTGGAGAATCCCATGGACAGAGGAGCCTGGAGGGCTACAGTCCATGGGGTCACACAGAGTTGGACAGGACGGAAGTGACAGCACAGCACGCACAAAGTATGTAAGACACTTGATACCGATGATTAAGCAAAGCAAAACTACTTTCATTTCTACGTAACTCTCGTTTTCCAGATCAAGAGGTACAATGACTTGTGGTGGCCCTGAGCTGAAGCAGCCNGGTCACACAGAGTTGGACAGGACGGAAGTGACAGCACAGCACGCACAAAGTATGTAAGACACTTGATACCGATGATTAAGCAAAGCAAAACTACTTTCATTTCTACGTAACTCTCGTTTTCCAGATCAAGAGGTACAATGACTTGTGGTGGCCCTGAGCTGAAGCAGCCGGATCGGACAAGCACTGGGCTTTCCCAAGCTGTGCAGTGGGGGGTGGCCTGTCCGCTGACCTGCACTTTATTTAAGATGGAAGGGCGGGTTGGGCCGAGATGAGGGAGGCAAAGGGAAGGGATTCTGACGGGTAATTACTACCAGGCTGCCGGCCAGGGAAGACCAGAGAGCCAGGTCTGCCCTCGGGGGTGGACAGCACACACCTTCTTTTTGTCAGATACACCATTCAGATGCCAGGAGCTGTCACTCATTAAGCGGAATTTCGGACACACCGATTATAGTGTATCCATGAAACACGAGGACCTGGAAGTTTTTCCTTAGAGAAAACCTTATTCGTTATTCCAGAAAAACCTTCAACGCTGTTGTTACTGTGATTCACCTTCGGTCTAGTTATTACCTGGCAGCATAGAAACTCTATTTCCCAGGAAGAGCGGGAGAAGAAGGTCACACCTGGCTACAGAAGTCACTTATTCTAATGTGGCTCCTCCACCTGGGCAGACAAAGGTGGGCCTCTGTCACCTGATGCCGATGCCAAGGAAGGGGGTGTGGGGGACGGAGCCAGCAGTGAGGGGGGGGTGGTGTGTGTGTGTTACGTCGCTTCCGTCGTGTCCGACTCTTTGAGACTCCATGGACTGTAACCCGCCAGGCTCCTCTGTCCATGGGGATTCTCCAGGCAAAAACACTGGAGTGGGCTATCATGCCCTTCTCCAGGGGATCTTCTCGACCCAGGGATTGAACCCACGTCTCCTGCCCTGGCAGGCGGATCCTTTACACTAGCGCCACATGGGAAGCTCAGTGGGGAGGGCAGACCCTGCAAAGGGGAAGGAAGGGGCACCTCGACCACCCACAGCTGGCACAGGGGTTGGAAGGGTGCCCGTGCTCCAGCCCGCGTGTTCTGAAACTCGGGCTTTTCCCTCAAGATCCTTTCAAACCCAAGGGAAACTTTTGGAGCTCCCAGAAAACCTTTCTTCTTTAGACAACTCTCACAACCAACTGTTCACACTTCGATTCTCTTTGGCACAATCCAGCCCCTACGCATCGTTAAGACTTCTAACTGGGAGGCACAAGGAATATATTAAAAAGCCACAAAACATCAGGTTTCCCTGATAAATGTCTGATGACTTCACTGGCGTGGCCTCTTAAGGGCTTTTTCCACACAGTGGCCGGACAAGGATAGGAGGACCACCACGAGTACCACCCCACGAGGCCTGCAGAGACTATCGCCACCGCTCTGGGAAGACGCCCACCAGATGCACCATCCTCACGGGCCAGAGAGGACCCGCCATGCTGAGCTGGCCTCAGACGTCCCTGTCACTCAGGCTCCACCAGGCGTCCAGGCCCCCACCACCGGCCGGGGTGAGGCCGCCCTTCCTCACAGGCTCAAAGTGGCTGCCGAGGCACACCTTTCACACAGAGGCCTCCCGCTCCATCTACGTGAGGACTGGGGCCAGAGAGAGGAGGACGCAGGAACCACCGCAGCTCCAGAAGGAAAGGAAACACTCGGGGCAGGGGGAAACTCATGAGACACTCCTCACCTTCGGATCCCTCTTGGTCACCAGGGTGTACAAGGTCTTCTTATTCAAATCGAAATGGCTGCAGACGTCCCTGGCGGCCTCGGGACCCTGGGTCACCATGGCGGCCATCAGGTCCAGGCAGGCTCGAGCCATCCTGTTCAGGACAAGCGGGACCTGGTGTCGGGACAGCAGGACCACAAAGGCCCCCTCGCCTCGAGCCAGCCGCAACCTGAATGTGCAGTCTGCTGGCCCCACACCAGAAACCAGGAGGAAAGAAACACGGAGACATGCCCTTTCTTTAAGAAAAAAAAAATATCCTAACAAAATCTTCAAAGAAAGCTAAAAAACTGAGTCTGAGGACAATCCTAGAACACAAGATGAAGGCAGAGAGAAAATGGAAATGTCTCTCTCCAATAAATCATCATGGAGCTGGACCCCATCCGCACCCAGGGCAGGCCAGGAGAAGACTTCTGCACAGGGGACATCTCTAGATGCAAGAGCCTGGCTGCCCTTCTACCCTGCGGTAGGTTACTCAGAATCCGCGCCGACCAAGCAGCTACCACATTCTATTTAAGTGCTGGGAAAACGGCAATTTACAAGACAGTCAAAGCCCCGCCCTCATGCACCCTGCATCCCAGTGGAGGCAGACAGTAGGTCAGGAGATGGCTATGGATATTATGGCACACATCAGCTGTGGATGGGACGGTCAGAGAGGGCCTCCCTGAGATGACACCTCCGCAAGGCTGTGAAGGTGGAGAGAGAGGGAGTTTGCAAGGACCTAGGAGACAAGCCATTGGGGTTAAAAGGACAGGTAGACTTAAGGAGGTCTGGGGTGCTCCCCAGACCGCAGGGGGAGTGGCAGGGCGGGAGCAGAGGGACAAATAGCAGCAGAGGAGTCAGTGACAGCGAGGGGACAGCCAACAGGAGGAGGAGGGCACTGCCACAGCCTCGGACACAGCTCAGCTCTGCGGGCGGGTAAAGGGAAGGTCAGGTGCCCTCGTGGAGAGCTGAACGCTGACCAAGTCCAAGGCTAGTCCTGGCCATGTACAGGCGGCCAACTTACCTGTAACCCGAGGCATACAGGGACTCACAGATGAGCTTCATGTGGTTATTCATCAGCTTCTTCACGATATTGGTCCCCACCACGTGAAAATGGGAAAGGTCACTGGCTGTCCGCAATAATATGGCCTCGAAAACTTGAAATACTAAAAGCATCTGCAAAGACAGAATCGAGGTGCTTACAAATCATCTCCTTTTCTTTTCTGCCTCTATAGACACTTGTCTTAGCCACAGTTCAGTCGCTCAGTCGTGTCCGACTCTTTGTGAGGTTTAAATCTTTCAACCTGCCAGATCCCGAATCAAACACAGAGATTTGCCAGGCCCTGAGGTCTGGAATTAGCCTTGCTCCAAGAGTCTAGCTAAATAGAGAATAGCTTGCTTACAATTAAACCAAATGAAATTAAAAGAGAAATTTCTAGTAATGATTCCGCCTCACTGCTTTGGGGATATTCAGGTCTACATCCTTACAGCAATAATCCTGAGACTTCAACAGGTTCATAAACACCTCAAATTCTGACCCTCTTTGAAAGCAGAAAACAAGAGACAACTCAATATACATCTGTACTTGAGACACACAATCTTTACCTATTTCTCTTCCGTTAAAGCAAACCATGCAGAAACCAAGTGTGTTTAGACGAGAATCTATGATCCTTCTTTCTGCTATTATTCACCAGTAACAAGTTAGCACTCTCCTCCGAAGACTTTCAAAGGTAACAATGCAAAAAGGAATGTATCTCTACAGCCCAGGCACAAAGCATCATTTTCAGTAGAAAGCTGGTAATATTTTGGAGATTTATATCACATTTCTCTTCATCAAGCTTAACATAATAGTTATTTAGTTGCTCAGTTGTGTCCGACTCTTTTGCGACCCTGTGGACTGTAGCCCACCAGGCTCTTCTGTCCATGGGATTCTCCAGGCTAGGATACTGGAGTGGGTTGCCATTTCTTTCTCCAGGGGATTTTTCCAACCCAGAGACTGAACTTGGGTCTCCTGTTTGGCAGGTGAATCTTTACCTCTGGGCCACCAGGGAAGCCCTAACACAACAGTAGCACTAACTTTTGCTTCTCCCCATCAGGCCAGGGAAGGAAGAACATACTTCACTTTCAGGGCGCTTCTCCCCACTCAGGAGCTGGAAAATCTCAGCACACTCCACAGAAATCTTGATGTACCCCTCTACAACATCGTACATGTCTTCTCGGGGGAGCTTCTTAGCAGCAGAAGCAAATGCCTCCAGGGCTGAAATGAGAGTCATGATCAGATGTTAATAAGGACAGTCTCTTTAGAAACAACCCCAGGTGCTACGGTGACAGAGGGAGACTGCTGGCAGGAAATAGCCAGGTGACTGGAAGCAGCCCAGGACAAGATGGACAGAGGAGCAGGGTGGAGACAGAGAGGTCAAGAGAGAGGACATGTCCTTAAGTCATGGGGAGCGTCTTTCAAAGGCACTGGCTGAGAGCAGAACCCTTCCTGATGCAGGAAGCCTCCTGATGGGTTACTATCCGATGCTCCTGAGCATCCGCTGGGTCTTTATCAATGTAACCCTGCTCTCCATCCCCAACCCCATCAACTGAAGGGGGCATAATGGATAAAGAAAATATGGTATATCTATATACAGACATACACATAAAAGGGACTCCCAGTGGTTAAAACTTTGCCTTCCAATGCAGGGGGCCAGGTCTCAACCCTGGTCAAGGAGGCAAGATCCCAGAGGCCTCCTGGCCAAAAAAAAACACAAAACATAAAACAGAAATGATATTGTAACAAATTCAATAAAGACTTTAAAAAGGGTCCACATCAGGGACTACCCTGGTGGTCTCCTGGTTAGGACTCTGTGCTCCCACTGCAGGGGGCATGGGTTCAATCCTTGGTTGGGGAACTCAGCTGGCGCATGCTGTACAGTACAGCCATCCATAAATAAATGGGTGAACAAATAAGAAACGACAGCAAAATAATTTTTTTTTAAACTGGTCCACATCAAGGAAACAAAGGAAAGAAATACACACAATGGAATATTATTCAGCCTTTAAGAAAGAAGGACACTGGGGACTTTTCTGGTGGTCCAGTGGTTAAGACTCCAAGCTGCCACTGCAAGAGGTGCAGGTTCAATCCTAAGACCCCACATGCCACTCAGTGCAGCCAAAATTTAAAAAATAAAAAAAAAAGAAAGTAGGAAACTTTACCTTTTGCAACATTCTATGTGAACCCTGAAGGCCGTAAATCAAACAAGTGAGGGAAAGACAAATACTGTATGTTCTCACTTACACATGCAACCTAAAAATGGCAGGGCCCATCTGATTCTTACCATTTGATCTCTACCCCAGCAAGTAACAGCCCCTTGTAAATAATGAACAAATGAATGAATGAAATGTATGCGCTTAGTCACTCAGTCATGTTCAACTCTGCGACCCTCTGGACTGTAGCCCACCAGGCTCCTCTGTCCATGGGATTTCTCAGGCAAGAATACTAGAGTGGGTTGCCATTTCCTTCCCCAAAAACTAATGAACAAATGAATGAATGAAATGTATAATTCTGTGCTAAAGCAGGTATCATCTTCCTAGCACTAGCTAGCAGTTGCAGATATCAAACCTTAAAAAAAAAAAAAAAAAAAAAAACTGTGGAAAACAAACTAGAAACTGAGGATATTCTGGCCATGAACTTAATAATTTTTCACTTGAGAGAAACACTGTCACTTTCATTGTGACACAAGGCCAGTGTTTCCACATATTAGCCTAATTCGATTGTGTTTTGCCCTCATAATCTAAATACTTTCTAATGGATTACAAGAAGTTGTGCAGGGTGATCACACTTTTCAAAAAGTGAAATTACAGAATCTACTTCGTATCAGTCACTAATCTTGGTCGACTGACAGGCCCTGCGGTGGCTTCACGTGATAGCTTATTACATGTTCTCCGGTCAGTGTGAGTGGTGAAGAATCAAAGCTACGCAAAACAGGGCTGACAGCCACGGCAGTAACTGCAAACCGGCTCACGGAACAGCCCCGAACTGACTGCTGAGCAATCCCATGGACTACAGCCCTCTGTCCATGGTATTCTACATGGAGAATACTGGAGTGGGTTGCCATGCCCTTCTCCAGGGGATCTTCCCGACCCAGGAATCGAACCTGGGTCTCCTGCACTGCAGGCAGATTCTTTACCGACTAAGCTACGAGGGAAGCCCCCGACTCACAGTCAGGACTCCATAAATATCTGCCGTGATGAATGAGGAGTACATTTATCCACTTTACTAACAATTGCAATAAGAAGAATTTTAGAGCTTGCTGACAGATGCTGCCCGGGCAGGGGAAGCTGTACTCGCAGGAAACTGTCACCATCAAGCACATCGTGGCCCTGGACTACCCGGCACCCAGGTCTCGGTTTCCCGACTGCAAATCGGGAGGCTGGGCTCTGACCCTCGCTGCAGAAACGAGCTGCTGCGTCTGCACAAGGAGGCCCCACGCAGACAGAAGAAGCCGGGAGATCGCCTCTCAAGTTCACGCTCTCTTCCCCCCAGCACTCACCCGGCCCCGCGCCCTGCGGGTCCCTCAGCTGAGCCTTGAAGCGCACGCCCGTGAGCTCTTCGGTGCGGGCCCGCTTGGCTGCGCCCCCCGAGGCAGCCGCGCCGTCCCGGCCGCGCGAGATCTTTCTCTTGGGGACCCCCATGGTCAAGAGGTGGGGGGCGCGCCGGGATCCACGCGCCCGGAGACCTGGCGGAAGCAAATGCGCGGTGACCCAGCCAGCGTCTCCGGGATCACACGTGGGCTGAACAGGGGCGGGGCTGGCGGAAGGGGCGGGGCCTCGAGGGAAGAGTCGACGGAAGGGGCGGGGCCTATGAGCAGCGGGGGCGGAAATCCGGCAGTGGAAGTAAGCGGTTTCTGAGTCTCGGGTTCGGGTGGTGGTGCTACGGTCGCAGCTGGGTCGCTGGCGGCTCGGGAGCGAGGCGACACTCTCCGCAACACACTCCCCTTCCCCCGCTCGGCCGCGGCGAGGAGAGGGCCTTCGGCGGCTCTTCTCGAGGGTTCTTAGCAAGAAGAACCCCCAAATCCGCTCCCTAAGGGCGCGAGCCCAGACCCGTGGTCGCAGCACGGTCAGATCGTTCTTGCCCTGAGGGTGCTCTCCTGTGGCCTCTGGAACGTGATTAACACGCGACGGGATTCGATGCTTTAAGTCGAAGTCCTGCTGGTGGGTCGGGAGGGTGGATGCCCCTGGCTAATAGATTGAAGGCGGGAGGAGAAGGGGACGACAGAGGAAGAGATGGTTGGATGGCATCACCGACTCAATGGACGTGAGTTTAAGCAAGCTCCAGGAGATGGTGAAAGACAGGGAAGCCTGACGTGCTGCAGTCCGTGAGGTCCAAAGGAGTCGGACAAGATTGAGCGACTGAACTTAATTGTGGGCGGGCTTGTTGCGGGAAGGTCCTTAGTCAGGCAACCGGTCCGAAGTCTTGCGGATGTCCCTAACCCCGACCCTTAGCTTATCTCACCTCTCGGACAAAGACAGGCTTGTCTGGTGGGATGTCACCGCAGACTGACAAACTAATGGGAGGACAGGCACCCTTTCAGCCCTGCAGGGTGGGAGGAGAGGATCAAATTAAGTCAACGTCTGTGAAAGCCCCTCGTGGACAGCGCAGCAGCGAAGCCAGCTGTTGCCAAGCGGAGAAAATGATGCCATGCGTGCAGAACTCCTTTGACGGGTGGAAAAGGACTGTGTATCTTTGTAAGATGTTACTCGTTGACTTGAGAGCCGCATGAAATATTCTGAAATGGAGGCATCAATAAATAAGTAAAAACAGGCTGGTGCATTCCTTAATACACCTTCATCAATACTTGGTTATGTGTTCAAATAAATCATGAGCCAGGTCATGAGATGAGTAATTTGGTGATTCCTGGAATCATCCATTAGCTCGCCCTCTACTTTGAGGAAATACTCTCCTGTGTTCTGCAAGCAGATCTGTATTGAATGTCTAAGGACGGGTGGTTTTTTTGTGTGTGATGGTTGAAGTTCCAGAGTCTCTTAATAGGAAACGTCTATGGGATTGACCCTGAGCCCCTGACCTGGCAAGACTATGGTGCTTGTGGAAATGCTTACCTTGTAGGCAGGTCAGAGCAAGTGGCCTGACCAGATACGAGTTCTTGCAGCAATGTTAAGAGACAGGGATATACCCAAAATTCAGGCTGTAAAAGATAATACTGTTTGTTAGTAAAGACAGACTTAATTCTTTTTTAAAAAACTTTTTATTTAATATTGGAGTATAACAGATAAGAATGTTGTGATAGTTTCAGGTGGCAAAGGGATTCAACCGTACATATACATGTATCCATTTTCCCCAAACACCACTGCCATCCAGGCTGCCACATAACACTGAGCAGAATTCTCTATGCTATACAGTGGGTCCTTGTTGGTTATCCATTTTAAATATAGCAGGGTGTCCATGTCCATCCCAAGCTCCCTAACTATCCCTTTCCCCAACGTTCCCCCCCCCCCACTCCCCTGCCCTGGGGAACCATGAGTTTGTTCTCTAAGACACACTTAATTTTGACTAATTGTCAACACGGGTTCTTTTCTGTGGTTTATTGCCAACCACCAAGTTTGTTTTCAACCAAAGTGGACCTGACTAAAGAGACAGGAGGGAGCAGGAGAGAGATGTAGGAAGCAGTCAAAAACTATTCAGTTTCTGCCTGTGTGGCCTTGGGCATGTTACCAGCTGTCTACAAAAAGGGAGCGAGAGGGAGAACTTGCCAGTACTACCCAGCTGATGGGTGATGGACCATTCACCCAGTGTTTCCTACTGCTACTGCTAAGTCGCTTCAGTCGTGTCCGACTCTGTGCGACCCCATAGACGGCAGCCCACCAGGCTCCCCTGTCCCTGGGATTCTCCAGGCAAGAACACTGGAGTGGGTTGCCATTTCCTTCTCCAGTGCAGGAAAGTGAAAAGTGAAAGTGAAGTCGCTCAGTCGTGTCTGACCCTCAGCGGGGGTCAGACTGCAGCCTTCCAGGCTACTCCATCCATGGGATTTTCCAGGCAAGAGTACTGGAGTGGGGTGCCATTGCCTTCTCCAGTGTTTCCTAACCTCAGTTTAAAAACCAAGAAAGAGAAGTTGTTGTTGCCCATCCCAGCCTTAGCCAGAGACATACCAGATGGGGTATGGCTCAGAAGAACAGGTGGATGCTTCAGACTAAGTCAGCCTGGTGCGCAGTGAATCATTGGTCACTAACCCAATTTGTTCAGATATGAGGCTCACCAATCAGCCTCTGGATAGTGACATCTTTTCTATGTAACAAGCCTGCATGGAGAGAAAGGACTGTATTTGCCCCAAGAACACTCCAGTCTACTGAAAATAAGCACCACTGTTCCTGGGACATTCTCACCGGGCACCCACGTCAGGGCCCTTGTGCTTACTGTTCCCGCCTCTGAAACTCTGCCCGGGCCTCATGTGGCTCATCTTCTGACTGCATGTGGACTCTTCTCCACCTCTCACTCCCTAGCTTCATACTCTCCTCTGTTTTTCTTTGTTGCCTTTATCACCTACTGTTGTTCAGTTGCTCAGGCATGTCCAACTCTTGGCGACCCCATGGACTGCGGCACGCCAGGCTTCCCTGTCCTTCACTATCTTCTGGAGTTTACTCAAGCTCATGTCCATTGAGTCAATGATGCCATCCAACCATCTCAGCCTCTGTTACCCCCTTCTCCTCACCTACTAGTACTATTAGATGCTTATTTGTCAGACTTGTTTACCCAAATATGCGTTCTATAATGACACAAAAGAAAATTCAGTGTTTTGTTTTTACTGCCGAGAACAGGGCTTGGCAGCTCATAGGGCTCAATAAATATTTGTCAATTAGATAAATGTCTATATAAATGAATAGAACCTGAGACGGAAAATTTTAATTAATAAAANGGGATTGGGGGCAGGAGGAGAAGGGGACGACAGAGGATAAGATAGCTGGATGGTATCACTGACTCGATGGACGAGAGTCTGAGTGAACTCTGGGAGTTGATGATGGACAGGGAGGCCTGGCGTGCTGCGATTCATGGGGTCGCAGAGAGTCGGACACGACTGAGGGACTGAACTGAACTGAACTGAAGAGAAGAATAAAAGAAAAAATATTTTTTTCTTTTAAATGCTGTGCATTTTCCCGCACATAGCTATTTAATTGTTAGAACATAAATACATGCTAAGTTGTTTGGGTCTAACTATTTCATAAATTTGTAACAATTTGGTAATTTGATCTTTTTTTAACCTAGGGGCCTGGGTAAAAGTCTCTGAGACCCTAAGGGCACCATGAGTTGAGAAGGTTTGGGACTCTCTGCTCTATACCCTTAATTGGTACTCACTTATTGTGGATTCAGAATTCCCATCAATGGACTTCAGGTTTTTTTTCTTTTTGGTAGCTTTAAATTTCCCCAGTCAATCACAGCTGAGTGATTAGTACTGTACTTTTGGGGAAATGATCATTTAAATTCAATTTTTATTTCTTCCTTGCCTTTTGTATACCCATGTCCATAGCCATATTGTTCACAATATCAAGAGGCAGATACAACCCAAGTGTCCATCAAAAGGTAAAAAGATAAATAAAGTGCGGTGTATACCTACACTGGGATACTATCCAGCTTAAAAAGAAAGGGAATTCTATACATACTACGACATGGCTGAACCTTGAAGACATCATGCTAAGTGAAAGAATTCGGACACAAAGGACAAATGCTGTATGGTCACAGTTATATGAGGGACCTAGAGTAGTTAGATCCGTAGACAGAAGGTAGAATGTTGACTGTCAGGGCCTGGGGAGAGCGGAGAAAGGAGAGGTCTTCTTTAATGGGGAAAGAGCTCTAGCGTTTGAAGACGAAGAATGTTAGGGAGACAGATGGAAATAATAGCAGCACAACAGTGTGAATGTACCAAATGCCATTAGACTGTACACTTAAAGATGGTTAAAGTGGTAAATTTTACGTTAGATGTGTTTTACCACAATAAAAAAAAAAGATTTATGAATTTCACAGGCCAGAGTTATCATTCCTCAGTCAGTTCTGTCGCTCAGTCGTGTCCGACTCTTTTCGACCCCATGAATCGCAGCATGCCAGGCCTCCCTGTCCATCACCAACTCCCGGAGTTCACTCAGACTCACGCCCATCGAGTCCATGATGCCATCCAGCCATCTCATCCTCGGTTGTCCCCTTCTCCTCCTGCCCCCAATCCCTCCCAGCACCAGAGTCTTTTCCAATGAGTCAACTCTTCGCATGAGGTGGCCAAAGTACTGGAGTTTCAGCTTTAGCATCATTCCTTCCAAAGAAATCCCAGGGCTGGACTGGTTGGATCTCCTTGCAGTCCAAGGGACTCTCAAGAGTCTTCTCCAACACCACAGTTCAAAAGCATCAATTCTTTGGCGCTCAGCTTTCTTCACAGACCAACTCTCACATCCATACATGACCACTGGAAAAACCATAGCCTTGACTAGACGAACCTTTGTTGGCAAAGTAATGTCTCTGCTTTTCAATATGCTATCTAGGTTGATCATAACTTTGCTTCCAAGGAGTAAGCGTCTTTTAAATTCATGACTGCAGTCACCATCTGCAGTGATTTTGGATCATTCATAAGACATAAATTGAGATTCTCACCTACAGAGGGCACCCTTGTCAGTTCCTTGTACTTTCCCTTGTGGGGTTGCAGGAACTAGACCTTCATTTGAAAATGGTGAAAATGTTTGGTAGAAACCAACACAATACTGGAAAGCAATTATCCTTCAATTAGAAATAAATGAAGTTTTCAAAATGGTGAAGATGCTACATTTTATGTTATATGTATTTTTATCACAGTAAAAACTAATTAAAAAAAAGCAAGATTACATAGTGTGAGGCCTTTTAAGATTAGAAGAGCTGATGTCAGATTTGGCATAATTTAATCATTCACACACACTAGTAAAGTAATGCTCAAAATTCTCCAAGCCAGGCTTCAGCAATATGTGAACCGTGAACTTCCAGATGTTCAAGCTGGTTTTAGAAAAGGCAGAGGAACTAGAGATCAAATTGCCAACATTCCCTGGATCATGGAAAAAGTAAGAGAGTTCCAGAAAAACATCTATTTCTGATTTCTTAAGCCTTTGACTGTGTGGATCACAAGAAACTGTAGAAAATTCTGAAAGAGATGGGAATATCAGACCACCTGACCTGCCTCTTGATAAACCTATATGCAGATCAGGAAGCAACAGTTAGCACTGGACATGGAAAAACAGACTGGTTCCAAATAGGAAAAGGAGTACGTCAAGGCTGTATATTGTCACCTTGCTTATTTAACTTATATGCAGAGTACATCATGAGAAATTCTGGTCTGGAAGAAGCACAAGCTGAAATTAAGATTGCCAGGAGAATATCAATAACCTCAGATATGCAGATGACACCATCCTTATGACAGAGCATGGAGAGAAACTATAAAGCCTCTTGATGAAAATGAAAGAGGAGAGTGAAAAAGTTGGCTTTAAGCTCAACATTCAGAAAACTATGATCATAGCATTTGGTCCTATCACTTCATAGGAAATAGATGGGGAAACAGTGGAAACAGTGACAGACTTTATTTTGGGGGGGCTCCAAAATCACTGCAGATGGTGACTGCAGCCATGAAATTAAAAGATGCTTACTTCTTGGAAGGAAAGTTATGACCAACCTAGATAGCATATTCAAAAGCAGAGATATTACTTTGCCAACAAAGGTCCATCTAGTCAAGGCTATGGTTTTTACAGTGGTCATGTATGGATATGAGAGTTGGACTGTGAAGAAAGCTGAGCACCGAAGAATTGATGCTTTTGACCTGTGGTGTTGGAGATGACTCTTGAGAGTCCCTTGGACTGCAAGGAGATCCAACCAGTCCATTCTAAAGGAGATCAGCCCTGGGATTTCTTTGGAAGGAATGAAGCTGAAGCTGAAACTCCAGTACTTTGGCCACCTCATGCGAAGAGTTGACTCATTGGAAAAGACTCTGATGCTGGGAGGGATTGGGGGCAGGAGGAGAAGGGGACAACAGAGGATGAGATGGCTGGATGGCATCACCAACTTGATGGATGAGTTTGAATGAACTCCGGGAGTTGGTGATGGACAGAGAGGCTTGGTGTGCTGCGATTTATAGGGTCTCAAAGAGTCGGACACGAGTGAGCGACTGAACTGAACTGAATCATTCACAATGCCATTCGGGAGGGAAGCGAGATCCCAAGAACTCAGGTGTGTCACCAAGGGCTGGGCAACAGGTATGCTCCTTGGCAGAGGAGAAGAGTAAGGAAGCTGTCAGAGTGGGCCAGAGGTCGAGAGGAAAGAGGGGGATTCAGAAACCAGGGTGAGGGACAGTTCACAGAAAGAAAAGAACCAAAATTCTGGTGAAAAATAGCTAGCCACGTCTCCTGACAAATCAGAAGTCATTCCATCCTTACCTAACAAGGCAAAGAGCATTTGATTACAGAGACATCCCTAGGGGTTTGAATGGAAACCAGATACTGTATTATGCTCAAGCAACAATAACACACAAAGGCCATAAAATGGTTATGCTTATTACCGTGTATGGGGGCTTCTGCTGTATACTATACCACCACCCACAGCACAAGTACCAGTAGGGGCAGGGATGGGATTTGAACCTGTGACAGCTGACCACAGAGCCTCTACAATTACCCACTGCACTGCAGCCGGTGGGGCAAGCTTGGTGGCTCAGAGCTAAATAAGCTTCTTTCCAACCTCCTATGGAGCTTTCTTCTATCAGCACAGTTTCCTTTCTGATGGCAGAAAATGAGGTAGAAGAGTGGTTTAGTTGCTAAGTTGTGTCTGACTTTTGCAACCCCAAGGACTATAGCTGGCCAGGCTCCTCTGTCCATGGGATTCTCCAGGCACAACACTGGAGTGGGCTGCCATTCCCTGAAGCAAACTGCCCTGCTCTCAAGGAGGCTCCAGAGGCACTTGCTGAAGGCAGTGTCTCACTGGCAGTGGGCAGCAAGCCTCAGGACTTCTGTGGGAACTCACAACTCCCAGCCTTAGAGGGAGAGATGGTGTCTGCTCCTTCCAAGATGGAGTCATGTGCTCCTCCAGGAACTATATTTACCACTTTGAACACTCCCACAGATCGGAATTTAATCATTCAGAATGCTCCAAGAACCAAACCACCCCCCCACCCCCGGCAAGAAAAAAAATTTGCTCATACGATATTCTTCATCTACAAAGAGAAAAATATGAGCAACATAGAAACAGCATGCAAAAAAAAAAAAAGAAATGAAAATATGTATGTAAGAAAACATTGGGCTTCCCTGGTGGCTCAAATGGTAAAGAATCTGCCTGTGGTACAGAGGACTCAGGTTCAGTCCCTGGATCGGGAAGATCCCCTGCAGAAGGGAAGGGCTACCCATTCCAGCATTCTCGCCTGGAGACATCCCATAAACCGAGGAGCCTGGCAGACTACAGTCCATGGGGTCACAAAGTGTCAGACAGGACTAGCAACTAAGCACACACACACACACACACACACACACACACACACAAGCAAAAGCATTAAGGAATGTCAAGAAACCAGTAGAGATTTAGCCCAGTTTCCTGAAATCCTACATCTAATTTAGAGTGTGGGCTTTTAGAGCCAAAGTGGAATTTTGAGTCCAGCATTTTCCTTTTGCAAAACTTGAAAAATGAAAGACAGGGAGGTCCATTGCCTCTGTGGGTGGCTGTCTGTGGGTGGCAGGGGCCAGGTACAGACTACTGTACTTGACGCCTTTGACCTTGGACCAACCCCAGTGTTGAGCCCATATCCTTCAAGGCCTCCTTCCAAGGACTTTTGGGTCAAACATTCCCCTTGCAGCCTCTCTCCGCTACATCCCCAGCTTTCACAGTTCTCAGTGAGCATGCTGTTTGCTATTGATGTGGCTCTTTGGTGCCAGCTCTATAAACAAACCACCGTTTGTTGCTTTCTAAAAATAAGCCTTTTTAGCTCTGGATGACATTCGGCCTCAGTATCCTGAGCTGAAAGGTTGGTTTCTTTGCAGCTGACAAATGGTGGCTTATGTCTTCTCAGAGCAGCTGCAGCCCATCTTTGTTGACAGCCTCAACGCCTTACCTTGATGGCTTAGGGAAGAGGATGGGTTCGGGGCTGGGAGTTGAAGTGCCTAGCATGCAAACATCCTCCAAAACAGGTTTGGCTATATGGGGAGGGAAGTAGCCAGGATCTCAAGGAAGGAGGAAAATAAGGAGGAAACTTAGAGCCGGGAAGAAGGAACAGGGTGGCTTCAAAAGGAAAAAATTAAAAAGGCAGGAATTAAGGTTCGTAATTTACAATGTCCAGCAAAGATGCATCTTAGACACAGAACAATTATTCTGGGTACAGAGGCACTTCTCAAGCTCATATGCAAGAATGGGCAAGATGGCCAATGGTCCATTCCATAGAAAGCGACACTTGTATTTTATTCCATCTTAGCATCCATCCCCTAATTCCTGTGCCTTTGGAGTTAAAGAACTTCAGGTCCTGCTGCAGTTGATCTGCATGAGTTGGACTGTCGGTTTCTGTACCTGAGACAAGGACGTACTGGTAGTTCCTGGGCCAGCTTCATGGGCACGTGGCCTATGCAGTTGTTCAGGGCCCTGTGTTCGAAGAGACCATGCTAGGTTTATTGCCCTGCCATCACTACCTTGAAATTCGTGATAATTTTTGAGCAAGAAGCCATGCGTTTTCATTCTGCACTGAGGCTGAAGCTCCAATACTTTGCCCACGTGGTGTGAAGAGCTGACCTTTTGGAAAGGACCCTGATGCTGGGAAAGACTGAAGGCAGGAGGAGAAGGGGACGACAGAGGACGAGATGGTTGGATGGCATCACCGACTCAATGGACATGGGTTTGAGCAAGCTCCAGGAGCTGATGGACAGGGAAGCCTGGCGTGCTGCAGTCCACGGGGTCACAAAGAGTTGGACATGACTGAGCGCCTGAACAACAGCAGTGAATTCTGTAGCTGGTCCCAGTCAGTACCCCAGAGCTTAGGTATCTGCTGGTTTGTTTTCAGAGAGGGAAATGGGAGCAGGGGCTAACTGGCTTCCATTTTGCTGGGAGCACACAAAGTATGAGGAAGGGAGAAAAAAATAAAGAGAATTCTTTAATTTTCTCGCAAAACGTCAAAATTCTTAAAGAGATCAGATTAGGACTAAGATGTGATTTAACAGGGAGCAAGTGAGAGGCAGAGCAGAGAGCAGACAGGGTCTTGTCCTCCAGCTTCATCAATCACATCCCGCAGCCGAGTTGCTCCACCCTTCCTGAACACCTTTCCAATCTGGCCACTTCTCCCTTCTCTCTGGGCCTGCAAAGCCCCAGGCCAGTGTGCAGTCACAGCCTTCTTGTTACTCTCCCCTCCTGACCACCTCCCTGGACTCACCCATGGTCTTTGTTTGCACTTAAAAAAAAAAAAAAAAAGGAAAAAGAAAGTGAAGTCGCTCAGTCGTGTCCGACTCTTTGCAATCCCATGGACTGTAACCTACCAGGGTCCCCTGTCCATAGGATTTTCCAGGAAAGAATATCGGAGCAGATTGCCATTTTCTTCTCTAGGGAATCTTCCCAATCCAGGCATCGAACCAATGTCTCCTGCACTGTCAGGTGGGTTCTTTACCACTGAGCCACCAGAGAAGCCTATATGCCAATGCAGGAGACCCACAAGACTTGGATTCGGTCCCTGGGTTGGGAAGACCCCCTGGAGGAGGGCATGGCCACCCACTCTAGTACTGTTGGCTGGAGAATCCCATGGACAGAGGAGACTGTTGGGCTACAGTCCGTGGGGTCGCAAACAGTCAGACATGACTGAGGCGACTTAGCATGCGCGAGTCACTTTGCTGTATAGCAGTAATTAACACAACATTGTAAATCAACTGTACTTCAATAAAAAATTTAAACAAAAAGGTTTTAAATGAACAAGCAGCTTTCTGGGGAACTCCTTGGCAGGCCGGCACTTAAGTCTCTGTGCCTCCACTGCAAGGAGCATGGGTTCATCCCTGTGAATTGAGATCCCACATGCCTTGTAGCGTGGCCAAAAAAGAAAAAAGCTTTATGGAGATATAACGCACATACCACACAACTCACCCCCTTCACAGTTCAGTGAGCTTTGGCATATTATTATTTTTTTGAAGTTATGGTAATTACACAGCATAAAATATGCCACTTTAAGTGTACAATTCAGTGGCGTTAATTACATCCAGAGGGTTACATACCCATCATCACCATCTATCTCCAGAACTTTTTCATTGCCCCAAACAGAAGCCACATATCCATTAAGAAACAATTCTCTTTTCCCCTTTATCCCATCTCTCAGTAACCTCTAATTTCTTCTCTGTCTCTATAAATTGGTCTGCTATGGATTTTTCATGTAAGTGGCATTTATGCAATGCTTGTCATTTTCTTAATTCACCTAGCATGTTTTTAAGCTGTTTCCATTCTGTAGCATATATCAGAAGTTCATTCCTTTTTATGACTGGGTAATATTCCACATTTTGTCCATCCATTCATCCATCCATGGACGCTTAGATTGCTCTCCATTTGGGTTCTGTGAATAAAGCTGCTATGAACACAGAAGCACAAATATCTCTTGGATTTGACTCTTTTGGGTGTATTATCACCCCTGGACCCATTGTTGACCCCTCCAGTCCAGTTGCACTCAGCAGAGTCATCTATTACACACTTGGTTGTATCACCCCTCTGCTTACAACAGTTTGCTAGCTTAAGATAGAAATGCTCACAAAGCTGAGGACAAAGATGGCAACGCTCACCAAGGTCTCTGGTCCCCAACCTCTGGCGGCTGACCTCTCCACATCAGCTTGCCCTACCCTTTTCTCTCTGTTTCGTCCCCTCCATGCTTCTCAGTGGAGCTATGTTCCATTTGGATTTCACATGTGCTCATTCATTTTCCTAAGATGATGTGTGTGTGTGTGTTTGTGCTCAGCTGTGTCTGACTCTTTGCGACCCCATGGACTGTATGTAGCCCGCCAGGCTCCTCTGTCCATGGAAGTTCCCAGGCAAGAATAGTGGAGTGGGTTGCCATTTCCTATTCCAGAGGATCTTCTTGACTCAGGGATTGAACCTGCGTCTCTTGCATCTCCTGCCTTAAAAGGTAGATTCTTTACCACTGCACCACCTGAGACTTGGTGTTCTCCTAAGAACCCTCCTAAGATGTTCATCCTCCCCAAATCCCTAGCTTTTGCTTGACCAACTCTTCCCATTTTTCTCACCCATGTAATCTTAGAAAGGGCTTCCCTGGTGCCTGTCTTTAAAAGGTTGCCAGCACCTGCCCTCCTCACTCCCTCCCCTCCTCCCACGCTCCCTCTGTCTTGCCCCTGCAGTCCCTTGCTGCTCATTTGGTGTTACCAGTTCAATGTCTGTCTTCCTCGCCAGTTGTTGTTTACCTGCTAAATCATGTGCGACCGCATGGACTGTTGCCTGCTAGGCTCCTCTGTCCATGGGATTTCCCAGGCAAGAATATTGGAGTGGGTTGCCATTTCCTACTCCAGGGGNGTGTTACCAGTTCAATGTCTGTCTTCCTCGCCAGTTGTTGTTTACCTGCTAAATCATGTGCGACCGCATGGACTGTTGCCTGCTAGGCTCCTCTGTCCATGGGATTTCCCAGGCAAGAATATTGGAGTGGGTTGCCATTTCCTACTCCAGGGGATCTTTCCAACCCAGGGATCCAACCTGAACCTCATGCAGTGAAAGGTGGGTTCTTTATCACCGGGCCACCAGGGAAGCCTCTTCCTCACTGTGCCAATGACTAATGTTGACTGAGCACTTCCTCCTTCCAGGCCCAGTTCCCACCCTCTTCACCTGTATCAACTCCTTAAAACTTCACAGTAAGCCTGCCGTCTTTACAGATAAGGAAGCTTGGGGATGCTGTCCCCATTAGGAGCAGTGCCCACAATGCCATGCTTGCAGGACAACGGTGGGAGCCCCCAGCCCTGAGGGAGCACGATTCCCTTCCGGGGCCAGCGAATTCAGCTCCTAGCAGAGGATCTAGCCCACATAGGTGCCTAACTCCTATCCAAACTGGATGGATCAATGGAATACAAGGTACACGGAGGAAACTGAGTTTTGAGCAAAGGTCACTTACTGAATGGCCGCTAGGTGCTAGGCATCCTTATCCACCTCACCTCTCGGCCCCCGCCTCAGTTTCCCCAACCTTGAAAGTGCACAAGAATACTGAGGTTGAAGGGTTACTGAGAAGGCTGAACGTTTTCATGTGGGTTTTAAAAATTCCTTGTGCCTGGCTGACTGGGTCCCACTAACACATGTTGATGGTTACATCTAACGCGCTCCCCGCCCCACCCCACCCCAGACAGATAAGGAAATGGCCGGAATCTTCCCTTCCCGAGCACAGAGTGGGACGCGATGATATCTAGCCCCGGGGTCCTTGCGGCCCACCTCTAAGAGGTCCCCGCAGGTAGACCGGCGAGTCGCTCCGGGCTCCCTCTCCAGGCCTTCCCAGCACGCGGTGCGGCGCGTCTCCCCTCCCCGGGCAGTTCAGACCCCCGGGGCCCGCAGGGCGCCCGGGCCCGCCCTTGGGCCTCATTATCTATGTTTCCGCGTCAGGCCCGCGGCGAACTTGGCAGGCGCTCCCGCGGTGTTCAGGAACACTCTGTGCCGAGCGCGCTCCCGCCCGGCCCGCCTCCCTCCCCGCCGGCCCGGATGCCCCGCGCAGGTTTGGGTCGGTGGACCCCCAGGTTCGGCACCCGGCGCGCATCCACGGAGCCCCCGTGCCCTTGTCCTCGGTGTCTCCCGAGCCCGGGCGGTGCGAAAATCCGCTCCTAGCCCACTGGCTGGGCGTCCAAACGTAGGTTACCCCGCGCGTCATCGAGAGGTTCAGAAAGATGCTGTGGCCCCATTTTAAAACAAAGCCCGTTTATTAGCGTTCGGCCGCGGTCTGGGCCGGCCCAGCGTCAGATCCTGAGCGCGGCCGACTCCCAGTACCCACAGGAAAAGTAGGCAGCTAAAAGAAACCTGTTCTGGACCATGTGATCCGTTTGGAGCACAATGCCTCCCCTTTCCGCTCCCTCCTCCGCCCCGCGACGGTTCCCGTCAGGACTGCGTCAGCTTTGGCGATCGCCAAGGCTCTGGGGTCTCAGTCTCCTCCCCTGTGAAATGGGGATAACAGTGCGTGCTTGGTGATTCTGCACGTGGAGCGCAGCCGGTCGCCAAAGACGTCAGTGCTGCGGTCCCACACCTCCCGGACCCAACCTTCCCGAGGCCCCCACCCCGGCCTCGGCCCCGCCCCGGGGCTCCCGGGCTCAGCGCGCGGCGCTGGCTCCAAAGTGCGTCACGGGCGCTCCTCCGGCGGCCAGGGCGAGGCTGGCACGGGGCCAGCGCGGGCCTGGCCGGGGGTGCCGGGCGGTCTCAGGGGGGAGGGGACCCGGGGTGTGCAAGGCGCTCCAGTCGCGTGCTGTTGGGGGCGCCCTCCGCGGTGTGCAGCGCGCCAGGGCCCCGGCCTCTGGCAGCCTCGGGGGCGCGGAGGGGCTACACTTTCCCTTCGCCCCCCGCCCTCGTTTCCTCCTGCGCGACCCGCAGCAGAGATTTCCTCTCGGGGAAACTACGCGGATCCTTCCCGGGGCTCCTCGCCCCGCCCCAGGTCTCCGCCCCCTCCTCTTCGCTCTGGAGCCGGTGCTCGCCCGCCGCAGGGAGGAGGCGCTGGCAGCCTGGGCCGGGAGGTGGCAGGGGGCCGCGGAGACGTCGGCTGCCGACTGGTCCTGCCATGTGACGCCGCCCTCCGCCCAGCGATCCCCTGTGCGCCCCGGGCCCGCGCCCGCGCTCCGTCGCGCGGCACACCATGCTGCTGCCTGGCCACGCGCGCCCACCGTCCGCCTCGCAGCTGGCGCAGCATCCCGGCCTCCGCAGGCAGGTAGAGCCTCCCGGGCAGCTCCTGCGTCTCTTCTACTGCACCGTCCTGGTTTGCTCCAAAGAGATAGCGGCGCTCACCGACTTCTCCGGTAAGAAGCGACCTCCCTCGCTGAGCGCCCCCGGCGCCGCGGGGCGCTAAGGTGAGCCCTCGGTTGGGGGCCGGCGCCCGAGGGGGAAAGGCCGGGTTGCTTGAAAGTTAGGGCGAGTTAGGGGCCCTAACTTTTTCTTGCCTGATGCGAACTCTTCGCGTATAAGTAGCTGCATGTGGGGTGCCGGCAGAAGGGGTCCCCCAAGAAAGAAGAGTGGGTAAAGTGTTTGGAGTTTGTCTCCCGCCGAGTTGACCTCGTCAGTATCCCAGGGTCAGGGACCAGACTCCGAGGGATGCGTATCGGTTTAAAGCACCTTACGCTGAGTCCTGTGCACCGAGCTCAGCGCTGTTGGTACACGTGCTGCGGTCTACGTTGTACCTGTTTGCTTTACGCGCAGTTTGGGTGTGCCCCAGCCGACCTCGCGGGTGCCCACGTAAGGAGAACAGTCCAAGAGACATTTGACCTTAAGTCTTTGCCAACAGACCTGAGGGAAACCCGGGGGTAGGGTGGTGGAAGGTCCGGTGGAGATGCCATGAGTAGAAGCTTGCCGTACAGAGAGAGGAGACTCAGGGGGTAAGACTTTATCGCCAAAAAGGCACCAGAGTTGGTCCCTTCCAGCCCCAATCGCCTTTAAAAAAGAAAAGAACAGCGACTTCCCCTCCCAGTAACCGATGAGGCTTTTCTTTGGGGGGAGACTGAGCCGATCTCAGATAGTTCTGGGGTTGTAGGTGGGGCGCCACAAAGGGAGAGAGGTTTCTGAATTGATGGGGGCTAGAGGGACAGCATTCTTAAATTACCTTTGCGCTTGCTGAGAGTAACCAGACGTCCCTGCAAAGGTGGATCAGACCTGGGTCTCCGTCTGGCAAGGCTGGTGGCCCTTCACCCTTTCCTCACCCCTGCCCAGCCCCGGAAGCAGCTCTGAGTCCCATGCTTTGCCTTCTCCAGCATCTCCTGTCAAGGCCAGGCTTCCCACATCTCTGCTTTGAAGGTCTTTTGCGGTATAATCAGTCACCAAGGCTCCTTCCTCAGACTCTGTTTGTGCAATACACTAGTACATGGCAAGGGACACTGGCAAACCAGAAGCTGAGTTGGGTTTCTAGTTTACTTACAGAGAATGTCATTGTTAGCTGAGAGCCCTCGGGTCAGAGGTTCTTTGCTTTGAATATTTAATATCAAGGCAGTGTTTCTACCTCTCAAAGGAAGCCAACACATGCCTATTTGGCAAGGAAACTGAGGTCCTTAAGACCGAGGGTCAGAGCGCTGTGGTTAAATGTGCTGGGAAAAATGCTGAATTTCAAGTGCTATTGACTTTTTTTTTTTTTTTTTGGTAATAGAACTTTCTTGGCTGCTAGAAAAGTTCTGTCTTTGCTGATTTAAGCTATGGAAAGCAGTCTGAAATCAGCCACCAGCAGGCTGCAAATATTGTTGACCAAAGGACAGAAAGCCAACAAGCCTTTCTTTTGTGACATCACTGTAACTGAACAAATATTGCTTTAGGTACCGTTGCGATGTAACCATTAGATTGTTCTCATAGATTACAGGCACTTAGAGCTTGTTTCTTTAGTGAAGCGGTTGCAATCCTTGAAGCAGTCTATAGGTTACCACCCAAGTTTGGAAGTGTCTAAAGGTAACAGTTGTTTCAGAGGGTGAACTTGAACTGTCAAACAGGATGCTCTAAACTTGGAAGTGGATGTTTTCATACATATTTCTCTAAATGATTAAACAATAAAAGAAATTTTCTTGTGCTTTTAGTGGGAACCTAGATTCCAGGGTTTGAGACTCCCTGAGCCAATATTCGGTCGATGGGGACACTGCCAGGCAACTCCCATGTTTTCTCTGATCAGCCTTGCTCTTTAGAGATCCAAAGACCAGCGAGAAAGTGTCTGGGAGCCTTTCGGGGAGAAGAAAAGAAAAATAACCTTGTCTGAAACCACAGACACACTCACGTTTAGATCTAAATTCTAGCTTGTATGGCTTTAGGGAAATATTAGAAAAGGCTCAGGGAAAAAGATAATGTCTTCCAAAATTGATTCATTTGACTTGAAACTTAATGAACCTTTAGGGACCTCCCTAACCACGTGACATACAGCATCCAAGAAAATTCCTAAGCCCCAAAGATGACAGTCTGAGGGTTCAGTTGAAAGCTTTAGTTGACACAGTGGATCCTGGTCATGTGAAACCAACACACACGCACAGACACACACACACACACACACTCCTCCCCAACTCCCACCTCTGTGGCCTCAAAGCCTGATTCCTGCTTTCCTGGGAACAAGAGGTCCTGTTCCTGAACTTAGAGGGGTGTGTAGAAGCTAGTGCCTGAAAAGAGACAGTGGACCCTCCCCTTCGGAGCCTGCAGCGATAGCTGAGCCCTGGAGAGCAGCATTTGACAATGTCTTTGCTTGTTTGTTTTTCTAAACAAGGAAACATCAAAAATCCAGACAGAGGGAGGGCGGAGGGAACTTGGGACCCTTTCAGCCTTTGTGAAGAAGGGGATGGAAGCAGGATGGTGAATCCAGGTGAAAGAAAGTGCTGAAATGAAAGGGGTCCTAGCCTTTGTCTGTACAGTATTGGGCCTCCTGGGAGATTAGCACCACAGAGTTTTGGAAAGTTACTTAAGCTTTTCTCTTCTTTGCGACTCTTCCTTGAGCTTTTTTTTTTTTTTTCCTGAGGCTGTCAGCTGGTGTAGTTTTCCTGGGTCATTGATTTTTTTGCCCTGGGGATTCCAGCATCAGATCTCACTCTTAATAAGCCAGAGGCTGCATCAGGGCCTCCTCTCCTCCCCCTTCATGCTCGTGACTTGTGCTAATCACCTCCAAGCCTGCTAGGAAACAGGCTCCCCAAACACCCCCTTCCCTCTCCTCCCCGAAGACATTGAGATGCTGCCAGCGGCCACTGGAAGGCTATCATCACTGCATTAAAAACACATCCCAGGAAGGCAAGAACAGTTCATGCAAAATTAGTGCCTCTGATCCTTAATCCCAAACTCAAATGGGCTTGGCTTTCGTCCATTTTCCTCTTTGGGATAGCGTTCTGTTCTTTTGACTGCATTCCCAACTTGAGGATTTAGCTGGAGAGGTCCAAACTGATCATTGATATATATATATATATATTTCATATATAGAAACACAGTGTCAGCATCATCTTTGTTCAAAGAACAAGGCAGGATGAGGGCAGAGGGGAGGGAGGGGTGCCATTTTGGTTCCAGTGATTAAAAAGATCCTAAAGATCCTTTCTATGTGATCTGGCTTTCAAGAGTGATGTTTTCGTGTGTCTCTGAACTTAGTTTGCCATGTCCCTCAGGTCTTATTCGTTTTTTTAAAAAACAATATTTACTATTTGGCTGTGTCAGATCTTCCTTTTGGCACATGGGCTCCTTCGTTGCGGCACTTGGACTCTCGAGTTGTGGCATATGGGCTTTGTGGCTCTGAGACATGTGGGATCCTATCGGTAGTTCCCTGACTAGGGATTGAACCCTGCATTGCAAGGCAGGTTCTTAACCACTGGACCATGAGGGACGTCCCGTATTGTTTACTTATCTATATATTTTTGATGGTTTTATTCTCTGCAGAGAGCAGGCACGGTCTCTCTGCTCTTTCCTTTTCTCCCTCTTCTGTTTTGCCTTTTTTTTTTCTTTTCTTTTCTTTCTTCTCAAAGATGTTCAAAGTGATTGATGGACTGATGAGGGAGGGAAGGGACAGATGGAAAATTAATCACGTTCCCCGTTGGATTCCTAGGAAACTCCTGACTTTTGACAAAGAGTCATGATCGTATGTTGACACGTCTGGTTTTACCCTAGGGCACAGAATGGTAAATGTGGGAAACAGAAAGGAAGTGAGAAACAAGGGGAGTGGGGCAGCTTTTAAGGCCTTGCTTGTTCCCAGACGTCCCCAGACCTCAAAGAAAGGGCACCGCGTGATCAAAGGGGGTCTCCTTCTGGTGTCCTACCCTGCCTGCCTCCATCAGTAGCTCAAGTGGCCAAGACAAGATGTGGGGCTTGTTTTCAGATCATTTGCAGCCTAGCAAATAAGCCTGACCCTAACTCCTTGTTTCATTGGTCAAGAATTTCAGAATGTAGGACTTCCCTGGGAGTCCAGTGGTTAGGAGTCCGCCTGCCAATTTAGGGAAGGCGAGTTTGATCCCTGATCTGGGAAGGTTCCACATGCTTCGGGGTAACTAAGCTCATGCACCACCAACTACTCAGCCTGTGCTCTGGAACTCTCCAGCTGCAAGTACTGAAACCTGCTTCCCTTAGAGCCTGTGCTCTGCAGCAAGAGAAGCCATTGCAATGAGAAGTCCAAGCTCTGCGAATAGAGAGTAACCCCTGCAACTAGAGAAAGCCCATGAGCAACAGTGAAGACCCAGTGCAGACAAATTAAAAAAAAAAAAAAACTGAAAAAAAAAGAATTTCAGAAAATAGAAAAATGGTTGTTCCATTGGTTGGGATCCCTGGAGTGGGAACTCTGTCCTGATGGAATGATCCGTTTAGAAGAGGTTGAACTTTCCTTTCCTGCTTAGAGAAACAGTGGGTCTCAACCCTGGCTGACACACTAACATCCCTCTAGTCTAAACAAATATATGGATGCTCTAGCAGCAACCCAGGGCTCAATGAAATTCATCTGGGAGATCCAGGCATGGATCTCTTTTCTAAAACCCCCAGGCAAGTCTGGAGTGCAGCCAGAGTGGAGGACCACTGCTGCCCGTGTCAGAGGGCAGGGATGAGCCATGCACAGTTCATCCAGGGGTACACGAGTGTGACTGGGTCTTACTTACCCCACCCCCTGCCCCAGGGCTCACTGCTAGGGAGACCAGGATGTATGTTCCCTGCTCTCAGTCTGCCTCTGTGTCCCAGCACACAGGTATGCACAAACTTACACAGACATGCACATCACACAAGTCTGCCTTTTATCATCCCTTGGTCATATCATACTTTAATTCGGGATTGTCTTCACTTTCAAAACTTTGATGAAGCCAAAAGGCAGCTCGTCACCAAAGGAAAACAAAGTGGATGTCTAAAAGAGTTGTCCAGCTTTCATAGAAGAAGAGGGATGATGAGTAAGCATCTCAGAGCTCTAGCCTGTTTCCATGGAAAGTAACTACTTTCAAAAAGTGTTCTGACGGCTCTTTCTGTAGCCGAGAAGAGGAGTCTGGGCAGACGAGTGGCCCCGTAATTGATGGCTTTGGTCTCCCAGGCGCTTTATTGGAAAAGGCAGCCTAGCAGTAGTTTTGAGGGAGGAAGAGAAAAGAAGGGAGTGAAAATTAGTTGAGCGTAGTGTTATCTGACTTAGTCCTCATAGCAACCTTGTGAGTTAAGTAGAAATCGCACCTTACCCAGCCTCAGAGGGCTTAGTTAACTTGCCGGAGACCCCCAGTTTGGAAGCAGAGGCAGACCCTAACACGGGCCCAGGGGTGGGACCAGGCTGGAGGACTTGGCCTGTGTGGGTGCTGAGTCGGGGGCAAAGCCAGGGAAAAATGCTTCAATTTGCCTCACATTTTTAGATAGTTCTCTGTTTGGGTGAACTCCGGGAGCTGGTGATGGACAGGGAGGCCTGGCGTGCTGCGGTCCGTGGGGTCACAGAGAGTCAGACACAACTGGGCGACTGAAATGAACTGAACTGGACTCCTCATAGCGATTTCAATTGTCCTCTGAGTAGACTGACCTTTTCTCATTTCTTCCTTCAACATCTTCTCAACACTGTTGATCCACAGTAGGTGTGGGCACAAGGCAATCAGTGGGTATAGTAGAAAGATGTTAGAACTTCTTTTCTATTCATTTCTATCTTGAAACAAGAAGCTATGTCTTGCTTCTAATTAACATACAGATTGAGGGAGTTCCCTGGCAGTCCAGTGGTTAGGATTTGGCATTTTTGCTGCCGTGGCCTGGGTTCCGTCCCTGGTCAAGGAAATAAGATCCTATAAGCTATGCAGCCTAACAAAACAAACAAACAAAAAACATACAACTTGACAGTACAACAGCTCATTGTTTCTTTTTGAAATGTTATTTTATTGAAATATAGTTGATTCATTACACAATTTCTAAATGTAATATCTCAAAGTGTTTTTGCTGTTGGGGTTCATGATTTAAAAATTTTTTGAGACCACTAGTATTTTCAGCCATCCTGACAGCACTTGCAAAGTTCTTGAATAGGCACCACTATGGGGGTAATATACACTGAAACAACAACTGTTCCCCTGTGGCCCAGCCCTACCACCTCCTTGTCCACCACGCCAGTTCCCACAACTGCCAGTAAAATTTAGAGGAAGAATGTGAATCCAGTAATTGTCTCACTTCAAAAATCCATACTCTTGTCATTCAAGCTAAGTAATGAATGTGGACGCATCCGGTGAGGCATTCTAAACTTTTATGATACTTTAACGAGGCTGGTGTGTTTGTATATTTCTAGAAGGCACTAGCTTCCCTGAATAGCATCCGTCCTAGAGTCACCTAGGTTTTAGCACTGGAAGATGTCTCTCAGATGGGAGGNTCACTTCAAAAATCCATACTCTTGTCATTCAAGCTAAGTAATGAATGTGGACGCATCCGGTGAGGCATTCTAAACTTTTATGATACTTTAACGAGGCTGGTGTGTTTGTATATTTCTAGAAGGCACTAGCTTCCCTGAATAGCATCCGTCCTAGAGTCACCTAGGTTTTAGCACTGGAAGATGTCTCTCAGATGGGAGGGTGGCTGACCAGGTGATTCTAAACTGTTTTCTTTGAGCTTCTTTCTTTCCCCTTGGGTCATGCTCAGTTGTGTCCGACTCTTTGTGACCCCATGGACTATAACCTGCCACACTCCTCTGTCCATGGAATTTTCCAGGCAAGAATACTGGAGTGGGTTGCCATTTCCTCTTCCAGGGGATCTTCCTGACCCAGGGATTGAACCTGTGTCTCTGGCATTGGCAGTGGATTCTTTATCACTGAGCCATCTGGGAAGCCCCTCTTTCCCCTCGAGGCCTCTCCTTCTGCTGCTCCTTCACCGGCCCCTATGTGTGCACTACCTCAGGTTAAACTCTAACCCAGCATAAGGGGTAAATTCTTTACTTGGTTTTCTTAGCACAAGTAAGAGAAGTTAGCTAAAAATATTATAGTGTATCAAATACATAAAGCACTTTATGCCACAGAGTGTTTTAAAAACTTCATATTTATTAACTCGTTTAATCCTCACAACCCTATGAAGGAAATTTCTCTATAAGTTGAAGAAATAGTAACCAGAGAGCTTAAGTAATTTTTGGAGATTTGAATGCAGGCAGCTTCTCTAATACTAAAGCAAGTCAATTATAAGTAGTTTAAAACAATGTCACTTCTTAATGTTTATCTCTTAATATATCACATCCAAATCTTTCTCAGGACTTACAGGTATTGTCCATTCCACGTTGCATCAAGAGATAGCACCATCCAGCCCCAAATAACTGATTACAAAATAGGGTCTATAATTCATTTCTTGGAAATATGGAACTGGTGTTCTGGAGGTGTTCATCCTAAAGGAGATTAGTCCTAGATGTTCATTGGAAGGACTGATGCTAAAGCTGAAACTCCAATACTTTGGCCACCTCATGTGAAGAGTTGACTCCTTGGAAAAGACCTTGATGCTGGGAAGGATTGGGGGCAGGAGGAGAAGGGGACAACAGAGGACGAGATGGCTGAATGGCATCACCGACTTAATGGACATGAGTTAGAGTGAACTCCGGAGTTGGTGATGGACAGGGAGGCCTGGCATGCTGTGATTCATGGGGTCACAAAGAGTCAGACATGACTGAGCGACTGAATTGAACTGAAATATTTGCCCAACAAAATATTTAAAGCTGCTGAATAAAATATAGCAAACATCCTCTAAATGCTTGGGTGAGTGAATAAACACAAGGAGTAGCCAGGGAACAAAATGAAGAGAGACCAGAGAACTGAAGAAGTAGCTGGCTCTGAACCTGTGGCTACACCGGGGCCTTTGAAGCATTTTATAGCCAGAATTTATTGGATGCATGAGGGCAAGAAACAGAGCATTAGACCAATGTCAAGTGAGGAACTGGAATAAAGATCTCCTTATAAGGCCAGGGCCTGGAAGGGCCAAACACTCATAAAAAGGTGCGTGAGAAACAAATCAGCATTCTTGCAAAGAAAGATGACAAGGGAACACCTCAGCTTGGGCTCAGGATTCAGTTCAGTTCAGGTCAGTCGCTCAGTCGTGTCCGACTCTTTGCAACCCCATGAATTTACAGCACGCCAGGCCTCCCTGTCCATCACCAACTCCTGGAGTTGGCCCAAACTCATGTCCATTGAGTCAGTGATGCATCCAGCCATCTCGTCCTCTGTTGTCCCCTTCTCCTCCTGCCCCCAATCCTTCCAAGCATCAGGGTCTTTTCCAAGGAGTCAACTCTTTGCATGAGGTGGCCAAAGTATTGGAGTTTCAGCTTTAGCATCAGTCCTTCCAATGAACTTCCAGGACTAATCTCCTTTAGGATGGACTTGTTGGATCTCCTTGCAGCCCAAGGGACTCTCAAGAGTCTTCTCCAACACCACAGTTCAAAAGCATCAATTCTTTGGTACTCAGCTTTCTTCACAGTCCAACTCTCGCATCCATACATGACCACTGGAAAAACCACAGCCTTGACTAGATGGACCTTTGTTGGCAAAGTAATGTCTCTGCTTTTCAATATGCTATCTAGGTTGGTCTAACTTTCCTTCCAAGGAGTAAGCATCTTTTAATTTCATGGCTGCAATCACCACCTGCAGTGATTTTGGAGCCCCCCAAAATAAAGTCTGACACTGTTTACACTGTTTCTCCATCTATTTCCTATGAAGTGATGGGACCAGATGCCATGATCTTAGTTTTCTGAATGTTAAGCTTTAAGCCAACTTTTTCACTCTTCATCAAGAGGCTTTTTAGTTCCTCTTCACTTTCTGCCATAAGGGTAGTGTCATCTCATATCTCAGGTTATTGATATTTCTCCCAGCAATCTTGATTCCAGCTTGTGCTTCTTCCAGCCCAGCGTTTCTCATGATGTACTCTGCATATAAGTTAAATAAGCAGGGTGACAATATACAGCCTTGATATACTCCTTTTCCTATTTGGAACCAGTCTGTTTTTCCATGTCCAGTTCTAACTGTTGCTTCCTGACCTGCATATAGGTTTCTCAAGAGACTCAGGATTAGAGGAAAAATAATCTTTGTTGAAACTATGTAACCACACACTTACCTTTCCAAGAATCTGGGATTTGAATTCACATTGCCCTTACCAGGAAACCCCAAGCTAAGGAACTAAAAAAGTGGTCCCAAGGTACCTGGAAAAAACCCCCAAATATTCCCTGTATAGCAACATCAACGCAGGTCCCACAAGATTCTGGTAGATTAAATTCTGCTGATTGTGAACACGCAATCCAAAATGCACTGTATGAATAAAAGTCAGCAGCAAAACCACAGAGTGTTTAATAAATAAGAGGAAATATAAAACATAAAAATAAATAAAAGAAAGAATCCAGAAGAAGAAGAAATGCTATCAAGAAGGAGCAGGCCTATTTTTTTTAATAGAATCAAATATATCAACTAATATAAAAAATATATTCACCAAGGTTCAAGGCTTGATGGATAGATTAAATGTAGTTGAAGAGAGAAATAGTGAACTGGAAAATAGAGCTAGGAAAATTATCCAGAATGCAGTAAAAGAGATAAAGACATGAAAAAAAAAACCTTATAAGACATGGAAAATGGAATGAAGATTCAACACACAGGTGATCAGTATTCTAGAAAAAGAGAGTAGGAAAAATGAGGGAGAGACAACACTCAAAGTGATAACATCTTAGAGTCAACTTTGAAGAGTTGACGAATGATTCAGATTCAAGGATCCCAAGCAAAATAAATCTATTTCTATCATACTAAAGCTACAAAATACTAAAAGTGATGGTCTTAAAACAATCAGACAGAAAGTTTTTCATTTGGAAGGGCTTTGCCATGAATAGTGACAGTGAGGGTCAGAAACCAGTGAAATATTTTCCAGGTTCTGGAGGAAAAAACTGTCAGTGCAGAACTGTATCACCAGCTAAACTATCTGCAGGAGTGGGTGTGAAATAAGGGCATGTTTACCACTAATAAATCCTTACTGAAAGAACTACTAGAGGGTATACTTCCTGAAGAACAGTAAGTCTAGAAAGAAGGCTTGTGGTTTAAAGACATGGCGAGCAAAGAAATGGTACAGCTTCGAATGCACGTTACCTATATTCTTTGCTCTGTCCTGCTTAGAGAGTGTCATCTCCTTGCCTTGAGATTTTCTCTAAGATGTCTTGTTCTTTCATCAGCTAAGATCAAGACATAGCTTTTTGTCTTGTTGAACTTTTTGACCCAGTTGAACTCTTCCACTGACTTATGGCTTTCAACCTGAGTTACCCAAGACTTCTTCACAGTAGGCGTCAGTTCCGTTGTGATTATATAGTGGAAGGTCTGTCTGAAAGAATAGGAAATATTCTCAAGTCTTTGGGGTCTCAGATGCTATGCTAAGTATCATATAGTCCTGCTCGAAAGAGTCAGCCTATCCCAGGGAGGCTCCCTTCTCAGTGGTTTCATGGGCACTCATCACAAAGCAATTTGAGGGATGAAGAATAGATTTGGCCAGTTACGTTCTTCAAATGGTACCCAAACCACAGAGCTTGGAATTGGGGGATTAGTAGCATATCCATCCTATGGGGTCACAAAGAATTGGACATGACTTAGCAACTGAATAACAACAACAACAAGCATATCCATAGACCTACCAGACAACACTGACCATGAGTTGATTTTCCACTTCCACACTTGCATTTCTGGACGTCTGTATCCCTTGTTCACTCAGGCTCCTGATGTTGAATGTCTCCTGCATTAACTAGTTAGGGAATGAAGTGAAGTGATGATTGCAGTTACTTTCAACCTGAGAGCCTAGTTTTCCACACACACACACAGAACCAGGCAACATTAAAATTCAAATCTCAGGCCACTGAATCTGAAATGTATGTTTGCAAACTGTCTGATTTCATGTCTGCCTCAGATGTCCCATGAATACAAATCACCTCGTTTGGAATTGGAGGAGCAGGGAGGAAGAAACCTAAGAAAGATCTCCAAAGCAAATCTTTAATTCGGATGAGGATAATAGAATGTAATCCCGTTTCAAGTCTGTCAGCATTCCTTTGATGATTACAAATGAGTCCCTTTTCCCCTGCAATGTGGGGGAATAATCTGGATAAAATAACCCTTTTTGTCTGCAAGGGCCCAAGTGATGCGTGCTTGTGACAGCTTTCAGAGTAGTGTTTCAGAGCCTGAGAAGGGTGCTCTGCTACCAAGACCTTCCCTTTTTTCTCTTGACTTGGAAGATTTTTCACTCTTTTCATGTTTGGCGGCTTCCAAAGTTCTCAGGCTTAGAAATCATAAATCAATCATAGTACTGTACTCTGGAACTAGAGAGACATGGGTCAGGGAGCCCTTTTTGTTCTCTGTTTGTTCACCGGGAGACAGGTGGAGATGAGAACGCATGATCTTATCTAGAAGGCTAATTTGTACAGCTTTTGAGGGACATGTTTAAGGGAGTGTACAAGATTAGAGTCTCCTTTCTATTAAAAAGAATGTACACTGACCCAAGTTCAGGCTCACATGCCTTTTTTGTTCATGTGATGGTGAAATTAAGGGACAGTTGTTTTTAAACACCTTCCTCTGTTTTGTGAGGCTAAACACACCTCCCAAGGCTAACCATACCAAATGCTTTGTGAACAAGTCAGACTGGATGTAAAGACATCCTGAGGCTGTCCAATCCACAGCCTCAGGATGGAAAGGGATCTCCGAGGCCCCGATGCTGCAAGACCTGCTGTGTGGAGTCAGTCCTGCAGGCTGTGAATTCTACAGACCAGAGCCTGTGGTCTTCTGTGTTTTTACTTCTTTAAAGCTCACTGTAAGTGTGAAGGACTCTTTCTTTTCTAAAGCAAAGGGCCCCAGGATTTTTTTCCCCCAGGGTTATGTGTAAATAGTGTTATGGGTTCCTAAGCCATAAACTAGCACTTTGAGGGAAAAGGCCTGCTTCTGTCTCTGACTTCTGTGTTTCTCTCTGGATGATCAAGGCAGGTTGTTAGGGCTTGTCAGTCTTCACCAAAGATTCCACGTGCTCCTTAGAGTAGATAACTATCTTCACTCAATGCAAATTTTGCTTGTTCTAACACTGAGTCTAAACCAGTGATTCTCAATATTACGCTTAACAAAAGAAGACAAAGACAAATGCTATGTATTACTTATATGTGGAATTGAAAAAATAATACAACTGAATATATATACAGCACAGAAACAGACTCATAGACATATGAGCTAGTGGTTACCAAAGTTCAGAGGGGAGGTGGGAGGGATAGATTAGGGACATGGATTAACAGATACAAACTACTATATATGAAATAGAGAAGCAGCAAGCATTTACTCTGTAGTAGTGGAAACTATGGGCTCCCCAGGAGGCTCAGTGGTAAAGAATCCACCTGCCAATGCAGGAGACCCAACTTCGATCCCTGGGTTGGGAAGATCCCTAGAGGAGGAAACGACAACCCACTCCAGTATTCTTGCCTGGAAAATCCTATGGACAGAGGAGCTTGGCAGGCTGCAGTCCGTGGGGCCACCAAGAGTCAGACACGACTGAACGTGCACACGTGCACGCATGCACGCACTCCCTGGGAAATAGACCCATGATTTCGTAATAACCTGTAATGGATTATATCCTTTAAAACACTGACGCACTGTGTTGCACATCGGAAACTAACACAACCTTGTACATCAACTGTGTTTCAGTAAGCAATAAAATAATAAATAAACCAATCATGCTCAACCCAGAAAACAGTTGTTCCCTGAGGAATATTTGACAATGTCTGGAGACAATTGGATTTGTTACAACTAGGGGTGCTATTGGCACCTAGCGAGTAGAAGCCAGGGATGCTGCTAAACCTCCTACAGTGCACGGGGTGGCCCCCACAGCAGGGAATGAGCTGGTCCTCGGTCCTCACGCTGAGGTTGAGGAATACTGGGCCAGACCAGCCAACATTCCATGGTTTTATTTTCTACATATTTGGAATCTCAAGAAGGTGTGACATATTTTTAATCACTGAAGTTGAGTGTGGAAAACCTAGAGACAGCTCCACGATGCCCTTCTCATGGCCAGCTTGCCTCACACAACCACCCAAAACTCTCAGTGTCTCAAAGCCAAGGACATGGCAACCCATGGCTGTGTGTCCTCACACTCTCACCTAGGAGGGGACTTACATTCATGTTCCTTCCACCCTCGCCTTCTTTACAGAACTTGCCTGTGCTGAAAAATGGATGCTTTCAAATTGTGGTGCTGGAGAAGACTCCTGAGAGTCCCTTGGACAGCAAGGAGCTCAAACCAGTCCATCCTAAAGGAAATCAGTCCTGAATATTCACTGGAAGGACTGATGCTGAAGCTGCAGTACTTTGGCCACCTGATACGAACAGTCAACTCATTGGAAAAACCCCTGATTGCTGGGAAAGATTGAGGGCAGGAAGAGAAAGGGGCAACAGAGGATGAGATGGTTGGGTGGCATCATCGACTCAGTGGAAATGAGTCTGAGCAAACAGGGGGACATAGAGGACAGGGAAGCCTGGCATATTGCACTCCATGGTCTCTCAAAAAGCTGAACATGACTTAGTGACTGAACAACAACTGGCCCCTCTGTCCTCCTTGTTTCAAGCTCAAATACTCACCATCATTAACTCCAGTCTAAAATATCCCTCTAGACGGAGGGCTGTTGAGACTTGAAGTCAGCTGCTTGCCCACAGTGCAAGGATGTCTTTGCAACACTTCTCAATTATTTCACATCAGCAAGGCAGTTGTGGGCACGGGGTAGGAGGAGGAACAATTTGATTTGAGTTTTTAAAAGAAAGACAAGTCTTGAAAACCATGTGCAGATCTGGTTCCTGCCACGGCCTTCCCCTGATTTGAATTTTTAAAGGGGAGACAGCAAGCCTTGAAAACCATGTGCAGATCTGGTTCCTGCCACGGCCTTCCCCTGCTTGCCTCCTTCTCTGTTCCTGTTTCTGTCCCTCTTGCACCTTCTCTGACCCCCGCCCCCACCTTTGCACCCACAGACAGAAAGCACACAGATGCGCTGATGTTTCTACACAAGGTCACATCCTCTTCTCTGTGTTGCTGTTGTTCAGTCACCAAGTTGTGTCCAGCTCTTTGTGATCCATGGACTGCAGCACGCCAGGCCTATCTGTCCTTCACCATCTCTTGGAGTTTGCCCAAGTTCACGTCCGTTGAATCGGTGGAGGAGGGAATGGCAAACCACTCCAGTATTCTTGCCGTGAGAACGCCTTTTCTGTACTGCATGTTACATAAAGACTTTCGTTCAAAGATGGATCTGAGAGTGTTGATTGCGTGGGTGAATCATTTAGCGCTACTTCAGGGCGACCCTGTCCGCTCTTCTGTGCCGAATGTCATCACCTTATCAGGCCACATTTGCTGTTTCAGTGGTCATGGGACTTATCGAGCCCACACTGAATAGGAGAATCAGGCGGATTCCTCTGAAATGATAACTACCCGCCTCTGCCCAGGGGCCACCAGCCCAGAGGACAGCTCCCCATGTCAGAGCTTGCGTTCCTGTCACCCTTCTTTCAAACAGGTTGTAGCTCTAATTAAAACATTTCTTCCCTTCTGCCAAACAGAGAAAATATAGTATTGTTTCCAAAAGAGCGGGCAGGGGCACCGCGGGAATGGGTGTGCAGTATTTGTACAGTTTTGTGACTCAGTACATCTGAATCTCCAAGCATTTTAAGAGCTTTGTCCAAAAAAAAAAAAAAAAAAGGTCTATTGTGTGCCTCTTGGCACTGAAGAAAATAGCAGGCCTGTCAGAACTCTGTTTCAGATTTAATTTTAAAGTGGGTGATGTAAGAATGTTGTCCAGCAGGAGAGCTTCGCTTCTTTTTCTCATTTCTGCCCATTTTGGTGTGAGAGAACTTGAGTTCTCGGAATCCATTCATATTAAGAAATCAAAGCCTCTTCCCTCGACATCGTTTTAATGAAAAGGCATCACGTTCCAAAGCAAAGTACAGTATGTCTCTAAAATGTATATGACCTCTTAGAATAAAAATAAAAATATATTTGACTCTATTTGTTATTTTCCTCACTCTGTGGCACACTTCAGTCACGCCCAACTCTTTGGGATCCCATGGACTGTAGCCCACCAGGCTCCTCTGACCACGGGATTCTCCAGGCAAGAATACTGGAGTGGGTTGCCATGCCCTCCTCCAGGGGATCTTCTTGACCCAGGGATCGAACCTGAGTCTTCTGTGGCTCCCGCTTTGACAGTTAGATTCTTTACCACTGAGCCACTGGGGGAGCTTTATGTGTGTATATATAGACACATATACAGAGCGTCTTCTTACATTATCTTCTCTCTTTTTTTAATACACTTAAAATTTTTTTCATTTTTCATTTTTAACTGAAATATAGTTGATTTACATTTCAGGTATACAGCAAAATGATTCACAGACATATATATGTATATATTCTTTTTCAGATCTTTTCCATTATAGGTAATTACAAGATACTGAGTATAGTTCCCTGTAGTAAGTCCTTGCTGTTTATCTCTTTTATATATAGTAGTGTGTATCTATTAATCTCAAACTCCCAATTTATCCCTCTCTTCCCCTTTCCCCCTTTGGTAACCATAGGTTTGTTCTGTATGTCTGTGAGTCTCTTTTTTATCAGTATACATTTGAAAATGTAGACACAGAGACATTACTGATTTTCCCAAATGCTCCTTGCACTTGGTATGTACTTCTGGGTACCGTGCTCATCATCAGTCGTGGGTACAAATGTAAAAATAAGCAGAAAAGGGGCTTCTCTGGTGATCTAGTGGTGGAGAATCTGCCTGCCAATGCAGGTGACAGGGTCTCAGTCCCTGGTCTTGGAAGACCCCACGTGCCGCACAACAACTGGGCCTGTGCACCACAGCTGCTGAGCCTGGGAGCCACAACTACTGAACCTACGCGCCACGACCACCAAAGCCTGAGCGCCCTGCAGCCTGTGTTCTGCAACCAGAGAAGCCACCAAAATCAGAAGCAAACACACTGCAACAGCAGTGAAGACCCAGCACAGCCAAAGATAAATAAATAAATAAAGTTATTTTTAAAATAAGCAGAAAAAAGCTTTCTTGCAAGGTTGTACTTTCCTAGTTGTTTCTTTCCCCAGATATTAAACACTGGACAGTGATTTTTTTTCTCACCTCATCGACATTTTAATATAGAGTACATGCTTATCATCCATGTCTCTGTGTTAATATTAATAAACATTATTAATACGAATAATATTGTCCTTTATTAATATTATTAATAATAATATTGTCCTTTCAAATTTTTAATTCCCTGCTGCTGCTGCTGCTAAGTCGCTTCAGTCATTAATATTAATGTTAAGTTAATTAATAATTAATTAATATTAAGTTAATACTAATAAACATTACAACATGCTAAGTATGTTGTAAGCTTCTGGGCCAGGAAAATTTTTTACGATGTTGCCAACACCAGTCTACCTTTTGGGAGTGACTTTTCACCCAAAGCAGTCTTTTGGGCTCTGCACACAGCACCACCGGTCCTTGGCAAAACAGCCTCTATTTCCTTCTTCCTGGTTTCTGGAAAGCTCCCTTAAACACCTGGACAGTCACTGAATTCAAAGTCTGTATTTTTTCCATAATGGGAAATTTAACATGCAGACCTCATACACAAGACAGATTTTACCATCCATGTTGCATGTGTGGTCCAAGATAGAGTCAGACCATGGATGAGAAGATTGGTCCCTGGAAGAGCTTTGGAGACCAACCAAAGATAAATCTACCGTGACTCTCCATGGTCCCAGGTTGTTACTGCAAGGAAGTCTGGCCAAAGGGAGTGTCTTAGTTATTTGCTCCTGTGTGTGTAACTGAATGCCCATGCACACACACTTACAAACACACACTCACACAAGTGAGGGGCCTTTCATCTCAGAATGCAGTCAGACAGTGACATGTGACCTCAGCTCAAACTACAGTCTTCTGTGGAACCTTCTGGACTATGACTTGCTACAGCCTTAGTGTCTTTCTTGAGAGTATTCGCCATTCATCTTCATTACCAACTTATGTGTGTTCTTTCTGTGGCAAAGGTAAATTATTAGGCAGCATAGAAGCAGTCTGATATACTGAGAGTCTTAAGAAGATCAAATGTTTGCAATTCAGCCTCACAAACTGGGTTAAAATTGCAGGCCTAAGTACTTGGTTGTAAATTTACATCATTATCATTATTACCCCAGCAAACTGTGAGGTATGGACGTTACCCGTCCATATCTGCATTTTCTCAGGTTGTAGGGAAGAGTGAATTTGCTGGAATCACCGAAGCCTGAGAACCAGGGGCAACAGCTAAGCATTTCTCACTGCAGGGCATTCGGGGCCCAGGGCTGACTCCACTGCATACTAAATCCTTCCTCAATTGGATTTTAATTTAATTACCACCAGGGAATTAAAATTTTGAAAGGACAATAGGCAGACCTTAGAAACTGAGCTATCCAATAGAAATATGATGTAATCCATGGAGGTAATATTAAATATCCTTTCGTTATTGTTCAGTTGGTAAGTCATGTCTGACTCTTCGCAACCCCATGGACTGCAGCATGCCAGGCTTCCCTGTCCTTCACTATCTCCTGGAGTTTGCTCAAACTCATATCCATCGAGTCGGTGATGCCTGCCATCCAAGCATCTCATCCTCTGTCATCCCCTTCTCTTCCTGCCTTCAGTCTTTCCCCAGCATCAGAGTCTTTTCCAATGAGCTGACTCCTCACATCAGGTGGTCAAAGTATTGGAGTTTCAGCTTCAGCATCAGTCCTTTCAGTGAACATTCACTAGAAAAAGTAAAACAGGTGAAATGAATTTTCATAGGAAATTTTATTTAACCCAGTGTTCCCAAAGTATGATCCTTTCCACCTTAATCAGTAACTTTTATTGATTTTTAATTAAAAAATATTTTTATGAGACTTCAAAGCTAACATTTTTATTTCAAGCTTTTAAAAATTAATTATTAATGAGGTAGTTTGTTCTCTTTTGCTTATGAGGACTTGACAACCTGGGGTGTATTTTACACTTACAGCTCATCTCAACTCAGCCTGGCCTCATCTCAAGGGCTCAGTAGCCACGTGTGACCTGAGGCCACCATTCCAAGCAGCGCAGTGTTAGAAAGTTGAGCTGGGCATGGAGGTTTTAGAAGTCCACAGCAGGGCAGCTTTGAGGTCTGGGATCAGCATGCCACCTTAGTTCTCAGTGAAGACATCCTTTTACAGAGTGCCATCAAGCTGCGTCATAAGGGGCCAGAGGCAGCCACCCTAGCCCCCCCGGGAGCTTGGCTTTCCATGTGGGGGATAATGGGTGTCCTCCTGCTTCCTCCAGCCCCTTTCCTGGAGAACCATCCTAGACTTCGGTCCTTGGGAAGGGAGAGAGGGCAGCGGGAGTCACCCAACTGTGGCAGAACCTCCCAGCAGTACCAGAAGTTGATCAGCCCTAATCATCTTCATCTCTCTGCCATGAGGATGTCAGGCTGTCCCCTGCACACCCGCAGCATTGGGGCATCAGAGCTCAGAGATGTATCCTCCTCCTGGAAGCTCTTTTCTCCTGGAAGCTGCTCTCTATTAACCTCAGCCCACAGCAGAGAGAACCCAGGCTGGAATTTGCCACGAGGTCTCTCAACTTATTAGATGCAGGACCAAGACTGGACCCAGGAGGATTCTGCTCCTGTTTGGGGTCACTGTGCTGGATCTCAGAAGGAACAGACGTGAAGGGTTCAGAAAGACCCCAGCTCAGAGCTCTCCCCTCATCTGACAATACCACAGGCTGAACTGGCTCTTAATCATTCCCCTGGGCCTCCTGCTAGAATGATCTTGGGGGTTCTTTCAGATATACTGATGTCTGGAGCTCCTTCCCAGGCTAATTGAATTGGAATTTCTGGGCTGGGACCTGGGCATTGATATTTTTAAATCTCCTGAGGTGGTTCTGCCCTTCAGTCATGGTTGAGACTTGCTGGAAAGCACTGCACACTCTTAAATCCACCCATATATTAATTCAGTATTTATTATTTTTTCCAGACACAGAAAATGTGTAATATTAGTACAAAGACTTTCTTTATAGCCTTCATCCAGATTCTCTGAATTTTTCCATTTTATCAGATTCCCCTTATTCTTTTCTAAGTTGCAGATAAGATGTCCTTTCCTCTCATGTACTCCCCTGTGTTCCTTAAGAACAAGGACACTGTCTTATATAATCAAGAACAATGATCAAAATCAGGATCAAAACAGGAACTTGCTACTCTACTTCTTTCTGATCTACAGACCTCATTCAGATTTCACCATTTGTTCCAAAAATGTATTTGGGAGCACAAGAAGATCCCAGATCATGTGTTATTTTCAGTTAGCATGTCCCTTTAGTCTCCTTGCAACCTAGAATTGCTCTCCAGTGTGTATCCTTCATGACACTGGCATTCTTGAAGATGGCGGCAGGACGGCGGCCCGAGCCCGAAACGGAGCTAGGTCTGCGGCGGCCGTGAAGCACGGGCGCCGGCGCCGTACAATGAGGCAGCCAGTGGATCCGGGAGCCTGAGCCCTTGTGAAGCCGGCAATGACAAGTCTGAATGGTCGCCATGCCGAGAAAACCCTTGACATGCCAAAACCATCAGCCCCCAGAGTGCACGTGCAGAGATCCGTGTCCCGAGACACGATCACCATCCACTTCTCGGTGTCCGGGGAGGGGAAGGAGGAAGAGGAGGAGGAGTTCCGGGAGCTCCTGGAGGAGGGCCTGGACGACCAGAGCGTTGTAACGGCGCTCGAAGCCAAGGAGGACCTCTACCTGGAACCCGGGGGTGGCCATGACCCCGCCAGCCCCGGCGCCCAGCTCATCCTGGCGGATGGCCTGTCTGTGTCCCCCGCCGTGGTGCCCGTCTCCGAGAACACCGTAAAGCTGCTGGAGCCCCCTGCTCCGGCCGCACAAGTTTTCGGTACAGTGCCACTGGCTCTGTCCCCGGGGTCATCCTCGTCGGGGCCCTTAGCTAGCTCTCCCAGCGTGTCCTCCCTGTCTGAGCAGAAAACCAGTTCTTCCTCCCCACTGTCCTCGCCTTCCCGGTCGCCCATCCTCTCATCCAGCGCCTCATCCTCCACGCTTTCCAGCGCCAAACCCTTCCTGAGCCTCGTGAAGTCCCTGTCGACCGAGGTGGAGCCAAAAGAATCCCCCCACCCGCCCCGGCACAGGCACTTGATGAAGACGTTAGTCAAGTCTCTGTCCACTGACCCCTCCCGGCAGGAGTCCGACGCTGTGTCCTACAGGCCCCCTGACTCCAAGCTGAATTTACACCTGTTCAAGCAGTTCACGCAGCCGCGGAACACAGGTGGGGATTCCAAAACTGCACCCTCTTCCCCTCTGACGTCGCCTTCCAACACACGCTCCTTTTTTAAAGTGCCCGAAATGGAGGCCAAGATCGAAGACATTAAGCGATGCCTCTCGGAAGTCATCTATGACCCTTTTCAGCTTTTCAGTAAAATTATAGGGGAAGAAAGTGGCAGCCACAGGCCCAAAGCCTTATCTTCAAGTGCTTCCGAGCTCTCCAATCTGTCCAGCCTGAACGGTCACTTGGAAAGCAATAACAACTACAGCATCAAGGAGGAGGCGTGTGAGATGGTCGTTTTATAGTGCATCCTTTAGACTGGATTTGTCTGATTTTTTTTTTTTATGTATTTGTGCAGAATGTCCCAGCAATGAAGCTGTGTTTTTTTCAGTGCATTGCATGGTGAAGAATAGGATATTGGTAACCTTGTTACTGTGAAGTGACTTTGATGTTTGGTGAAGATGACTTTTAGATGAAAGGTGCCATCATCAGCCATCCTCACACAGACTGAATCACTGTAGGAAGCAATATGTCTAGCAAAGTTCTTTGGGCCTTGAACTCAGGAGAATTAAGTCTTAAAGCAGAAGTTGTTCTGCCATTACTCAGTCATGTCCAACTCTTTGTGACCCCATGGACTGTGAGACACCAGGTTCCTCTGTCCTACACTTTCTCCTGGAGTTTGCTCAAACTCATGGCCATTGAGTCGGTGATGCCATCCAACTGTCTCATCCTCTGTCGTCCCCTTCTCCTCCTGCCTTCAGTCTTTCCCAGCGTCAGGGTCTTTTCGAATAAATGGGCTCTGAGCATCAGGTGGCCAAAGTATTAGAACTTCAGCTTCAGCCACAGTCCTTCCAATGGATATTTGGGGTTGATTTCCTTAGAAGTAACTGATTGGATCTCCTTGCAGTCTGAGGGACTCTGGAGGGTTTTCTCTGGTGTCGCAGTCCAAAAGCATCAATTCCTCAGTGCTCAACCTTCTTTATGGTCGAACTCTCACATCTGTGCAGAGGGGAAAGGAAAAAGGTTCTAGAACCTGGAGCTTTGGCAAAGGGAACTAGTCCAGGAAAGGCACTGCCAGTGTTGCTCCTGGTGTTGGGATGACGTGACAGGAGAGCGTTTGTTCTGGAAGGAACTTCAGATTAGGGAGGAAGGCAAGGAAGAGAGCCTCTGCTTGCCCGTGCCTTTGGTGAGGACTAAAATGCTCCTCTTCAAGCCTCCATCTAAAACAGAGCAACTGTCTGTTTCTAGGCTTTGATGCACCTCACAGATCCATCTGTTTTTTTCCTTTGAGACTGATGGCTTCCAGTTTAGCCCCAGACGTTATTCCTGTTAAGATGTTGACCAGTTTGACACTTCTGGCAACTCAGCCTGTTTATTACTGATTGTTTATCTCCAGATCAGTTGCGGTTCTTACCACTTCAAAGAACGCTAGAACTTCAGTTGGTGGAAGGCATCCATTTTGCTTCTGGCTCAGACCTTGTGACTACACAGACGAAGACTGTTATTTAATAAATGATCAAAACTCGGTTTTCCTTCTGTGTGCATGTAGAGAACTGTGTGTTATTGACTGGGTTAGGGAAGGGATGGTATTTTTTTCTGGCCATCTGGTATACCAAGCCTCGCTGGGCAGCAAGCAGCTTCCCTCAAGCTGCTGTCATGACTTCTGCTCACGCTTGTCTTTGGCTCGTTATCAGAATGCATCATTCCCTTTTCTTTGTTCTCTCTCCTTACTTCATATGTTTACCTTCACCTGGGCTGTTGGGGAAACATCATGTTGTCATGGGGATGGTGGCCACAACAAACTTGACTTCCCCAAACTCATGTTGTCCCTGGGTCACTTCCTCATACCTTTGAACCAAACAGCAACTAATGAAGGTAATGATAATACAGATTAATGTTTCTCCTCAGCTGACTCTGAATGTCCCCCCTGAAAAGACACTAGAGTCTTTACGTGGTACCTGTGCCCTTATTTGGAGATAGAGTCTTTACGGAAGTAATCTTTACCGAAGTCTTTACAGAAGTAATGAGGTTGTTATACAATGATGCCTAATCCAACGGTTAGGATTATAAATTTTCTTTCCCCTCTGTATGGATGTGAGAGTTGGCCCATAAAGATGGCTGGGCACCAAAGAATTGTTGCTTTTGAACTGTGGTGCTGGAGAAGACTCTTGAGAGTCCCGTGGACTGCAAGGAGATCAAACCAGTCAATCCTAAAGGAAATCAACCCTGAATATTCATTGGAAGGACTGTTGCTGAAGCTGAAGTTCCAATACTTTGACCACCTGATGTGAAGAGCCAATATTTGATAAGTGTTCTTATAAACAGGGGAGGTTTGGACGCAGAGACACAGGGTGAGAAGGCCACGTGAGGATCAGAGTTACGCTGCCACAAGCCGGGAAACAACCAGAGCTGGGGGAGAGGCCTGGAACACAGCCTTCCCTGGAGCTCTCAGAGGGAGTGTGGCCTCATCCACCCCTTGATTTTGGACTTCCGGCCTCCAGAACTGTGAGGCGATGCATTTCTGTTCTCCTCAGCCACCAGTCTGTGGCACCTCGTTACAGAAGCCATGGGAAAGGAATGCAGGAGAGTTCTGAGCCCTACACAGCTCAGTTAAGCCCTACACAGCTCAGTTAATCTTGACAGCAGTCCCCTGAGATATGTCATCACCGTTACCTTCATTTTGTAGGTGCCCATCTGAGGCTCAGCGAGGTCAGGCTGTTCCCTCCAGGTCCCCAGAGCTGGCACCACCTGCTCGCCTCAGCCCCGTGATGCCCGCCTCCGGCTGCTGTGTTACTCCTCGCGTCTCCTTGGCAGCCACGCTGGGCCTCTTCCTCCTTCCCTCCCTCTCTCCTAAAGGGTCTTCCCTGTCTTCCCATCTCCTCGAGGTCTGCACCCCTGGTGCCCCTGCCCGAAGCTCTTCTCACACTAGCCGACCCCTCGGGTTTCAGCCACTACCTGTTTGCAGATTGCCTCCTGGTTTCCCTCCTCCCAGGTCCCTCTCCGGAGCTTCTGACTCCGGACACTCTGCTGGGACACCCTATGGGCACTCAGCATGGAACCACAGACCCTACTCTCAATGATGAATTTCCCAGGAGGATAGCCCCACCGGCTCAGAACCCAGGAGGGATCCCTTCATCTCTCTCGTTTCTGTGTACCTCGTCCCCATCCAACTCGAGGGCTAAATCACTGTCATTTCAGTCTCCACCAGCTACATGATTGGCAGGCCCCAGTGCAAAGTGAAAATGGGAGCTCCTTGTCCAGAAACCAAGGAGGAAGAGCTGTTAAAGGTACTCATATTCAGAGCTTTCTTAACACTGTGTTTATCTGCTCGTCAGTGTTGTTCTAAGTGAAAAAAGTGGACCCTTTAAATTAGGAGCACAGATTTTCTCATCATCTTCATATTAGGCGACGCTAGTTTTAAATACAAATATAAGAACATCGAATAGGTGCATGGAATTAGAGAAATGATGCATTCTTCTTTTCTGTATATACTGCCCTTTTCTGTGTATACCGCTCTCGACTTTGTCTTACTGATATGTAAGCAGTGGGTGAAGGGAAAAGAAGCTGTGGGAATCTCTGTCTTTCCCTTTCCTTCTATGCCATCACTTGCAGCATGAGTATCTGGCTAATGCGTGGCACTAACAGGAAAAAGGAGATCCGCTGGGTTTCTGGGTTGTCCAGATCTCCTACGATGTCCCAGCCAGCTTCCCTCATGCAAAGCACATTCCTGCTCTAAGGGAGAGTGTGGTGCAGTCAGCGAGTCTGCTTACCCAGCTGGAGACGCAACATGCTTTCCTGATGCTCACTCTGAGTCTTGCTGGTGGAATTTCACTNGACGAATGGATAAGAAAGCTGTGGTACATATACACAATGAAGTATTACTCAGCCATTAAAAAGAATACATTTGAATCAGTTAGATGAGGTGGATGAAACTGGAGCCGATTATACAGAGTGAAGTAAGCCAGAAAGAAAAACCCCAATACAGTATACTAACACATATATACAGAATTTAGAAAGATGGTAATAACTGTTGCTTCTTGACCTGCATACAGATTTCTCAGGAGGCAGATCAGGTGGTCTGATATTCTCATCTCTAAGAATTTTCCAGTTTGTTGTGATCCACCATCAAAGGCTTTGACGTAGTCAATAAAGCAGAAGTAGATGTTTTTTTGGAACTCTCTTGCTTTTTCAATGATTCAACAGATACGGGAATCCAATATCTTAGCTATTTTGAATAGTGCTGCTATAGACATAGCGGTGCATGTATCTTTTTGAACGGTAATTTTGTCTGACTCTTTGCAATCCCATGGACTGTAGCCCACCAGACTCCTCTGTCTATGGGATTCTTCAGGCAAGAGTACTGGAGTGGGTTGCCATTTCCTCCTCCACCTGATCTGCTTCCTTCTAGACCTAGGGATCAAACCTGGGTCTCCTACACTGCAGGCGGATTCTTTACCGTTTCAGCTGCTGCTGCTGCTGCTAAGTCACTTCAGTTGTGTCCGACTCTANTATGGGATTCTTCAGGCAAGAGTACTGGAGTGGGTTGCCATTTCCTCCTCCACCTGATCTGCTTCCTTCTAGACCTAGGGATCAAACCTGGGTCTCCTACACTGCAGGCGGATTCTTTACCGTTTCAGCTGCTGCTGCTGCTGCTAAGTCACTTCAGTTGTGTCCGACTCTACGCGACCCCATAGACGGCAGCCCACCAGGCTCCCCCATCCCTGGGATTCTCCAGGCAAGAACACTGGAGTGGGTTGCCATTTCCTTCTCCTTCAGCTACTAAGTAAGAATCCCCTCCTACAGTATGAGGGTTCCCTTTTCTCAAGGCGGAATATTCTATTAAGACCTGTTTTACAGCACTAAATTAGCAAATATTAAGACATTGTTTGTAGGGGGTTTTATGCATGTTTCTGCTTAAAGACACTTTATTTAAAATACATTGTTGTTTCATTAACATTGAACTTGCCCGGCAGCACTGTGCTTCCTGCTTGGATGAAGCTCCTCTAACTGATGTATTGAGTTGGCCGAAAAGTTCATTTCTGTAAGATGTTACAGAAAAGCCCAAATATTTTCTTTGTGAGGCCCGTGTCAGCTTGTTGTACTTAATAACACAATACAGCACTGTCCCACGCTTGGGTCTATTTGACACAGCAAAATCACCATCACAAAGCACAAAATTGTGAAAACCATGGTGCTAAATGCTTTCAAACTGTGGTGCTGGAGAAGACTCTTGAGAGTCCCTTGGACTGCAAGATCAAACCAGTCCATCCTAAAGAAAATTAGTCCTGAATATTCATTGGAGGGACTGATGCTGAAGCTGAAGCTCCAATACTTTGGCCACCTGATGTGAAGAGCTGACTCATCAGAAAAGACCCTGATGCTGGGAAAGACTGACGGCAAGAGGAGAAGGGGGCAACAGGGGATGAGATGGTTGGATGGCATCTGTGACTCAATGGACAGAAGCTTGAGCAAACTCCGGGAGATAGTGAAGGACAGGGAAGCCTGACATGCTGCACTTCATGGGGTTGCAAGGAGCTGGACATGACTTAGTGACTAAACCTCAACCAGATAGACCATGTATTTTGGTATGTGTTTGTGGTATGTGAGTTGACACTAGAAGGTAAAGCATCCCTCTGGTTCCACTTTGGCTGGGAGCATGCACATTGGGTGACTCAAATCTTACCCAAGAATGGAGGGACAGCCCCAGGAGAACTGACTTGGATGTTTACAAATAGCATGTTAATGAGTCTCTGAGTTTGCAGAAACATGGTCGGCAAACCTGAGGGTCGGCTTTATATACCAATGAACCAGGGTCAGATTTTCCTCCACTTAACCATCCAGAAGGTGGCCAGGAGCCAATCAGTAAAAAAAAAAGACTCCAGTGTGGTGGTGAATCAAGTAGACATGATGCAATGTAAGCACTCAACTGTCACCCAGATGGTTATGTATAAAAGAAGACAACAGACTCAGAATAGCAAGTGTCAGCTGAGGGCCGTCAGGAGTAACAGGTGTCAGCTGGAGAAGGGTTCAGTTCAGTCAGTTCAGTCACTCAGTCGTGTCCGACTCTTTGAGACCCCATGGACTGCAGCACACCAGGCCTCCCTGTCCATCACCAACTCCCAGAGCCTACTCAAACTCATGTCCATTGTGTCGGTGATGCCATCCAACCACCTCATCCTCTGTCGTTCCCTTCTCCTCCCACCTTCGATCATTTCCAGCATCAGGGTCTTTTCCAGTGAGTCAGTTCTTCACATCAAGTGGCCAAAGTATTGGGGCTTCAGCTTCAGCATCAGTCCTTCCAATGAATTTGCAAGACTGATTTCCTTTAGGATGGACTGGTTGGATCTCTTTGCAGTCCAAGGGACTCTCAAGAGTCTTCTCCAACATCGCAGCTCAAAAGCATCAATTCTTCGGCACTCAGCTTTCTTTACAGCCCAGCTCTCACATCCACACATGACCACCGTATGAGAAAGGTATGGGAGAGTAAATAAGGAGCTCGTAGGAGAACGAAGAATAGTGTGAGCCCTTGGGGCCGCTGGCGTTCCCATCTCTTTCAAATTTTCCAGTTTACTGTGATCCACACTGTCGAAGGCTTTGGCATAGTCAATGAAGCAGAAATAGGTGTTTTTCCGGAACTCTTTTGCTTTTTCAATGATCCAGGATATGTTGGCAATTTGATCTCTGGTTCCTCTGCCTTTTCTAAAACCAGCTTGAACATCTGGAAGTTCACGGTTCACGTATTGCTGAAGCCTGGCTTGGAGAATTTTGAGCATTACTTTACTAGCATGTGAGATGAGTGCATTTGTGCAGTAGTTTGAGCATTCTTTGGCATTGCCTTTCTTTGGGATTGGAACAAAAACTGACCTTTTCCAAAGTGTGGCACTGCTAAGTTTTCCAAATGTGATGGCATAAAAAGCCTCTTGATGAAGTGAAAGAGGAAAGTGAAAAAGTTGGCTTAGATCTCAACATTCAGAAAACGAAGATCATGGCATCCAATCCCATCACTTCATGGCAAATAGATGGGGAAACAGTGAAAACGGTGGCTGGCTTTTTTTCTGGGCTCCAAAATCACCGCAGATGGTGATTGCAGCCATGAAATTAAAAGACACTTGCTCCTTGGAAAGAAAGTTATGACCAACCTAGACAGCATATTAAAAAGCAGAGACATTACTTTGCCAACAAAATCTGTCTAGTCAAGGCTATGGTTTTTCCAGTGGTCGTGTATGGACGTGAGATTTGGACCATGAAGAAAGCTGAGCACAGAAGAATTGATGCTTTTGAACTGTGGTGTTGGAGAAGACTCTTGAAACTCCCGTGTACTGCAAGGAGATCCATTCAGTCCATCCTAAAGGAGATTACCCCTGGGTGTTCATTGGAGGGACTGATGTTGAAGCCAAAACTCCAATACTTTGGCCACTTGATGCAGAGAGCTGACTTATTTGAAAAGACCCTCATGCTGGGAAGGATTGCGGGCTGGAGGAGAAGGGGATGACAGAGAATGAGATGGTTGGATGGCATCACCGATTCGATGGACATGGGTTTGGGTGGACTCTGGGAGTTAGTGATGGACAGGGAGGTCTGGCGTGCTGTGGTTCATGGGGTCACAAAGAGTCCAACACGACTGAGCGACTGAACTGAACTGAACTGGGGCTGCTGAGTGAAGCTGAGCCCATTGGGGGTTTACGCCAGGGGAGAGTGTGCCAGGGACTCAATTAAGGATGAATGTCATGATTAAGGCCCGATCAGCCTGATTATCATGCGGGTGCCCGTATTTCTTTACATTTGCCAGCCTCGCCCGTTTCTGCAAAGTACAAAGGAAGAAACGCTGCTACTTCCCCTAATACTGGGGTGAAACCAAAGAAGGGGGAAATGAAATGACCTGCCCCCAAATCCTCTGTTAAACCCACCAGGAGGCTGTAATAGATACAGCCCGTCAGCCTGACACTCCCTAAGGACAGACTCTTGGAGACATCTGTCACAAATTTTAGAAACTTCTCTGTTCTTGTTAACTGTCATGGGAGCAAAACATATTCAGTCATGGCTGGTGAGGCCTACTCTATAGTACAGGGAGGGGAAAGGTATAGTCTGGTGGCTCAGATGGTAAAGAATCTGCCCACAGTGCAAGAGACCTGGCTTCAATCCTTGGGTCACGAAGATTCCGTGGAGAAGGGACTGGCTACCCACTTGTCTGGAGAATCCCATGGATACAGGAGCCTGGAAGGCTACAGTCCATGGGGTCGCAAAGAGTCGGACATCACTGAGCAAGTAACACTTTCATCTTCTGTTTGTAGAACATATATCATTAACCTTAAAAATGCGTTCCAGTATCCAGTAGGTGCAGACAAATACTTCTCAGTCCACTTATACAGTTACTTTCTTGGTGGCTCAGACAATAAGGACTCTACTTGCAATGCGGGACACCTGGGTTCAGTCCCTGAGTTGAGAAGATCCCCTGGAGGAGGGCATGGCAACCCACTCCTGTATTCTTGCCTGGAAAATCCCATGGACAGAGGAGCCTGGCAGGCTGTAGTCCATGGGCTTGCAAAGAGTCGGACACAACTGAGTGACTAACACTTTGACTAGAGTAGTCAAATTGGTAGTCAGAAAGTACGTTCGTAGATGCCAGGGACTGGTGAGTGGGGAGATGGGATGGAGAGAGGTGGGGAGGGGGCATGGATAGTTAAGTGTTTAATGGGGACAGAGTTTTAGTTGAAGAAGGTGAAAAATTCAGGAGCTGGATGATGGTGATGGTTGCACAGCAATGTGAACATACTTATTGCTGCTGAACTGTACAATTAAATATGGTTAGAATAGTATCCTATAATACGTGACTTCGACCACAATAAAAAGATTTTTTTAAAACAGTGTAGCAAATCTGCCCTGCCCCTAAATCTGGTCCAGTCATTTTAACCTTCTAGACAACTTTCTGAGGTTTATAGCGGTGCTCACCAGTCATCATCATCTTTAAAGTTAAAAGAAAAATTTTATTATTATGAGCAGTGAAATCACTATATAATTTTCCAATTAACTGGAGAAAGCTTGCAAGGCATGCCCTGAAGTCCTCATTTCTACCTTGAGCGTATCACATCTACCTTGATCATCCTACACATAACCGTCTGGAGCTGAAAGGCTGTCTGAGGGGCTCGAGGGGGAGGCGGCACCGGCCCGCCCGTACATGCTCGTGTTGGACTGTGTTGGGCCCTTTGGTTGGTCGGCTTCCCTGAGTGTTTCTGAGAGTCTTTTGTTGTCCATGGGGATACAGCCACTAATTTGGCCAGTTCCAAGCAGGAAAGATCAAGTGTAGATTTCATATCTGAGTTTTAAGTGCTGGTAAAAAAGTTGCATTAAGTTATCAAATGCACCTCCATCCTGCCTTAATCGCCAAGTGGCTCTGTAGTTTAGGAGTTACTCTGCATCCTAAAGAAAAGAAAAAGCTTTCCGTGTAAATGCTTTGGGCAAATGGGGATTGATCCAGTTACTTTTAAACGACTCGGATCCAGATGGTGTTGGCTGAATACCTCTCTGGGCTGGGTACCTGGTTACTGAATAAAGTGTTCATCTTTGTAGGAGGTGAAATCTTTGGTTAGAAAGGCACAGCGAGGCCCCTGCAGATGGTTCAAAAGTAAAATAGTGAGTGTTGTTCTACAAGTGTAATTCACGCGTGACACAGCCCATTCAGAGCAGTTTGTAATCAGTTTCCTATCTTTCTCTGTCTGTATATGTGTACATCCGTAGGCACAGACGTATAACGCATGGATGGTGTTCTGGTTTAATCGCTCAGTTGTGTCCGACTCTTCTGTGACCACTTGGACTGTAGCCTGCCGGGCTCCTCTGCCCGTGGGATTTGCCAAGCAAGAACACTGGAGTGGGTTGCCATTTCCTTCTCCAGGGGAGCTTCCTGACCCAGGGATTGACCCTGTTTCTCCTGTTTGGCAGTCGGATTCTTTACCAGTGAGCCATCTGCGAAACCCATAATATATGCATCTGCTGTGCTGTGCTTAGTCACTCGGTCATGTCCGACTCTTTGTGACCCCATGGACTGGAGCCAGCCAGGCTCCTCTGTCCATGAGGATTCTCTAAGCAAGAATGCTGGGGTGGCTTGCCATGCCCTCCTCCAGGGGATCTTCCAACCCAGTGATCAAACCCAAGTTTCCTTCATTGCAGGTGGATTCTGTACCATCTGAGCCACAAAGGAAGCCGAAGAACACTGGAGTAGGTAGCCTATTCCTTCTCCAGGGGAGCTTCCTGACCCAGGAATTGAACCGGGGTCTCCTGCATTGCAGGCAGATTCTTTACCAGCTGAGCTATCAGAGAAGCCCAATATAAGCATATATGTATATATATAAATTTTTATTGTGTCATCAGTGGTGGAGATAGTCCTCTTTCTGGACTTTATAAGGATCACACCAACATAGCCATGGAAATTACTTGAAGCTAAAGAATTGGTTACACGTACGGGTCCTATAGGAGGGAGGCATAGTACACCACGGGCTTCCCAGGTGGCTTAGTGGTAAAGAATCTGCCTGCCGATGGAGGATTTGCAGGAGGCTTGGGTCCAATCCCTGGGTTGGGAAGATCCCCTGGAGTAGAAAATGGCAACCCATCCCAGGATTCTTGTCTGAGAAATCCCATGGACAGAGGAGCCTGGTGGGCTACAGTCTACGGAGTTGTGAAAGAGTTAGACACAACTGAGCACACAGCACACACACACGTGGTACACCAGGCAGGGGGCCATGCGGGAGGAGCATCCAGGGAACAGCTCAGCCAAGCAGGTGGGGAGTCGACAGAGAGAGGGGACCTGTGGGCAAGTGCCTTCATTGGAGGTCAAGGTGGAGTACATAACAAAAGTCACAAGGGGCTTCGTTGGTGTGTTTGAATGACACTAGGTCATCTCTTCATGGCAAATAGATGAGGAAACAATGGAATCAGTGACAGACTTTATCTTTTGGGCTCCAAAATCACTGCAGATGGTGACTGCAGCCATGAAATTAAAAGACGTTTGCTCCTTGGAAAAAAAGCTATGACCAATCTAGACAGCATATTAAAAAGCAGGGACATTACTTTACCAACAGAGGTCTGTCTTCAAAGCTATGGTTTTTCCAGTTGTCATGTATGGATGTGAGATCTGGACTATAAAGAAAGCACAGCACTGAAGAATTGCTGCTTTTGAACTGTGATGTTGGAGAAGACTCTTGAGAGTCCCTTGGACTGCAAGGAGATCCAACCAGTCCATCATCTCAAGGAAACCAGTCCTGAATATTCATTGGAAGGACTGATGTTGAAGCTGAAACTCTAATACTTTGGCCACCTGATGCGAAGAGCTCATTTGAAAAGACCCTGATGCTGGGAAAGATTGAAGGCAGGAGAAGGGGATGACAGATGATGAGATGGCTGGATGGCATCACCGACTTGATGGACATGAGTTTGAGTGAACTCCAGGAGTTGGTGATGGACAGGGAGGCCTGGAGTGCTGCAGTCCATGAAGTCACAAAGAGTCAGACATGACTGAGTGATTAAACTAACTGAACTGAGGTCAGACTTAGGAGAGCATGTGGTAGGGACTAGTCTTATCACACGAGTGCACCTGGTTGCCTGGGTGGGATGCTCACAGCTTGTTTGTGGGTGTGTTGAGGCCCATTCCATTAGGAATACAGATCTTCAAAATTGCCAGCACAATTACCTAGCAAGATCTATGAGGACTGGGTGATGTCAGCGCTGTAAGGATTAATCAGAATTACTCAAGCATTCTCCTCTGGTCTTGCTCTGCTGGGCTTACTCACTCACTCATTTAAAAACTATCCATTGCCTTCCGGCTCTGTGTCAGACTCTTTCTAGGCTCTGGGAATACAGCAGTTAATAAAACAGTGTTCCCACTTCCATGCAGAAGGGTCGAAACTGACAGCATGTCTGCATGGAGTGGAAGGCAGCAGAAGCAAGGCTGGAGGGCCAGGTAGTGCCTGCCTCTCAGAGCAGCCAGGGAAGCCTGTCTGGTAAGGTCACCTTTGCACAAAGCACTGGATGGGAGGGTGGAGGGGGAAAGTAGATATTGGACGGGAGAAGCTTTCTGGTGAACAGAACAGCAAAGCAAAGGTCCTGAGCTGGGAGTGTACACGGCAGTGCTGAGAAACAAGAAGACCATGGTGGCCAGAGCTGAGGGGGAGGGTTATAAGGATGAGGTCAGGGACGTCCCTGGTGGTTCAATGGCTAAGAATCCAGGCTACCAGTGCAGGGTGCCAGGGTTCGATCCCTGGTCAGGGAACTGGATTCCACATGCCACAACTAAGAGTTTACATGCCACAGGTAAAGATCCCATGTGCCACAACCAAGACCCAACACAGCCAAATAAACAAAAGATGAAGTCAGATAGGGAGTGGAGGGAGGCCTCAATCTCACAAGCACTTTAGATTTTTCTGTTTGAGTGGAGTTGAAAGCCGTATAATGGATTGACGTATGTAGACAAATGCTTAGGCATAAGGACCCGATCTATATGTATAAATACACAGCTGGGCTTCACACAGAAAAACCCACTTCATATGTATGAANTTTCTGAATGTTGAGCTTTAAGCCAACTTTTTCACTCTCCTCTTTCACTTTCATCAAGAGGCTCTTTAGTTCCTCTTCACTTTCTGCCATAAGGATGGTGTCATCTGCATATCTGAGGTTATTGATATTTCTCCCACCAATCTTGATTCCAGCTTGTATTTCTTCCAGTCCAGCATTTCTTATGATGTATTCTGCATATAAGTTAAATAACCAGGGTGACAATATACAGTACTCCTTTTCCTATTTGGAACCAGTCTGTTGTTCCATGTCCTCCTGTGAGATGGCTGATCCAGAGGGCATCTTCCCAGCTCCTGGGGTCCTCTTTCCCAAGAACGTCTTCCTACACTGACTTCTTACACCCTCCACTATGTCCATTTCCATCACTTCTAACTGCTCCACCTTGAAATCTGATCAGGCAACTTTGGACCGTGGGGTCCTCCCTGTCCGGCTTGCTGGTATGACTGCCCCCACTGACCCTGTGGATCTCAGCAGACCTCCGTGCCCCTGGTGCTCTCCTGTGACTGTCTCTTTCCCTGTATTTATTTATTTCTTTAAAATGTACTAATTGATTTATTTCTGGCTGCACTGGATCTTCACTGTTCCAAGCGGGCTTTTCTCGAGTTGTGGTGAGTGGGGGCTGCTCTCAGCTCCCTATTGTGGTGACCTCTCTTGTCGTAGAACACAGGCTCCAGATGCTCGGATTTCAGTAGTTCCAACACATGGACTTAGTAGACCTGCAGCATGTGTGATCTTCCCAGACCAGGGATCGAACCCATGTCCCCTGCATTGGCAGACAGATGCTTAACCATTGGACCTCCAGGGAAGTCCCACCTTACCTATATTTAGCTTGGAGCCCACAGTTCATCATTTCCAGCTCTCTGTTGCCAACAGCCCCTTTCAAATTTGTCTGATCCTAACCTGCAGTGAGAAATGTAGTTTAAATATGACCTCGGACTCCTGTGCCTTTGTATTTATACACACACACCTACATACATAGGTTCTCTCCCAACCTCAACCCAATCGTAATTATTGAAACATCCCTCCCTGCTCATCAGTCCTTATGACTAAGCCTTATTTCTCTCCTCATCTTCACCAAGTCATTATAAGGGTCATCTGTACAAACTCTTAGTTTTCTGTGGCTGCTCTCATTGTCACCCAGCATAAACTGATTTTCTTACAGTTCTGGAGGTCAGAAGTCTAAAATTAAGGTGTTGGCAAAGCTGCGTTCTTTTGGGGGAATTCAGGGTACCATCTGTTTCCTTGTCTTTCCCAGTTTCTAGATACCGCCTGCATTTTTGGCTCATGGCAGAACCTCTAGTTCTATGGCTACACCTCCTTCCTCTGACTCTGATCTTCTTACCTCCGTCTTATAAGGACCTTGAAATTATACTGGTGTCTCCCAGATCATCCAAGGTGTCTTGCCATCTCAAGATCTTTAAATTAATCATAACTGCAAAATCCCTTTTGTGATGTAAAGTAACATATTGATAGATTCTGGGGACTGGTCCCTGTGGACATTTGTGGGGGATTCTTCTGTCTACCAGGTGAGCCATTTGCTTATTTTTTATTTATTCATTTGGCTGTGTGGGGTCTTAATTGTAGCACGCAGGATCTTTTGTTGTGGCCTACGGATTCTCTAGTTGCGGCTCGTGGGCTCACGAGTTGTAATGCCTGGACTTAGTTGCATTGTGGCATGTAGGATCTTAGTTCTCCAACCAGGGATTGAACCCACGTCCTCTGCATCGCAGGGCAGATTCTTAACCACTGGACCACCAGGGAAGTCCCGATTTCTTAACCTTTGCTCACGTTCAACCTTTCCTAAACAGGCTCCCATTACCCACTCACCATCCCAAATGCCCCTCAAAGTGGTCCTTGATGACCTCCATGTTGCTGAAAGCAGCAGTAGTTCTGACTGTCCTTCTTTTGATCTCTTAGCAGCTTCTGACACAGCCAATCAGAATAGGGCATGGAAAGCACCTCTGGGGGCCCTGATGTGGGCAGGCTGATGGCCGGTCCTCACGAGCGTTTCCCAGACTTCCACTTATTAACTTTCACAAGGGAATCTCTGACTCAAGAACTGTTAGATCATCAGCTCAGGGTTCTCCTTTCAGGTGGATAATGTCATGCAGAGTCTCTAATGACAGACTACAGGTCTGCATCATGGTAAGCACAGGTTTCCCAGGTGGCTCAGAGGCAGAGGCCACCTGCCAATGCAGGAGATGTGGGTTCCATCCCTGGGTCGGGAAGATGCCCTGGAGAAGGCAATGGCACCCCACTCCAGTATTCTTGCCTGGGAAATCCCATGGACAGACAAGCCTGGCAGGCTGCAGCCCATGGGGTCACAAAGAGTGGGACACAGCTGAGCAACTAAACAACACGAAGCAGAGTTAGAGACAGAGGCAGAGGATAGTTTAAGGGCTTTTCCTGGACTTTCCTTATTAGTATAAAGTATTGGTCATGAAGCTGCCGGTAAAGGTTTTTTAAACAAACATTTATCTCCCAACAAAAACTTGCACAGATCCTGAGTGCGCAGCCAGTGAACTTGGACACAGTGAAATGCGCAGCCAGTGAAACTGGACACAGTGAAATGCGCAGCCGCCCTTCAAGGAAAGAAAGAGCTCTGCCAGCTCACATGCACTCCCCCTCATGTCCCCTCCCTGTCACCTAACCCTCTCTTCCCTCAGGTCATACCAGCCTGGGGATGCATGGGTGGTTTTTAAACTTTTTCCTGTTTTTTTTTTGTTTGTTTGTTTTAACTGCATACAAATGTTTATATTATCTTATTTTAAAGTTTTAAAAATTCTTTTGACCACACCGAACGGCACGTGGGATCTCACTGCCCTGACCAGGGCTCAAACCTGCTCTCCCTGCATTGGAAGGGCAGAGTCTTAACCAGGGGACCACCAGGGAAGTCCAGATTATTTTTCCCTCTTAAATAGACTTTCTTTCTGAGAAGGCTTAGGTTCACAGTGAAACTGAGCAGAAAGTTCAGGAATTTCACCCACGGCTTCCCCCACTAACCCACACACCCCGCAGCGGCGCACTGTCACAACCAGGGAACCTGCGGTGACACCAGATTGCCACCCAGAGTCCGTAGTTCATACTGAGTCTCTCTCTTGATGATGTGCCGGCTTTGATGGTTTCATCCCCCTACAGTTCCTCTGTGCTCCACCTATTCATCCCTCTCTCCCCTGCAAACCTCTGGCAACCACTTATATTTTCACTGTCTCCATAGTTTCACCTTTTCCTGAATGACATACAGTTGGAATCATGCAGTGTGGAGCCTTTTCAAATTGGCTGCTTTCACCTAATCATACATCTTATTTCCCCTTCTTTCACGTAATCATACATCTTATTTCCCCCATGTCTTTTGTGGCTTCATAACTCATTTCATTTTTTGTTGTTGTTCACTCACTAAGTCATGTCTGATTCTTCGTGATCCCACAAACTCCTCTGTCCTCCACTATCTCCCAGAGTTTGGTCACACTTATGTGCATTGAATCAGTGATGCCATCCAACCATCTCATCGTCTGCCGCCCTCTTCTCCTCCTTCCCTCAGTCTTTCCCAGCATCAGGGTCTTTTCCAGTGAGTCAGTCTTCACATCAGGTGGCCAAAGTATTGGAGCTTCAGCTTCAGTGTCAGTCCATCCAATGAATATTCGGGGATGCTTTCCTTTAGGGTTGACTGGTTTGATCTCCTTGCAGTCCAAGGAATGAATAATATTCCATTAATGGACTTAGGCTTAGCTTTCCGAAGAAGGAATTAGACCGAGTCTAGAGCAAGTTTTACTGCTGAACTTGCAGAGTGTCAGAACTGATGTATCGGGAAGGAGGTTCCCCTCTCTCCTCAAAGTGCAAAAGGGCCAGAAAGACCTCCAGTTAATCAATTCTGTGCATCGAGCTTCTGTCTCCAGAACATCACTCTCAGGACATGAAGATCGTAGCAGGGAGGCTCTGGCCCTTGCTGTGCATCTGGTTGTATTTTGATGCAAACAGTCCCACGGAGATCAAGTTTGTTTCCTGAAGACAACCTATTAACACATGACAAATTGGCTGATGAAAGGTGATAGTCCGAACACAGCAGCAGTTTCTTTCTCACTCACATGACAGTCTGTGCAGCAGGCAGCAATTCTCTTCATCAATCTGGGAGTCAGGCCCCTTTGGTCTTGTGGCTCCATCTGTCCCAGGGCCTTAACATCATTTAGCCAGAGTAACATGTGGCCTTTCGAACAGACCATAAACACTAAGCTGAGTTCATGCTCCCAGAACTGATTTAAGATTTCAGCCAGCTGAGTATCCCCATGAAGGATGGGGTACGATGGACAAGAACATTTTATTAACAAAGCCGAGGGGCCCAAGGATGGGAGTACCAGCCTGGGAAGTTTCAGGGTGGGTACCAGCCTGCAGGCAGCCTCAGAGCCACCCTGAGTTCCCCGATCCTAAGACCTCATAGAGAAGCTTGCATAAATCATGGCTTCATCCGGGTCCACCTGTGCACCCTACAGGATGACACTGACCTGGGGCCCCGGAACCACCAAGGGATCTCTGCCTGGTCCCTCTCAGTGCCCTGAGGGGTTCACCTTATAAGCAGCAACATTCCAACAAGCAGTGGTCCTGACTCACAATGCATGCGTGCATGCTAAGTCACTTCAGTCGTGGCCAACACTTTGTGATCCTATGGACCGCAGCCCACTAGGCTCCTCCGTCCATGGGATTCTCCGGACAAGGATACTGGAGTGGGTTGCCGTGCCCTCCTCCAAGGGATCTCCTGGACCCAGGGGTCAAACCCACGTCTCTTACATCTCCTGCATTGGCAAGCGGGTTCTTTACCACTGATGTCACCTGATTCATGGGCCTGCTGCTTAATGGTAGTTTTGCTGCTCAAAGCTAGACTTTACTTCTCTCCTGCTGCTAAGTCACTTCAGTCATGTCCGCCTCTGTGCAACCCCATAGAGGGCAGCCCACCAGCCTCCCCTGTCCCTGGGATTTCTCCAGGGCGAAGTTAATTCAGGGTGGCTGATTCCTTGGCTGATCTTATGATGGTGATTGTGGGTGGGAAGGAAAAAAGGAATTACAGCCCGACACCTAAGGTCTGAATGCAGAGTGCTGGTGAGGGCACCCAGTCTTCGCTTTCACACTGGGCAGGTGTGCTTTGGCAGGTGAGCCCCATCTAGGGCAGAGCATCTGAGTCCCTTCTCGGTGACCATCAGGGGAGCCCAGGGAGCTGGACTAGGTGCCTTTTGTCAAGCATTACGGTTCAGAGAGGATTTTGAAACCCAAGCAGGAATAGCTCGAGCACGGCCCATCCCTGTGGGGACTGGGGCGCTTGGAGGCTCCCTTCCTCCACACCTCCTCCTCCCCTTGAAGGCTGACGTCTGCCAAACCGTCTCCCACACACCTCCCCAAAAAGTCCCTGGCTTCCCTCCCAGCCGCCTCGCGATTGACCTCATGAGGTGTGAGAAGGAGGAAAGGAATCTGCATCTCAGATGAACCTTCCTTCCTCCTTTCTGAGAAAACATCCAGGCCGCTGGTGCCTGCCAGGCCGTCCATAGCTCCTCCGAGCCCAAGGCCTTTTCGACTCAGCCAGCCTCGCTGGAGGTGCAGTGACAGGGAGCCAGTATAAGTCTCCTGGGGCTGCTCATCCGACTGCGAACTCGGACGACTGAAAACAGCAGAAATACATTCTTTCACAGTTCTGGAAGCCAGAAGTCTAGATCAAGTGTCAGCAGGGTCGTGCTGTCTTCAAAGTTTCTCAGAAAGAATCTTTTCTGGGGCTTCCCTGGTGGTCCAGGCGTTAAGACTCTGAGCTTCCATTGCGGGTGACACAGGTTCCATCCCTGGTCAGGGAACTAAGATCCCACAGACTGTGCAGCACAGCCACACACACACACACACACACACACACACACACACATTTTTTTTTTAACTAAAAAAAAAAGAATCTTTCCTGCTGTCTTCCAGCTTCCATTGGCTCCTGACCACCCTGGAGGTTCTTGGCTTGCAAAGACATCACTGTAGTCTTTACATGACTGCCGCCCTCTGTCTCCTCTCTTCTCGTCAGGACACCAGTCATATAGGATTCAGACACCTTCTCACTCCTGATCTCAGCTTCACTAATTACATCTGATATGACCCTGTGTCCAAATAAGGTCACATTCTGAGGTTCCTGGTGAAGGTCAATTTGGGGGGAGACACTGCTGTACCCATAACCGAGCCCTACCATCCCCTCTCCCCTCCCTTCAGAGAAGTCCTTTACCCTAGGCAGGATGCCTGCCTTGCTTTCTTCTCCGGGAGGGAGGCAGGCCCAGGACTGGTTTCCTAAAATAAAACGGGCATCTCCTTGCTCCAGGAAGGCCTGGCCCAGCTAGTGGGAGATCAGAGAAGCCAAATCTCCCTCAAGACAGGCATGTATATGCCCCAGGGACACCCACTCGCCATTTCTTCCTACTTTATAGAGATGCTTCAGGACTCCTTGCCTCCTGGCCAGCCCTTCAGTGCTTCCTGGAGGGAACACGCTCTCGGAGCCTTGCCACGGGCCAGCCCAGACCAAGGGCTCCAGCCCAGACAGAAAAGCCAGCATCTGCTCCCTTTTGGCCCCCAGGCCCCCAGCTCTGTCTGATGTTCTGTCCCGGGGAGCAGGGGAGGAAGCCCCGCCCACAGCGGAGGAAGCCCCGCCCACACCTTCCGCACTGCCCAGCCCCCGCGCCAGGGGAGCCGAGGTCCTCCCGCTCGGAAATCCATGGAGTGGTGGACTCCTATACCCCTTGTAACCCAGCTGAATATTTTCCAGGTTACCTAACCAAACTCCTGCAAAACCACACCGCCTATGCCTGTGACGGGGACCATTTGAATCTGCAGTGTCCTCGGCATTCCACGATAAGTGTCCAGTCGGCATTTTATGGGCAAGATTACCAAAAGTGTAGTCCGCAGCAGCCTGCCTCCCAGAGGGAAGACAGCCTAACCTGTGTGGTGCCCACCACACTGCAGGTATCGCCTTTCCTAAGATGTTCTAAGATGACAAAATGGTTTCCTCTTTCTCTGCTTCTCTCTGTCCCTCTCTCTGTATATATATACTTGTGATTCCACAGTTCACTCCAGGCAAACCCGATCTCTGAAAATCTCCGTGTGGACAGATCACAACTTTGGCAAGTGAGCTAGTCTTTGCTCTGAGTCTGTACAGAATGCCTGCTTACTGGAGCCCTCCTTTAATACACTTGCAGAATGAATTTATTCAAAGGCACGCTGCTCCCTGCAATAAAGCTAAGTCATACCATTATGCTGGGTTTCAACCTGGAGGCTTAACATCTCTCATCAGCCCCTCCACGCCCCACCCCACCCCCAGGAGACAAGGAAAGGCCATGCCTGCTTTAGTAGAAACCTCAAGGCAGACATCAGAGATCATGGTCAGATTCTTAGAGAATGCACTCAAGGAAGAGGAATATCAATAATTATCTTTGTTATTTTTTATGGTTTGCTTCTCCAGTTGTAGATAATCATGTTATTCTGGTTTGGATCTATGTTGAGCAGTCTCTGCTGGTTTACTCTTGATAATACCACGAATTGAGGTTGGAGGTGTGGAGCTGACTCATTCTTTTTTCGATTGGCACTGGGGAAATACTTGGTCTACGAGGAGGTCAAAACTAATGTATTCTGTAACAGCGTACAGAAAACCCCAAAGAACTCTTTTGGCCAACCCCAGTATCCATGATGACTTTCAACTATTCTCACTTTCAGTTATCCAAACAATCTCCATCCTGCTTTCCTGGCCCCTCAACATCTATAACTAGTTGGCCAAGGTTATGGAGTCACTTGGGTTTGGATTTTTTTTTTTTAATGCCTCTGAAGTTCCCTATGAATCCGTTGACGTCAAGGCGGTTAGAGTAGCTGGTGAATTAGATGTCAGCTTGATTTTTGTCCGTTGTGAGAAATGAGAGTAACGGTAAATTTCTGAAGAGGACTGAGAAGAAATGGAATCAGCTTCTACACGGCACAGCTCTCCCTAAGGCTGCAAGAGGAGAAGCAAACTGAATGTGGTAACGGAAGGGTTTTTCTGTTGCATGGACTACTTACTTATTGCTTCATGCCAAGCAGTGTAGTATCTGGGTGGCCCCGTGACTGGTGAAGACACCCACCGAGAAACCACATAAATGTGTTTAAATGAATCCCCTGGTTTCCATGCCCTGAGGAGAGACAACGTGTTTCTTCTGGAGATGAGCAGTTCCTTTCCTTGCATGCCCCGCCTTCCCTCCAACGCTTCCCCGTACCCTGAGAACGTCCCCATTCCTCAGACCAGCAGCCTATGCCCACCTGCCTGGTGCCAGGCTTTCCCTTGGGCTTTCACAGAACGGTGACCAGTGCCACCAGGGCAGAAGTGCCTACTCTGGGGGGGTATGAACTACTGGCACACGCAGGCACCAACCTCATCCTCCGATCTGGGCGCCTGCCTCTGCCAGGCAGCCCTGAGGGAGGATGATGTTCCCGTAACCAGGCGGACGACTCAGCATTTGTAAACACAGTCCGGATGTTGTTCGGAGGGCTCGTTTGCCAGAAGCATCCCTGCGCACTGCTCTTTTGCCTCCAGAAGTTAAGAGATTCTTTCCTCTTTTAACCTGTGTTTGAGAGCTGACGCAAGGGGCTTCCTCAGAGGGCGATTGCCCAACATAGGAGGGAGGGTGACATCTGCCCATCCCACTTCATCCCAAAACTAAAGGGCTACAGGAAGTCACCTCCCTGCACCTCTCAGCTCTGGCACACGGAAAGAGCGCTGCCTTGGGTCCCGTGGTTGTAACACAAGGAGCCTTGCAAGGGCTGATGATTCCCTCAGCCAAGGAATGTGCACCATCCTTTGGGGGTCCTTGGGGGGTTTCCCTGGGCATTTTTCCTGATTTTATGCACAACTGTGAGGGCCCTAAGGTGACAGAGAATACCGGGTAGAGCCAGCATCCTTCACAGAGATATTCCATGGGCGACTGTGAGAACACAGTGACTCCAGACAGGCTTGTGAATTGGCACTAAATTCAGTCCAACAGGAATAAGTAGATTCTTGGGAGCGTTCTTCCTGTTCTTGGCATGGAGGACCTCTATGTTCATGATGGGGGGGCGGGGTCCTGATCCATGTGGGAACTGAGAGGGCAGCAGTGGGACGGGGGCCTACCTGCGATCCAGTGGTGGGTGGTCTCCGAGCTTGCCCAGAGCAGACTCACTCACAAAGGTGTGATCAGCCTGGGAAAGGTCAGGAGAGGCTTGAAAGAAAGCGTTTAAAGCCAGAGGCTCAACGGAAAGCCTGAGTGTTCCGCTGGGTGGGATACCGCCCAGAAGTGGGTGGGTCCTGTGTCCTTGAGGTTGGTGAGGGTAAGGATCAACTTTTTAATTTTCGTGTGTTGACCTGCATTTGGGTCGGGGTTTCCAAAAACTGAAAGTGAAAGAGTTAGTCGCTCAGTCATGTCTGTCTCTTTGTGATTCCATGGACTGTGGCCCTCCAGACTCCTCTGTCCATGGAATTCTCCAGACAAGAATACTGGAGTGAGTAGCCATTCCCTTCCCCAGGGGATCTTCCCAATCCAGGGACTGAACCTGGGTCTCCTGCCTTGCAGGTGGATTCTTTTACCATCTGAGCCAGGGTAGAAGCTGGGGAAGCCCAGGAGTCTTCCAAATGCTGACGGTTCCTGTGACCCATGTTGGGTGTTTCTAAGGATGCGTAGCTGTGATTGTTTCACACAGCAGTGGTGGGTAGGCGTGGACATCTGNGCAGAGCATCTGAGTCCCTTCTCGGTGACCATCAGGGGAGCCCAGGGAGCTGGACTAGGTGCCTTTTGTCAAGCATTACGGTTCAGAGAGGATTTTGAAACCCAAGCAGGAATAGCTCGAGCACGGCCCATCCCTGTGGGGACTGGGGCGCTTGGAGGCTCCCTTCCTCCACACCTCCTCCTCCCCTTGAAGGCTGACGTCTGCCAAACCGTCTCCCACACACCTCCCCAAAAAGTCCCTGGCTTCCCTCCCAGCCGCCTCGCGATTGACCTCATGAGGTGTGAGAAGGAGGAAAGGAATCTGCATCTCAGATGAACCTTCCTTCCTCCTTTCTGAGAAAACATCCAGGCCGCTGGTGCCTGCCAGGCCGTCCATAGCTCCTCCGAGCCCAAGGCCTTTTCGACTCAGCCAGCCTCGCTGGAGGTGCAGTGACAGGGAGCCAGTATAAGTCTCCTGGGGCTGCTCATCCGACTGCGAACTCGGACGACTGAAAACAGCAGAAATACATTCTTTCACAGTTCTGGAAGCCAGAAGTCTAGATCAAGTGTCAGCAGGGTCGTGCTGTCTTCAAAGTTTCTCAGAAAGAATCTTTTCTGGGGCTTCCCTGGTGGTCCAGGCGTTAAGACTCTGAGCTTCCATTGCGGGTGACACAGGTTCCATCCCTGGTCAGGGAACTAAGATCCCACAGACTGTGCAGCACAGCCACACACACACACACACACACACACACACACACACATTTTTTTTTTAACTAAAAAAAAAAGAATCTTTCCTGCTGTCTTCCAGCTTCCATTGGCTCCTGACCACCCTGGAGGTTCTTGGCTTGCAAAGACATCACTGTAGTCTTTACATGACTGCCGCCCTCTGTCTCCTCTCTTCTCGTCAGGACACCAGTCATATAGGATTCAGACACCTTCTCACTCCTGATCTCAGCTTCACTAATTACATCTGATATGACCCTGTGTCCAAATAAGGTCACATTCTGAGGTTCCTGGTGAAGGTCAATTTGGGGGGAGACACTGCTGTACCCATAACCGAGCCCTACCATCCCCTCTCCCCTCCCTTCAGAGAAGTCCTTTACCCTAGGCAGGATGCCTGCCTTGCTTTCTTCTCCGGGAGGGAGGCAGGCCCAGGACTGGTTTCCTAAAATAAAACGGGCATCTCCTTGCTCCAGGAAGGCCTGGCCCAGCTAGTGGGAGATCAGAGAAGCCAAATCTCCCTCAAGACAGGCATGTATATGCCCCAGGGACACCCACTCGCCATTTCTTCCTACTTTATAGAGATGCTTCAGGACTCCTTGCCTCCTGGCCAGCCCTTCAGTGCTTCCTGGAGGGAACACGCTCTCGGAGCCTTGCCACGGGCCAGCCCAGACCAAGGGCTCCAGCCCAGACAGAAAAGCCAGCATCTGCTCCCTTTTGGCCCCCAGGCCCCCAGCTCTGTCTGATGTTCTGTCCCGGGGAGCAGGGGAGGAAGCCCCGCCCACAGCGGAGGAAGCCCCGCCCACACCTTCCGCACTGCCCAGCCCCCGCGCCAGGGGAGCCGAGGTCCTCCCGCTCGGAAATCCATGGAGTGGTGGACTCCTATACCCCTTGTAACCCAGCTGAATATTTTCCAGGTTACCTAACCAAACTCCTGCAAAACCACACCGCCTATGCCTGTGACGGGGACCATTTGAATCTGCAGTGTCCTCGGCATTCCACGATAAGTGTCCAGTCGGCATTTTATGGGCAAGATTACCAAAAGTGTAGTCCGCAGCAGCCTGCCTCCCAGAGGGAAGACAGCCTAACCTGTGTGGTGCCCACCACACTGCAGGTATCGCCTTTCCTAAGATGTTCTAAGATGACAAAATGGTTTCCTCTTTCTCTGCTTCTCTCTGTCCCTCTCTCTGTATATATATACTTGTGATTCCACAGTTCACTCCAGGCAAACCCGATCTCTGAAAATCTCCGTGTGGACAGATCACAACTTTGGCAAGTGAGCTAGTCTTTGCTCTGAGTCTGTACAGAATGCCTGCTTACTGGAGCCCTCCTTTAATACACTTGCAGAATGAATTTATTCAAAGGCACGCTGCTCCCTGCAATAAAGCTAAGTCATACCATTATGCTGGGTTTCAACCTGGAGGCTTAACATCTCTCATCAGCCCCTCCACGCCCCACCCCACCCCCAGGAGACAAGGAAAGGCCATGCCTGCTTTAGTAGAAACCTCAAGGCAGACATCAGAGATCATGGTCAGATTCTTAGAGAATGCACTCAAGGAAGAGGAATATCAATAATTATCTTTGTTATTTTTTATGGTTTGCTTCTCCAGTTGTAGATAATCATGTTATTCTGGTTTGGATCTATGTTGAGCAGTCTCTGCTGGTTTACTCTTGATAATACCACGAATTGAGGTTGGAGGTGTGGAGCTGACTCATTCTTTTTTCGATTGGCACTGGGGAAATACTTGGTCTACGAGGAGGTCAAAACTAATGTATTCTGTAACAGCGTACAGAAAACCCCAAAGAACTCTTTTGGCCAACCCCAGTATCCATGATGACTTTCAACTATTCTCACTTTCAGTTATCCAAACAATCTCCATCCTGCTTTCCTGGCCCCTCAACATCTATAACTAGTTGGCCAAGGTTATGGAGTCACTTGGGTTTGGATTTTTTTTTTTTAATGCCTCTGAAGTTCCCTATGAATCCGTTGACGTCAAGGCGGTTAGAGTAGCTGGTGAATTAGATGTCAGCTTGATTTTTGTCCGTTGTGAGAAATGAGAGTAACGGTAAATTTCTGAAGAGGACTGAGAAGAAATGGAATCAGCTTCTACACGGCACAGCTCTCCCTAAGGCTGCAAGAGGAGAAGCAAACTGAATGTGGTAACGGAAGGGTTTTTCTGTTGCATGGACTACTTACTTATTGCTTCATGCCAAGCAGTGTAGTATCTGGGTGGCCCCGTGACTGGTGAAGACACCCACCGAGAAACCACATAAATGTGTTTAAATGAATCCCCTGGTTTCCATGCCCTGAGGAGAGACAACGTGTTTCTTCTGGAGATGAGCAGTTCCTTTCCTTGCATGCCCCGCCTTCCCTCCAACGCTTCCCCGTACCCTGAGAACGTCCCCATTCCTCAGACCAGCAGCCTATGCCCACCTGCCTGGTGCCAGGCTTTCCCTTGGGCTTTCACAGAACGGTGACCAGTGCCACCAGGGCAGAAGTGCCTACTCTGGGGGGGTATGAACTACTGGCACACGCAGGCACCAACCTCATCCTCCGATCTGGGCGCCTGCCTCTGCCAGGCAGCCCTGAGGGAGGATGATGTTCCCGTAACCAGGCGGACGACTCAGCATTTGTAAACACAGTCCGGATGTTGTTCGGAGGGCTCGTTTGCCAGAAGCATCCCTGCGCACTGCTCTTTTGCCTCCAGAAGTTAAGAGATTCTTTCCTCTTTTAACCTGTGTTTGAGAGCTGACGCAAGGGGCTTCCTCAGAGGGCGATTGCCCAACATAGGAGGGAGGGTGACATCTGCCCATCCCACTTCATCCCAAAACTAAAGGGCTACAGGAAGTCACCTCCCTGCACCTCTCAGCTCTGGCACACGGAAAGAGCGCTGCCTTGGGTCCCGTGGTTGTAACACAAGGAGCCTTGCAAGGGCTGATGATTCCCTCAGCCAAGGAATGTGCACCATCCTTTGGGGGTCCTTGGGGGGTTTCCCTGGGCATTTTTCCTGATTTTATGCACAACTGTGAGGGCCCTAAGGTGACAGAGAATACCGGGTAGAGCCAGCATCCTTCACAGAGATATTCCATGGGCGACTGTGAGAACACAGTGACTCCAGACAGGCTTGTGAATTGGCACTAAATTCAGTCCAACAGGAATAAGTAGATTCTTGGGAGCGTTCTTCCTGTTCTTGGCATGGAGGACCTCTATGTTCATGATGGGGGGGCGGGGTCCTGATCCATGTGGGAACTGAGAGGGCAGCAGTGGGACGGGGGCCTACCTGCGATCCAGTGGTGGGTGGTCTCCGAGCTTGCCCAGAGCAGACTCACTCACAAAGGTGTGATCAGCCTGGGAAAGGTCAGGAGAGGCTTGAAAGAAAGCGTTTAAAGCCAGAGGCTCAACGGAAAGCCTGAGTGTTCCGCTGGGTGGGATACCGCCCAGAAGTGGGTGGGTCCTGTGTCCTTGAGGTTGGTGAGGGTAAGGATCAACTTTTTAATTTTCGTGTGTTGACCTGCATTTGGGTCGGGGTTTCCAAAAACTGAAAGTGAAAGAGTTAGTCGCTCAGTCATGTCTGTCTCTTTGTGATTCCATGGACTGTGGCCCTCCAGACTCCTCTGTCCATGGAATTCTCCAGACAAGAATACTGGAGTGAGTAGCCATTCCCTTCCCCAGGGGATCTTCCCAATCCAGGGACTGAACCTGGGTCTCCTGCCTTGCAGGTGGATTCTTTTACCATCTGAGCCAGGGTAGAAGCTGGGGAAGCCCAGGAGTCTTCCAAATGCTGACGGTTCCTGTGACCCATGTTGGGTGTTTCTAAGGATGCGTAGCTGTGATTGTTTCACACAGCAGTGGTGGGTAGGCGTGGACATCTGTGTTTCTTCCAGTCCACACTCTACCTTGATATGGCTTATGTCCCCAGGAGCCTCCACGATGTCACTCATTTGCCAGAACTTCAGTATCGGTGCCAGGCAAGGCTAATTGGAGGCTGGTTTTCTGTGGGAGGCCTAGCGCTGTTGGAGCAGATATTGTTTTGCGAGGAGCGATGGGGAGACCGGGAGCTGATCCGACCAGCCCCATGTGGGGGCTTCTGTCTTAGACTCAGCTGATACCAGTGTGAAGGCTTTAAATGGGAGCCCCAGGCCAGGCAGGCAGGTGCCCGTCCTCCCAGAGCAGCCCAGGCGTGGGGTCCCGCAGATGCTGCGTGTGGTTCTCAAGCCTGTCCCTTTTCTACCCTCTCCTTTTAGAAGGTGCTGGACGAGTGTCAGAACCAGCGGGCCTGCCACCTCCTGGTCAATAGCCGTGTTTTTGGACCTGACCTTTGTCCAGGAAGCAGTAAATACCTCCTGGTCTCCTTTAAATGCCAACCTAGTAAGTAACTGCTGAGGGGGACTGAGTGTGTGTGGGGTGGGCTTTCGGTTTCACTCATGGCCTGACGAAAGTACTCCGCCAGTGGACCAGTTGGTGTTCGTCCAGCTTTGAAATGCTTATAATAAATGTGCCAGGGTCCCAGCCTCGTGTGTGTGCACACTTACCTGTGTACTTTCTTGCAAGCCCCTGAGTTTTCCTCTTTTTAATTCTTTCGTTTATTTAGTTATTTGGCTGTGCTGGGGTCCTCATCACTGCATGCGGGCTTTTTCTTGCTGAGTGCAGGCTTTCTCTGGTTGAGGGGAACGGGGCGCCAGCTTCTCACTGCAGTGGCTTCTCTTGTTGCAGAGCACGGGCTCTAGGGCACTCAGGCCTCAGTAGCTGTGGCACGTGGGCTCAGGAGTTACAGCCTGTAGGCTTCAGAGCACAGGCTCAGTAGTCATGGTACCTGGGCTTAGTTACTATGGACATGTGGGATCCTCCCAGACCACGGAGCAAACCCGTGTCCCCTGCATTGGCAGCCAGATTCTTAGCCACTGGACCCCCAGAAAGCCCACCCTGAGATTTTTTTAAAAAATCCTTCCTAGTATGTAAAACTCGGTGGTACTGATGGTAAAGGTACTGGGTGACAAGAGGCTGCAGTTGCTTTTCCCAAAAAATGGGGAGCTGGTTCTCCTTTGCAGGGGAGGGCGTGTTATGAGGCTCCCCTAACCCCTCAGCTGCGAGGCGGCTTGTCTTTCTGGGGTGGCTGATGGCACAACTAACGCCTGAGCCCACAGCGACAGATCTTTACAAGCTGGCTTCCTTCCACTCTCAGTGGGCCATCCTGAAGCAGCATCTTTCCTGAGAGAAACAAGAGGGCTTGGTGGGAGCTACCTTTTCTATCTTTTTTTTTTTTTTTCCGGCCATTGTATGCAGCGTGTGAGATCTCAGTTCCCCAACCAGGGACTGAACCCACACCCCCTGCAATGGGAACTTGGGATGTTAACCACTGGACCTCCCGGGAAGTCTCCAGCCTCTTCCATGCTGATTCTTACACCTTTCTCCACTGACTTCCCCCACTTTGTAACACACACCAGTTTTGTGGTTAACCCGTTGCAATCCCAAAATAATTGCTGTTCTGTGAGGAGGTCACACCTCCAGGCATGGAGGGCCTGAGAGAAGCGTAGGTAATTACAGGTTCCTGGTAATTCTTGAAAAACTTGTTGGAAAGACAGCAGTGTGCTAGCAACCACATTTAGCCAACGGTCAGGGATGATATTTTGGAAAATTCTGCACCACCACCACAGTGCAGTAATTCATTCAAACACACACCCAAACTCACGCTCACATGTGCCCCCACCCACTGTCACACGCTCACAATGCACACACCTGGACTCTCACACATGCGTACGATCACATCCATATAATACACATACACATTGTCACTCATGTAGCCACACACTCACTCGCAAGTACACACAATCACCAACTCTTGCAAGTAGGCCCACACTTTTCAGAACAGTCTGCCCCGCCCCGCAGGAATTCTCACCAACTCCTCCCCCACTCGGTAGACTCAGGAAATTCACTTCTAGATGCCCACACTCTTAGAGGCACCTGATCTCAGAAATGACCACACCAGGGACTTCCCTGGTGGTCCAGTGGTTAAGACTCCACATTCCCGGTGCAGGGGGATCAGTCCCTGATCTGAGAACTAGATCCCATATGCAGCAACTAAAGACCCCTTGTGCTCTAACAAAGTCCCAGCACAGCCAAAAAACAAAAAAAAGGGCCCCCCACCCCCAAAAAAGATGACACCCTTGGCCACACCCTTGTCTGCCCAAGGGTGTCTGCCTTCTTTTCCACTTCTACCACTTTGTTGGAATAGTGTCTCTCATTTTCTCTCTGTTGGAAAACTGCTCACGGTAAGAGGCTGGGTAGGACCAGCGTCTGAAAGAAGTGAGAAGGCCCCGTGAGATCAGCAGGCCCTGGGAAAGCTGGTGCGGGGTCACAGCCTTGTTCCTACAGCGGGCAGTGAGGCCTGTCTGCCCACTTCACTTCATCAGACCCTCACTAAGCACTGCTGTGCACAGGTGTGGCCAGGTCTTGCTTACGAAGAGAACTCACGTCTGGCAGAGGGTTGGTGGATGGTTGTTCTGTCTTGAGTGATTTCCATTGTCCCTTCATCCAAAAAACATTTACTGAGATCTTTACATACTTGATCGCGCCTTAGATTCTAGGCCAACCATCTCCTTTCCCCAGAAAGACCCTCTCTCTTAAAAAAATATCTAAAGAAGACCCCTGTGCGCTTGATACTGTGCAAGAAGCTCAAAGGAGGAAGTGATTGACCTCAGTTCAGGGAAGACTTTCCCAGCAAGTGATGAGGAACTCCTGGGGTCAGGTCGGAAACAGGAAGCTCACTCCTTAGAGGAGCCTGCGGCCAGAGGGGCAGGGGCCTGGAGGGAGCAGAAAGAAGCACCAGGCAGAGAGTGGGGCAGGATTCCTCCCTGATGGCCAGGGAGGAGGCGGAGTCTTCCTGTAGGGCAGCATTTGAGCAGGCAGGGTCCTTGGATGGGGTTGTAAAGCCCCCTCTGGGTGCCTCACATGTGACAGACTAGAGGGGCGAGTGCTGTGTCCTGGTCCATCTGAGTTGCTATCACAAAATGCCATCAATGCGGTGGCGTATAATCAACAGAAATTTCTTCCTCTCAATTCTGGGTGCTGGAAAGGCCAGGATCCAGGTGCGGACTTGATATCTTCTGACGACCTGCTTCTCATAGATAGCTGTCCTTTTTACTCTAACCACACTTGGCAGAAGGGCAAAGAATCTCTCTGGGGTCCCGTGTGTAAGGGCACCAACCCCATTCATGAGGGTGCACCTCCATGACCTAAGCATCTCCAAAGGCCCTACCTCCTGATGCCTAATCCCACTTCCTAGTCACATGGGCACTAGGATTTCAGCGAGTGAATTTTAGGGGGACACAAGGGTTCAGACCAGAGCATCTTGAGTGACCTGGATGGACATCGGTGACCTGGGGCACTGAAGTTTGCTGGAGTTCCTGTGGGCTGTTATGAAATAGTGGTGGAAGTGAGGTTGTCCCCACACCCTCCTCCCTCTTTTTCTGCAACACTCACCTCCAGAGGCTCTTCTCCATGGCCCCAGCTCCAGTCCCTGCATAACACTCTGAGTGTCCAAAGGCCCCACTGCTGAACCCAGGGTGCATGGAGCCAGCCTTACCATGGGAGCCAGTTTACCCCTCTCGGCCCGTTCTTACCTGCGTACAGTGACAGCCACCTTGATGGAAGTGTTTATACCAGGGAAATGGCTGAGGCTACAAGTCAGGGCACATTTGTGTGTCTGTTGTTTGGAGAGTGTTTTATCAGCAGTCCTCACTGGAATCTTCTTTCCTTGATTGTGTGCCATGCTTCACCTCGTCCTTAAATCTCATCCCTTTGGAGAATTTTCAGTTGCAGCAGGTCTTTGATTTAGGGTTCATGTTCTTCTCTGTTTGGGGGCTATCTGGGATCTTGGGTAGCAGAAGGAAGTGTTCTGAGCCTCCATAACTCAATGGTAAAATAAAGATGATACACAATACACTTCCTATGCAGGGCTGCTGTGAAGAATAAAAATATAGTGCTGTGTGTAGAATGCTTAGCACAGGGCCTGTCAGGGAATTGAGTTCAGGGGTTGGCAGCTGTTATCCCAAGGGGCAGATTAAAGTTAAGTCTTTAAAAAATGTTTAATGTATTTGTTCATTTTATTTTTGACTGCTGGGGTCTTCATTGCTGTGGGGGCGTTTTCTCTGGTTGCAGTGAGAGGGACTACTCTCTAGGTGAGTGGGCTTCGCATTGTGGAGACTTCTCTTGAGGCAGAGCATGGGATCTGGAGCATCCGGGCTTCAGTGGTTGCAGCTCTCAGGCTGTAAAGCATGGGCACTGTAGTTTTGGTACACGGATTTAATTGCCCCATGGCGTGGAATCTTCCTGGACCAGGGATCAAACTCATGTCTCCTGCATTGGCAGGCAGATTCTTAACCACTGGACCACCAGGGACGTCCTTAAGTAATTCTTGTTGAAGAAATGAGTGACTGCAAGGCAGTGACAGACGCATGACCGGGGATGGGGGGAGTGTGCTCTGCCCCAGGTGATAGCAGGGTGCGTTGTCTGTTGAGGACTTAAAAACACGACGCACGTGTGTGTGCTCAGTCGCTTCGGTTGTGTCTGACTCTGTGACATTATAGACTCTAGCCTGCTAGGCTCCTCTGCCCGTGGGATTCTCCAGGCAAGAATACTGGAGTGGGTTGCCATGCCCTTCTCCGGGGAATCTTCCCAACCCAGGGGTCAAACCTGCATCTCCTGAGTCTCCTGCATTGCAGGCGGATTCTGTGCCACTGGAGAAGCCCCTAAAAACACAGTAAAAGAGGCTAAATAGCTGTCTTCACGTTAACATTGTCATGTGCTGGCAGCTGTAAATAATGTCAGTAATAACATATTCCTATCAGGGCAAAGCACTGATGCTGAAAGCTTGGTTTCTGTGCACTGGTGCTGAATCAAATCTCAGAGGCAGAGTTTTGGGTGAAGTAGAAAAAGGATAGCTTTATCGCTTTGCCAGGGAAAGGGGGACACAGCAGGCTGCTGCCTCGAAAAACTGCATGTGCCAACCCATGGGGATTTGGTGAGGAGTTTTATTGTAGTAGTTCAAGGGTGGGCTTGCTGATAGGATTAGGGTGTGTGCAGGGCCCGTTCTCCTTTCATCGGGCCTCAGGTGATGTTCTCTGGAATGAAGAATGCTAACACCTTCCTAAAGCTCCAAAGGATTGGAGAAGACTCTTGAGAGTCCCTTGGACTGCAAGGAGATCCCATCAGTCAATCCTAAAGGACATCAACCCTGAATATTCATTGGAAGGACTAATGTTGTAGCTGAAACTCCAATCCTTTGGCCATCTGATGCGAAGAACTGACTTACTGGAAAAGACCCTGATGCTGGCAAAGATTGAAGGCGGGAAGAGAAGGGGACGACAGAGGATGAGAGGGTTGGATGGCATCATCAACTCCATGGACATGAGTTTGAGTAAACTACGGGAGTTGGTGATGAACAGGGAGGCCGGGTGTGCTGCAGTCCACGGGGTCGCAAAGAGTCAGACACAACTGAGTAACTGAACTGAGCTGAACCCCTTCCATTCATTGGGGGTTTTGGTGCTGTAAAGAGCTCAAAGATATTGCTCTGTGTATCCCCTGAGAAGGAGCCAGGACCCTGCCCCAAGGCTGCACTATTGTTTCTTGGCTGCTCTTCTCCAGTTTCTGCATTTCCTCTCTTCTCTGACTAGCAACTGTTCTGATCTGCCCTTTGCAGTTCAGGGAATATCATGGAGGCTGGAGTCTATTCCCTGCAAACAAGAAACAGGGGCCAGAAAGCCTTCCATGCCCAGGAGTCCCGCAGGGCCCTGCTCAGTTTCATCGCTCCCCCTACCCATCTCTGAAAGGCCGCTGCTGATGGGCTCAGGAGTCCGTGTGTCGTGAAAGAGGAATGAGTCGCACACATCGACCTCTAATTAGGAGGAGAATTTGCCGCCTTTAAGCCTAGGTGGTTGTACCTCCAGCCAGACTCCTGGGTAAAGCATCCAAACCCACACGGATGTTGGCAACACATTTCTGCAAAGGCTGCCCACACCTTTTCTTTTCTGATACCATCGAGCACTCTGACTCAGCTCTGACACAGTTCTAGATCTCCAAGAAAAGCAGCAACTATGTTACTAGTATCATTGTTTTTAGAACCCAGAAATGTCACTCTTGGGTGACAGTGAATTAGTACATTCCCAAGGAACCAAGAGACTCAGCAGCATACAGTGGTAACCCCAAGCACGTAACGTGACACTCACAGGTCCCTCCATTCCAGGAGTCGATTTGCCTGTAATCTGGGGACAGAAACCACTGGAGGCTTACATGGGGGTGTTGTGTTACTCTGGGTGAGTTTTTGGCTTATACCAAGGCTGGTACTTTTAGTCAATGGATCTTAAAAACCAGACAGATGGGGAGTACTAAATACTACACTCCATGGGATCGCAGGAGTCGGACATGACTTAGCAACTAAACCACCACCACCACCAAATGCGTTTCATGACATGCCTTAAAAAAGCTCTTCTAATTTTAAAAAGTTCTGATAAAAAAGAAAGAAACCATTCCTGTTCAAAAGTTTCCGGAATACTGAGATAAGCCTTGGTTTTCGTCCTGCCTTCTCCCTCCTCCTGTTTTGGCGAGCTCTGCCAGTGCAGGGCATTCTTAGCATTTTTGGTATTCTTCTAGTTAGAAGGGTGCTTGGGCTCATTTGGTGTGTCTGCCCAGGCCCTCTGTTCTGCATCAAAGGCCGTCTCTCACACTAGACCTTTGAAGTCAGGCAATATTTCGGTGTTGGTGGGATTTAGTGTTTGCTCATCAAAACTCTGAAGGACTCATAGCAGTGCGGATATGACTCACCGAAATAAAACCTTCCAATGTCAAGGTCAGACTCCATGTTCTTTTTATTAAGAAAAAGAAAACAAAACTTTTCTTGGCTCTAAGTTTAAACTGCTTTATTAAGATTCCAGTGTTGGGTAAAGGGCTTCCGAAACATTTGCTTAGTCATCACTTGACTTTTTTCCTCCTCCGATGGCTCTTCACAGATATGTGCAAATCCTAGACAGGATGGGGATTTTGGGAACATCTGGAACTTGCTTTCTGTTCTACGTCTCTCGTTCATGAATCTTCCCATCAACATGTCCTAAGGAGCCATTGCCCAAGGTTTCCAGCACTGGAGCTGATGGTAATCTTGAGATACAAAAATTCTTCCTTCAAGCACTTCCAAAGCTTGGCCTCACTGCTCCTTCTGTGTTTTTAGGCATGGGGATTTACAAGTTACCGAAAGGAGGAATTTCTATTAGGAAATTATTTTCTCTCATGTTTTAAGATTGGGACTTAAGCATCAGTAATTCCAGGATATTAGGGTCCCACTGGCCACCTTTACCCTGGTGTTTACTGCTCTCGCCTTCTCCTTCAGGGAATTTCAGAATGGCTTGATCGCAGCCATTTTGCCTTTTGGCCCAACATAACCACACACAACAAAAAGGATTTCATTATTAAATAGCGTTTATCTTTACTTTGATGATGGACTTTGATGTTTTCTGAACTACTCTTTTTTTCTTTTTTTAATTTCTAATCATGACTCACAAAATTGATTTCATGATGGGCCTCAGATGACAACTGGAAAACTTTGATTTGAGGGATCAGCCTGCACCTCCAATCCAGGAAAGAAAAGTGGAATAAAAACATGAGTAGGAGAAAGAAATAAAAGGGCGGGTGTGGGGGTGATGGGAGGCGTGGGACTAGTTTTCCATGTTATTCCTCCCCATCCTGGAATTTAGCTCTTGTTTCCTAGTGACACCAGTGCTTGTCTGGCTGTGAGGTGTACCCCTGCTTGCCATTTCAAAATAGAAAAAAACTAGGATTGGGGTGATAGAGTGGGGCTAGCATTTTTTCCATGATTTTTCTTATAAACACATTTGGATGGGGGCGGGAGAGAACCACACATGCAAAGAAACAACCATGGTCCCCTTTAGGTTTTCCTTTGCTTTTATTTTGCAAAGTCCAAAATAAGTGGGAGGCTAGGAAAAGATATTTATCACATGTAAGAGACAAAAGTTCAAAAGTTAGCATCCAGCATCTATGAATCCTTCCGACAAACGATTTTCTAAAAATCCAAAGCATAAGATGCAAAGGATAAGAAGAGGTGGTTCACAGAAGGGCTGTTTTGATTATTAAATTCACTGAGACACACCAAGATCCTAGAACAAGGTCCGAGTTCAGAGAAAGGGCTCAGTAAATATTAGCTCTTGTTATTTTTAAAATATCTTTGTTGGGACTTCCCTAGTGGTCCAGTGGCTAAGACTCCACACTCCCAATGCAGGCAGCCTGGGGTTCGATTCCTGGTCAGGGAACTAGATCCCACGTGCCACAGCTAAGAGTTTGCATGTTGCAACTAAAATCCCACATGCCAACGAAGACAGAGATCCTGCAACGAAGACTCAGCACAGCCAGATAAATAAAAATAAGGCAGAAATGTCTTTGCTGAGGTATGAGTCACACAGCATAGCGTCGGCTTGTTTTCCGTGTCCAGCTCAACTCTTTTTAGTAACTGTACTGAGTTGTGCAGCTAGCACATCAGTCCAGCTACAGAACATTTCCATCATCTCGAAACACTTCCCTGGGTCCATTTGTCATTGTCACTTCATGTCTCCAACCCGCAGCCTCCAAAAACCACGAACTTCACTTTTTCTCTAGAGGTTTGGCTTTTCTGGATATCTCACAGAAATGGAATCACATATTAGGCAGGCTTTTGGGTCTGCGGTGTTATTATTTTTAGTACTAGTATGATAATAATAGTATTATTATTTACTATTATTTTAAGTACTATCATTACTTAAAAATAATACTACTTTAAAAAATCTATTCATTAGTAAACATTTAAATTAATTGAATTTTTTTTTGGTACCCTCCATTAAAAAAAAAAAACAATAAACTCTATTTTCTCCAGGATGCATTTACAATGTCACCTCTATATAATGTTGCAAAGAGAATTTCACTGTGGTACTCAGATTTAACAAAAAAACTTTTAGTAAATTCTTTGGGGACTAACCATGAGCTGGAATCTTCCTCTCTTGGGACCCCCACCAGCCTGAGGGCCCATTGTTCCTGAACTGCCAAACTTGGAACCAGCTCTTCACGCCTCCAAAGAGGGATTCTTTTTTTCATATTTTCTGCATTAGGGTCTATCACATGCTGTTGGCTGCAATTCCCTGTGCTGTGTGATAGGACCTTGTGTTTCAAGGAGGGATTGTTCACAGACACGGTGCCTTGGTTTTTGCTCCTTTCCTAGAAAAGGAAATAATTTGCTTGTCCATAGTTTCTCCGTCTCTTGGTAGATACACCAATGGATGTGAGAATGTTGTGAAGTTGGATGGTGAGGTTTAGCTGCACTCCCTCTGAGATTATTCTTGGTCTTTACCTATGTGGGGGCTTCCCAGGTGACGCTAATGGTAAAGAACCCTCTGGCCAATACAGGAGACTCAAGAGACACAGGTTCAATTCCCGGGCCAGGAAGATCCCTGGAGGAGGAAACGGCAACCTCCTCCAGGATTCTTGCCTGGGAAATTCCATGGGCAGAGGAGCCTGGCGGGCTACAGTCTACGGGGTTGAGAAGAGTTGGACACAACTGAGGGACTGAGCATGAAGCAGTGTGGGTCCCAAGATGACATTTCAGAAAAGGCTCCCTTGAATCAAGAAATCTGTGTCTTCAGGTGGGGAGGGAGAAACTCCCTTTATGGCCAGGCTTGTCCTAGGACTGGCCCAGCGCGCCCTGCCCTCTCCACTTTGACATCTCTCCTCCTCCATTTGGTCCTCGGCGTAATCCCTGGGTCTCTATCCTGGTCCACTCATTGCTCCCTGCCCGCAGAAGGCTCGCAGGGTCAGAGAGACCCTGGCAGGCAGGGCCATGCAATCTGTCCCCTTCCAGGGGTGCAGCCCCATGGGGGATGGGAGCTGCCCGGAATGCGGGCGATGCTCATGGAGTCCTTCTGGGGAAGCTGATGGTGCCGCTGATTTTGGTTTCTGCTTCAGATGAGTTAAAAAACAAAACCGTGTGTGAAGACCACGAGCTGAAACTGCACTGCCACGAGTCCAAGTTTCTCAACATCTACTCTGCGACCTACGGCAGGAGGACCCAGGAGAGGGATGTCTGCGCCTCGGAAGCCAAGCGGCTCCCCCCCTTTGGTAGGTGTCTTATGGGGGTACTGTCAGGGTGTTGTTGGGGAGACTGGGGCTCCGGTCCCCACTGCCTGGTACCCTGGCTAGAGGGAAAGTCAAGGGCGAGGGGAACCACTCACCAGGGTCTGCCTCCTTCTGCTCCCCCCGCCCCCGCCATTGCATAATCTGTCTGTCTTTGAGTTAGTCTGCACCTTGTCATTATTGAGTGCCTGCTGTATGCAAGGCCCATTCCAGGCTTGGGTGAATCATTAGTGACCGACAGTCTACCTGGAGCTGACCTTCCTGCAGTGGACGAGGATGCGATAGGAAAGCAGATGGTGCACGCGCGAATACATCACGTTTCAGGTGCTGATAAGTGTTAAGGGTACAAGCACATGAGAAAGGAGAGAGGGCCGGCAGGGTGGGGGTGCTGCAGGGAGGCACAGGGTAAAGGGGTGATGGGCATGCTGAGCGGAGATGTGAGGAAGAGAGCTTGCAGACCCTGAGGAAGGTGTCCAGGTGGAGAGAAGAGCCTGTGCAAGGCTCTGAGCCTCTAGGCTGAAGAAGAGCTCAACGAGTCCCTCTGAGAAATCTGCAGTGTGGAGCTAAGACGATGTCTGAAAGGCCGTCCTTCAAGAGAAAGTGAAGGGGTTAGTTGCTCAGTTGCGTCCGACTCTTTGCAATCCCATGGACTGTAGCCCACCAGGCTCCTCTGTCCATGGGATTCTTCAGGCAAGAATACTAGAGTGGGTTGCCATGCCCTCCTCCAGGGGATCTCCCCTCCAGGGATCGAACCCAGGTCTCTTGCATTGCAGGAAGATTCTTTACTATCTGAGCCACCAGGGAAACATTCCACCCTTCAAAGTCACCTTCTGTTATCATTAGGGTTCTCCAGAGAAACGGAACCAGTCGGTGATAGATAGTTAGGCAGATAGACTGCTTTTAAAGAATTGACTCACGCAGTTGTGGGGCCTGGCAAGTTTGAATCTGCAGGGCAGGTTGGCAGTCTGAAAATGCAGGTAAGAGTTGACATTCAGTCTTGAATCTGAATTCCACAGGACAGCAGACTGGAAATATTGGTAGAGTTTTGTATTTCAGCCTGGAGAAAAGCTTTTTCAGATGACCTGTCTTTGCTCTTAAAGCCTTCCAAGGGTCAGTTGAGGTCCACTCAAGGTATGGAGGGTGACCTGCTTTACTCAAAGTCTGCTGATTTGATGCTAGTCATATCTTTTTAAAATTTAAATGTAGTTGATTCACAGTGTTTCAGGTGTACAGCAAACTGATTCAGTTTTATATACACACGTGCTCAGTCACTCAGTTGTGTCTGACTCTTTGCAACCCCATAGGCTGTAGCCCACCAGGCTCCTCCATCCATGGGATTCTCCAGGCAAGAACACTGGAGTGGGTTGCCATTTCCTCCTCCAGGGGATCTCCTCACCCAAGGATCAAACCTGAGTCTCTTGCGTCTCCTGCATTGGCAGGTGGATTCTTTACCTTTTGCCACCTTTTACAGATTCTTTTCCATTGTAGGTTATTACAAGACACTGAATATAATTCCCTGTGCTATGCAGTAAGTCCTTATTGTTTATCTATTTTAGATGTAATGTGTCTCTTAACTTCAAATCCCTAATCTGTCCCATCTCTTTACTCCCGTGATAATCATAAGTTTATTCTCTATGTCTAACGTTAGTTGTATCTTAAAAATGCCTTCGAAACGACATCTAGACTGGTGTCTGACCAAACCCCTGGGCACCTGGCTGAAATGACACACGAAATGAGCGATCCCAGTCCCCGGTCTGCGGTGGTGAAACAGCCTTGCCTAGACCCGCCGTGTTACCAGGGAGAGCAGACTCGATTGTGAAACAGCAAAAAAAAAAAAAAAAAAAAAAAGTGCACTTCACTCATCAAATCTGAAGTGAGCTCCTTGATGTGTTAAATTGCTACGGTGGATCCCCGGATCACATGTGAAATGAAACGTTAATTTTAAAAAGAAGTTCATGTGTAAGTGATATCTTGGATCTGGGAGGGTGGGGGAAGGAAAGAAAGTGACCTAGCCACACAGGCAGACTCTCAGGCAAGAACAGAGAGAGGACCAAAAACCAGTTCACAAGAACACATGTCCCATGTCTCTGAGGCGCCTCGCCCAGCATTCAGGGAAGGAAGGCCCTTGGTCAGGAGGGTGGAGGGTGTCTGAAGGGCAGCCCAGCAAACAGCAGAAGCAGCCTGAAGTGGGCATCCGGCCTCTCTTAGTTAGCCCCCATTTTAACAGGCTTGACTGCCACATGGGTAGAGGGACACTCACGAAGGTGGCTCCCCCTGTCTGTCCGTGCCCGGGGCCCCAGCAAGTGACCTGTGAGTTTGGAAACTCCAGATTTCCCTCTCATATCACGTCTGCAAGCGTTCACATCTCTACCCCATCCTCCCTTGTTCCTGCTGTTGCATTAGATCAAGGGGCCATTGCCTGGTCATTTCAGGAGGCCCCCTGTCCCTAGACATGGCTTTCCCCCCAGGTGGCGGAGGCAGCCTTCTAAAGGGCCAGCCTGATCACTGACCCTTGCACGTCCTTCAGGGCTCCCTATGTCCTCTAGTTCGCTTAGCTGAACAAGGCCCCTGGGATGACCTGACCTCTATCTACAGATAGGAATTACACTTCTTAACCTCGGTGTGGGGTCACTTAATATTAATCAGGGGTTCTTCTGAGCAGAAGTTGGTAGATCCGCATGCAGGCTGAATGACTGATGTTCTGGAAGTTGCTGCCTTACCTTCCTGGGAAGTTGGATTCAGGAGTTAGGTTAAAAGCGAAAAGTCATCAGCCAGAGAAAACATTAACAGACACCATGGCTAAAAGACAGGTTCCCATGGAGAGTTCAAGGAATCCTCAGGTCAGTCGTGAATAAGCCTTGTTGACTCAGAAGAAGTCTGTGAATGAGACACTGAGCCCTTTGCTTGGCTGGTCTGTTTAAAAAGCTTGAAGCCCTGGCTGAGTCATGTGGCAAAACCCCTGCCCTCTCCCCCCACCACCCCCACAATTGCATTCATGACCCAACACCCAGTGTCAGAGACCCACAGGCCCTGAGCTCTGCGGTGTGCGGGTCCAGGGGAAAATGAAAGGGTCCTTGAAAGTGCCCATTCGTCTCACCATCTTGGGTCCCCGTCCACTCACCATCTCAAATGCCCATTGATTTTTTTTTTTTTTTTTAGCAGCAAAAGCATTTTGTATCGGGGTATAGCCAATCAACAGTGTTGTGGTAGTTTCAGGAAAACAGCAGAGGGGCTCAGCCATACATGTACATGAATCTATTCTCTCCCAAACTTTCTCCCACCCAGACTGGAAGTGCCCGTTCACCTTGTCCCCCAGCTCCCTTTGGAGGCCTCAACTCGGCGCTCGCCTTTCGGGTTAGCACTGAAGGGCGGGACTGTGTGTGTGTGCGGAGCCAGGAAACCTTGGCTGCCTGGGCCAATGAACGTTCTTAATCTTACTGAACGCTAAGAAGCTCTCAACTCCTCGGTGCAGGTAAACTGTCCGTGAAGGCTTTAAACCACACTTGGCATGTTTGTCCCACAGAATCGTCAGTTTCCCATCTGGTATAAGCACACTTTAATATCCCCCACTTTAGAAAGCTGGACTCCCTCTTTTGACCCCACGCCCCTTCCACTGCGCCTGCAAGTCTTGTGGGCACTCCCTGCTCTCAGGATCCCAAATCCAGCCCACTCTGGACTTCTCTCATCTAGACCATCCGGGCCTCCTCCCTTCTCCTTGATTCCGTTCCCTGCCTTAGCCGCTTCTTTGCTTAGCAGTTGGAGGGAGCTTATCCAAGGCAACTCAGATCACAGCCCCCATCCCACTCTGTCTTCTGTAATTAGAATAAATCCAGTCCCCAGTTGTGGTCCCGCTTCTGGAGCCCTCTACACGCATTCACACCACAGTGTCTTTTCACAAGCTCTGCCTTTGGGCTGGGACGTTCTCACCCCACATCTCTGCTTGGCCAGCTTCGTTTCATCATTCAGGAGTCCACTTGGACGTCATCTCAGAGATCTTCTGAGGCACCCGCGAGCATAGCACCTCGTCCTGGCCTCAGCCTTGAGCTGTCCTTATCTGATGGTCTTCACAGTGTGGAGTCACTTAGGTGCTTGTGGTCTCTCTGCCCAGGAGCAGGCCAGCACTGCAGAGGTGCTGTGTCTCTCTGCCATGAAGATTCCCAGCCAGCAGAGCAGGGCCTGGCACAGAGTAGGTGCCTGAGTGAATCTTGAGTCCCATGAATGAATCAGAACCACTCCCACCCTGTTCCTAAGTGAGGTGCCCACACTGGGTTCAGCAAGTGGATGGTTGCCGGCTTGGTACGTGGGCCTGGTGTTGTCATAGCTTCCAACCTCTCGGGAAATGCTGAAAATATGAATTTCTTTTTAATGTAATGTTTTCCAACTTTTAAAACACTGTAAGAGCCAAACAAAACATGCCTACAGGCCCCATCCGGTCCACAGGCTGCTGGCGTGAGAGCTCTGCTCTCTGTTCCCAGTTATTACTGCGGCTCAGCCTTAGCGCTTTGAAGAAGGAGAAAAGGCTGTTTATTTTTGGCCCTGGAACCTGGCATGAACTTGGAAGGATAGCTGCCTGAAGGCCAGGTGGTCAGGGCTCACCGTGGGCCTCTGCAAGGGATGTATGCGCTTTTCCTCTTGCAATATAAGCTAAAGTCCAGGGCAGTCCCGCAGGCTCAGAGTCTGGGTACCCAGTGCAGCTCATCACACGCAGTCAGGAGGCAGAGCGGAGCAAGGTTTTGGCTCTCAGTTACTCAGCAAGAGGATGAGGCGGTTACGTGGCATCACCAACTCAGTGGACGTGAACTTGAGCAAACTGGGAGACAGTGAAGGACAGGGAGGCCTGGTGTGCACTCCAGAGGCTACTGCAATGTAATGAAATACTCCCAAGTTTAATGGCTCAAAACAAAAATGAACAGTTAGCGCCTCACAGTTTCTAGGGGGCAGGGGTTCCAGGGTAGCCTGATTGAGAAGTTCTTACTTAGGGTCTCGTGAGGCTTCGCGGAGTTGCAGCCAGGCTATTGGCTTGGGGTGCGGTCATCTGCGGGCTGAGCATCCAAGGAGGCTCCCTTACGTGATGGACAGGTTGGTCCTGGTTGTTCATGGGTGGCCTTGGTTCTCCCCACTTGGGTGTTTTGAGCGTCCTTGCAATGAGGCAGCAGGCTTCTTCCAGAGCCCGAGAGGCAGAGGAGCAAATGGAAGCCACACCCTGTCACCTCTCCAGAGTCTACCGTCACAGAGACCAGCTGATTCCTCGAGGGAGGAGGCTACACGTGGATGTGAGTTCCTTGGAGGGCCATCCGGAAGGCTGCTATGGGCTGAATTGTGTCCCCTGAAAAATCCCCTTGTTGATGTCCTAACCCCCAGTACCTCAGAATGTGACCGTTTGAGGAGATGCGCTTTTAAAGCGGTGACTGATTTGAGATAATATAGGAGGGTCCTCATCCAGTGTGACCACTGTCCTCACAGGAAGGGGCGCTCAGGACACAGATGTACACAGAGAAGACACCGTGAGGGTGCAGGGAGAGGTCGGCCACTTGCAAGAAAGGGATCCTCAGAAGGGCCAACCCGCTGGACATCTCCAACTTCCCGCCTCAGAGCTGAGAGGACACAAAATCCTATTGTCTAAGGCACCCAGTGTGTGGGCTCTGTTACTGCAGCCCTAGGAACTAACACAAAGGCTGATCATCACAGCTTTCAAGCAAAAAAATTAGAAAGAGCAACAAGGCTGATGACCTTGCTAGCTGTCCAAAAAGTGATGCTTTTGAACTGTGGTGTTGGAGAAGACTCCTGAGAGTCCCTTGGACTGCAAGGAGATCCAACTAGTCCATTCTGAAGGAGATCAGCCCTGGGTGTTCACTGGAAGGACTGATGCTAAAGCTGAAACTCCAGTACTTTGGCCACCTGATGGGAAGAGCTGACTCATTTGAAAAGACCTTGATGCTGGGAAAGATTGAGGGCAGGAGAAGAAGGGGACTTCCCTCAGGGGATGAGATGGTTGGATGTCATCACTGACACGATGGACATGAGTTTCAGTAAGCTGCAGGAGTTGGTGATGGACAGAGAAGCCTGGTGCACTGCAGTACATGGGGTCTCAGAGAGTCAGACACGACGGAGTGACTGAACTGAACTGAACTGTCACACAGGTTTAAACACGGATCTGGTGTCTCTGGTGTCCCTATTGAAGGTGATGACCCAAAGACATTCCTGAAAGGTCTTCAGGCAAGTCAGATCCTTTAGAACTTATAGCTCCTTTTGGGACTCCCCAGAGGTTCAGTGGTTACGATTCTGAGCTTCCATTGCAGGGGGCGCGGGTTTGATTTTCCGGTCAGGGAACTAAGATCCCACATGTCACATGGTGCAGCCAAAATATTTTTAAAAAAGAAAGACGTTATGGCTTCTCTATTGGAAAAGAAACTGAAAGAAAATAGAAAAGTGATTGATCAGTGCTGGTCCCAGAGAAACCCCAGCGGAGCAGCATCTGACACAAGAAAAGATACACCTTCCCACAGACCGGGGCATGGACTCTGGAAAACAGGCTTCCAGACAGCTCCCTGGGTGTCCACCACGGCACGTCATTTCCTGCAGCAGTTACACTTTCTTGGTGGGCTCCAGGGGTGCTATTTCCTTAATAAGAGAGTGAGAAAAACCACACAGTGGGCCTCAAAGGCTGGACTAAGGCCACCCCGAGGCCAAGCGTAGGCAGGCCTGGACTTTTCCGCCAAAGATCAAGGTGCCAGGGGCTCCCACTGCCAAGACAATCTCGTAAGAGCAACCAGCCTAATTATCTAAATAAACACAGGTTGTAAAAAGCGATTAACTGCAGTTTCAGTGTGAAACAGTAGCCAAAAATATAAAAATTAAATAGTTGAGTATCTTGTTATCACATGTACTGGGGTGGAGGCTAGTCTGCCAGGCAGAGAGGTGCAAACGAAATCAGGCTGGGAGGGAAATAACCACTTTAAAAAAAAAGTGCTGCCAATGGTTCAGAGCTCAGTGTCAACAAGGAAATGGTCAGAGCTACATAGGACCTGAATTACCTTGGGCCTCTTCCTAAAAATACACCATGGGTTCTTTCACTCTCATCAAGATAAATTCTTGTGCTCCCAGGGTAACTATGAGTGCAGAAGCCTGTCTGTAAATCACGCCGGTCGCAGGACCTCCTGGGTCCAAAAGGATTGTGGTCTTACAAATAGAGTCTTCCCTACCCTCTTCCTCTGTTAGCCTTAAGAAATATGATCAGGCACACATCCTAAGAAAATATAGTTTTGGGGGCTCTCATACAGTTCTGGCAAGAGTGTGAATTGATACAACCCTTCTGAACGGCTTGGCAGTGCGTATCAAAAGCTTTAATATTTTGAATACCCTTTGACAAAGGAATCTACTTTCAAGAGTTAGAAACCCGTCATGCTTGTGTGCAAGTATTTAGCTCTAAGGATGTTTCACGCAGAAATTTTTATGGCATTAAACGATGGAAACCATTGGAACGTCTACCAATAGGGTATTGTAAATAGAGCTGGTTCATTTACAAAGTGAGAAACTATACAACTCTTTAAAATGATGCTTCTGTTAAAAAATGTTCATAAATATGCTAATAAATGAGGAAAAGTAGCATACAGAGTCGTATGTATATGATCCATTGAGGAGGAAGGACATTTAAATATAGAAAAGTGACTAGAAGGAGGCTCTTTAAAGGTTAGCCATTGTTTTTCTTGATTAGTGGCATTTACTGAGGATTTTTATTTCCCTGGTTTAGCAGTATTTGTGGTTTTCAAGTTTTCAGCTATAAACATGTGTTTGAAACAGAAAAAAATAGTAGCTTACAGAAAAAACAATAGTAGTTGTTGGACTTCCAAGAATAACTTCGTAATTCTTTTGTTACTTCTTTTCAATATAGGTAGGTGGCTTATACAGACATCATACAGCTCATTCTCAATCTTGAGATGTAAGGGTTTTTTCCAGTTGGTAAATGTGCGAATAATAGATAAATTTCCAATTGATAAATGTCCAAATAATAACAAGGCTCCTAAAGACAGCAAAAATATTCACAATCAACCCTGTGCACCCACAAAGCAATGAAAAATAGTAATAAAAATGAACTACAGGGGACTGCTGCTGCTGCTGCTAAGTCGCTTTAGTTGTGTCTGACTCTGTGCAACCCCATAGACAGCAGCCCACCAGGCTCCCCCGTCCATGGGATTCTCCAGGCAAGAACACTGGAGTGGGTTGCCATTTCCTTCTCCAATGCATTAAAGTGAAAAGTGAGAGTGAAGTTGCTCAATTGTGTCTGACTCTCAGCGACCCCATGGACTGCAGCCTACCAGGCTCCTCCATCCATAGGACTTTCCAGGCAAGAGTAGGAGGGAGAAATAAGGAGTTTGGGATTAACAGATACACATTACTATACAAAAAGCAGGTAAACAACAAGGCCCTACTGTATAGTACAGGAAACTACATTGAATGCCTTGTAATAACCTGTAATGGCAAAGAATCTGAAAAAGAATATATATGTATAACTGAATCACTTTGCTATACACTTGAAGCTAACACAACACTGTAAATTAATCCTACTTCAATAAAAAATTTTAAGTAAACTGGAAGAAAATTCAAAGGATATATCTTTACTCCTAGATAAACTTCCCATAGCTCCTGGGGCAAATTGAGGTATACAAAAGGATCATTTATCATTACATTTGCAGAAAAATTTACATTTCTGAAAAAAATTACCCCAGAGACACTCATATTTGAAAGCTGTCTTCTATCCAGATATGGATTTTGTTTTTCTTTTTAAGAAAGTTCATTTTGTATGCTTTCATTTCAAACCAATGTAAACTCAAAAAAAAAACTTGGAAAGTATCTTAAAATCAATAGGGGGGAAAAATTCTTTCTCATCCGCCAAAAATAGCGCCCTGAGAATCTTATCCTTCCAGTATGTGTGTGTGTGTGTGTGTTTATTTGCAGATTAAGCTGTAGTATATAGGCCTCATCATTCCATATGCCTGTTTTCACTTGAAAGAACCAAAGAAGGCATTATTTTAGACTATAAATTATCGAAGTCCCAAAGGCCTTTTGTAGAAGTACCACTTTCCTATCTAAGGTAGTGGCCCGACGTCAGTCACCGTCACTGACAAGCACTGGATGCTGCCATTGGGCCCTCTAAATGTAACCTTCGTGCAATAGTCATGGCAACCAGGAAATCAGCACTGCTCTCCATATCATCACTGTCCCCCTGAGGAAGCAGGCTCAGCGAGGGAGCTCATGCAACCTCAGCGACAGCTGGTGAGAACAGTTCACATCTACACGGGCTCTGACTCCTGCAGGTGCTATGCCCAAGTCTCACAGAAAGACAGTAAAAGTGATGTTCCTTGAGCTGTGGGGGAGGAACACAGAGTCTCAGTGAGCTGAACAGATAGTAGGTGCTGGGCAAAGAGCAGAGAAACCCCAGTGCCCCCCCAGGAGCTTCCCATCCAATGAGAGATCCAGGCACAAAAGCGGCTAAGGGAACACAATGTGACTCAACGGGAGCGTCACAAGCGCCCACTGCAGACCCAGCTCCATGCAGCAGCCCGCTCGGTGGGGCAGCCCGTGTCCTGGAAACCCCTGCCTTCGCCCCTCAGGCTTGGGACTGGTAGGCTGTCTCTGCTGTTCCTCCTCAGGGCCCTGCACCATCCTTTGAGGTGTTCATATCCCACTCACCCCTTTGTAGTCTCTTTATCAAGCCCACTTTGCGTGGTCCGATTTGAGCGCCAGATGGGCTGCCAGAACACTGTTCAGGCTGTTAGTCTTTACTCTTCACAGAGACATGCTTGATGCTCTGGTGCTTCAGAACATTCCATTCCATCCTCAGTGGCTACCTGACTTTCTTTGTTTACTTCTCTGTCATTCATGAGAACCCCACCGAATTCAGTCCAGCAAGATGCATCCTTTAGACTGAAATATTGACACGCTGTCAGAAAACAGAGGCAAGTTGCCAAGCAGAACTGACCTGGGAGCCAACGAGGATGACAGCTTCTGGCGGCCCCTCCAGGCAGCTTTTCTCAGCGTAGATTCGAACTCATGGGTCACCCTCCCAGAACACATTCCAAAGCCAGGTGTTTGGGACGTTTGCATTTCCTGGTGTCCAGGCCAGTCCACCAGTCCACTCATTGACTACATCATTGTTGGGCGCCTACTATGTGCCCTGCACTCCAGTGACCAGGCATCGTGGGATTGGACTTGGCAAATAAACCAGAACCTTCATGAGGATACTCAGATCAAGTGCCTGCATCATAATGTTCCTCATCATTTGTTGAGATATACATGTTACATACTTTTAGGTATATAACATGGAGAAGGAAGTGGCAACCCACTCCCGTGTTCTTGCCTGAAAAATCCAACGGACAGAGGAACCTGGTGGGCTACAGTCCATGGGGTAACAAAAGAGTTGGACATGACTTAGCAACAAACCAAACATGATATATCGCAAAAATATGTACATATATATTCATACATATGCACATATATACACACACACTTATACGTTTATATGGTCCATGGAAGCATGCTCCAAATATTCTTATATAAGAATATAAAATATAAAGAGTATTAAAGTAAGAATATAAAATATACACATATTAATATATCTATATGTTTCATATATATGTGTGTGTATTTATTTGTCATTTCCTTAAGATCATTGTCTTCCCACCCTTCTGGTGTTTACCACAGATTGGTGTTTACCAGTTGCTTTCAACTGGACTGTTACAGATCTCTAAAATACTAATATAAGAGAGAGAGATGGAACTTCTCTGAGATGTGAGCTTCCCCACCTTTATCTAGCTGCATACTGTTATATAAACAACTTATGATACTAATATCATATTCTCTGCATATTTTCTATGAAATATAAGATGTATAATAAACAACCTATCTCATAAGACACACAAGTGCTGAGAACGCAGCCTCGGCAGAATGTTTGCTGTTACCGTAAGTGAGCTGAACTTTGCAAAGTCTCTAGAATTCTCTCCCTCTCTGTTCCCTGCTTTTCAAGCCCTTAACTCCTCCCAAAGTGTATGATTAAAATTGCTTCCAAACAAGTCTCCTTCCTTTTGGTCCCTTGTCTCTCCCAGGGCACCCAATAGCGATGTCCCCAAAGGACGCAAGCATCAGGGCATTTCTTGGGCCCCCTGGCACTTGCAGAATGGAGCTCAAAGTCTAGCTCAGTGTTCAGAAGAAGTTGGACCTTGCTCTCGTTCACTTTTCCTCGACGAGTACCGCAGCTTCTCTGCCTGCACCTGCTATTCCAGCTCAGGCTCAGCCCCTAGACGCCGGCCAAGTGCTTCCAGCTCGCTGACTTTGGTGTTCATACCCTTCTCTTGGCCTGCCGGTACCCAGTTCATCCTTCTCCGAGGACCAAGCCCCGGCCTCCGTAGAGCCTGTCTTGGCCACTCTGGTCCCCAGCAATCTCTGCCTCCTCCGACCCCGTCACGTGCTGTCTAAACCAGTCACCACTGTCCTCACCCTGTGCTTCCTGTTGTTCGACGGCAGGTCACCTGTGTGGGCTCTGGCTTCCAGCCCTATCGCACATCCTGTGGGTGCAAGGTGGGCTTCTCTCGGCTGTTTTATCCTGACTGCACATAGTGTAATGCTTCATTCTCCGTGTGTGTCCAGTTAGTATTTAGTAACTGTGAAGACCTTGTGCCCGGGCGCTGACAGAGCTGTCCAAATGCCTGTTCATCCATCCACCCGTTGTTCATTCATTCATTCATCAGCGAGTGGATTTCCACAGCTGGTCAGGCTGGAAAAATTAGATGATGAACAAAATAGAAATAGCCCCTGTCCTCACAGTGCTTATGTTCACATAGGAGAGAAGGACTCTCAAAATCAACCAATAACTGAACTGTTTCAAAGACCTGCAACCAATAAGTAAACTAGAGGAGGATAAGAATCTTTATTCCATGTTCCACATGTTTTCCTGTTGTGTATGCAAGACCAGTTACATGGCGGGCAGAGGCAGTGCAAAATGCAAATGTAGGCCCCCTTGTTCAGAAACGTATAAGGGTTTCTGATTGGCTCATTTGTAGAGACGTGGGTGCACCTAGAGTCTGTCATACAGAGTGAAGTCAAAGAGAGAAAAACAGACATCGCATATGAGTGCATATACACAGAATCTAGAAAAAATGGCATAGGTGAACCTGCTTGCAGGGCAGAAATAGAGACATGGACGCAGCGAACTGAAGTGTGGACTCAGCGCGGGGAGACGAGACGGGCGACGAATGGGGGGAGGGGCACTGGCAGACTACACTGCTACGTGTAGAACAGGTAGTGGAAGCTGCTGTACGGCTCAGGGAACTCAGGCTGGTGCTCGCGACGGTCTAGAAGGTTGGGATGGGGGTGTGGCCGAGAGGGAAGCTCAAGAGGGCGGGGAAGGATGTATACCTATAGCTGATCCATGCTGTTCTACGGCAGAAACTAACACAGAGCTATGTAAAGCAATTATATTCCAATAAGAGCTAAAAAGAGAAAACGAAATTTTAGTAAATAGCTAACATTATAATATGCTAAGTCGCTTTAGTCGTGTTCAACTCTGTGCGACCCCATAGACGGCAGCCCACCAGCCTCCCCTGTCCCTGGGATTCTCCAGGCAAGAACACTGGAGTGGGTCGCCATTGCCTTCTCCAATGCATGAAAGTGAAAAATGAAAGGGAAGTCGCTCAGTCGTGTCCGACTCTTAGCGACCCCATGGACTGCAGCCCACCAGGCTCCTCTGCCCATGGGGTTTTGCAGGCAAGAATACTGGAGTGGGGTGCCATCGCCTTCTCCAAATATTATAGTATATAACAGAATATAATAGATAGATAGGTTTTCAGACCACGACAGCAGAGTATTAGCGTAAGCTGATTAAAGCAAGCCCTTCCAGCACTGTCTGTATGGTGTTCAGCCTACTGTAGGGTGCTTTACTGAGACGGAAAATAATCGAATAATCACAGCTGATCTCCATGAACTGTGAAGTCTGGCTCAGAAAATAACCAAAGCCATACATGGATTATAACCTAAAAGTGTTTAATGTCTCCTGCCTCTCAGATTGTCTGTCTTACTCGGCGCTGCACGTGTTATCCAGGAGATGTTACGGGAAGCAGAGGTGCAAAGTCCTCGTCAACAACCGCCATTTCGGAAGCCCCTGTCTGCCAGGAGTGAAAAAATACCTCTCGGTCTTCTACGCGTGTGGTAAGGATACACCCTCCGCCAGCCGTTTGGAGACCCTGCCTCCTGGGGAGGCGGTGGTCGTGTGAACAGGAGGTTTGGAGCAACAGGTCACGGCATCTGCCCAACACACCCGGACACTGTGTTGTCTTCTCTCATACTCATGAGCCTTCCTCCTGTCCTTTATCCTTGTTTATAATGTCCATGTCATGAGCGATAGAATTTTCTTGGGTCAAAAGTGCTTTTGACCCACTTTTGACCCACTTCCCTGTGGTTCAGTGGTTAGGGCTCTGCCCTTCTGCTGCAGGGGACACGGGTTCGATCCTAGTAGGGAAACTAAGATCCTGCATGCCATGTGGCAAAAAAAAAAAAAAAAGTGCTTTTAGTAATCAGATTGGCAGCAAGAGGGGACGGAAGGAGAAGAATAAGGAAATGGGATAAAGTGGATGTCACTGAGAACAATTTTAATCTGAGTTCTCAGGAGGCTCTAGAATTTATGGATATGTCATGTAAGTTCACGGAGTATTGCTTGACTCCTAGTTAATCTTCCAGTCTTGTGTTTGGGCCCTAAAATGACTAATTCTCTGGACTGCCAATAGGCATTTTATTGATGTATCCCTGGGGTTAAGCCAACAGATCAAATGCTTACCTACAGCTTTTAAATATGTTACGTGACAGCCTTACTTTGCTTGTCTAGTGTCTTCCAATCATAAAATGAAATTCTTGGTTCAGTTGATTCCAATTTTATAAAGCTACATTTAAAAATCAAGTGTTAATTACCCTCTGAGGGCACCATGGATTTCTGCTTTGTAATCTTGACATGTGGACTGCTAAGGTTTTTTTTTTTTTTTTTTTCCAAATAAATATAGAAACATAGGAAAAGGAAAGAACGTCATAACTGAAGAACCCAACACTTGTGCTCATGGAAACCTCTTTCTCCCCGCCAGATACCCCTAGCCTTTTCTTCTTCTTTTTTTTTCTTCTTCTTTTTAACAGCTTTATTGAGCTATAAATCACAAACCATACAGTTCACCCTTTAATCGTACAAATCAGTGGTCTCAATAGAGTCACAGAATTGTGCAACTCCCATTGTAATTAACTTAGGAACATTCTTGGGAATTCCTCAGCGGTCCAGTGGTTAAGATTCCAAGCTTCTACTGAAGGGGTAGAAGTTCGATCCCTGGTCAAGGAACTAAGATCACATATGCAAAGTCAGTAAAATAAATGAAATTTTTTTTAAATCTAAGAACAGTCTCATCACTTCCCAAAGAAACCCTGGACCCTTTGGCAGTCACCCCCCAATCCACCCGTCGCCCCCCAGTCCCACCTCAAGCAACCACCACTTTCCATCTTACAGATTTACCTCTTCTGGACATTTTGTATGAATGGAATAGGACAATGTGTGATTCTCTGTGACTGGCTTCTTACATAGTATGTTTTTAAGGTGCATCTATGTTGGAGTACATGCCAGTACATCATTCCTTTTTACAGCTCAATAATATTTTGTTGAAACCTCAGCCTTTTATATCCTGAGCTAAATATGTCCTCTGGAATATCAGAGCTGGAATAGGTACAGTGAAGTAGCTACAGAAATATATTCCCAAAATAATAGTGCCCACATTCACGTTCCAGGAGACACGGTTTTATTTGCCTTCCAGTCTTTATTGGTTCCCGTGTGAAGAAGCTCTGGGTAGCCTGGAACCTATTCTGGCTGAGTTTCCTCAAGAAACTCAAGAAGTCACATATGCGCTCTAAATGGCTTCGATCGTGTCCGACTCTGTGTGACCCCATGGACTGCAGCCTTGCCAGGCTCCTCTGTCCATGGGATTCTCCAAGGCAAGAATGCTGGAGTGGGGTGCCGTGCCCTCCTCCAGGGGGTCTTCTGCACTGAGGGATGGAGCCTGCGTCTCTCATGCCTCCTGCGTTAGCAGGCGGGTTCTTTACCACTAGCACCACCTGGGAAACCCCAAGAAGCCGCACAGATCAGCCTGAAGTTCCAGTAACTGCAGGTCTCTGTAGCTGAGCATGGAAGGAAGGGCAGGACTGCTACTGCTAAGTGACTTCAGTCGTGTCCAACTCTGTGCGATCCCATAGGCGGCAGCTCACCAGGCTTCGCCGTCCCTGGGATTCTCCAGGCAAGAAGACTGGAGTGGGTTGCCATTTCCTTCTCCAATGCATGAAAGTGAAAAGTGAAAGGGAAGTCACTGAATCGTGTCCAACTCTCAGCAACTCTATGGACTGCAGCCCACCAGGCTCCTCCATCCATGGGATCTTCCAGGCAAGAGTACTGGAGTGGGGTGCCATTGCCTTCTCCGAAGGGCAGGATGGTAACCTGAAAATAAGGAGAATTTCCTGGTGAGCCTTCATGGGTGAGGCGAGGGCCATGCCCAGGCTGAGGCTCCTTTTAGCTAAGGCAGGGTGGGCTTTCAGAACTTGAGGAGTCACATGTCCCAGCCCAAGCTTCCTCTCCTTCATTCACTCATTCAGCATGTTGTGGGTGTGTTTCAGTTAAAAAAGAAAAGAAGCCATTATGAATTCTCAGTGGAGGAAGGGAGATGTGCTTAACGGCTCAGCTGTGTTGGACTCTGTGACCCCATGGACTGTAGCCCGCCAGGCTCCTTTGTCCATGGATTCTCTAGGAAAGAAGTGGGTTGCCGTGCCCTCCTCCAGGGGAAAGGATCGAACCCAGGTCTCCTCTTTACCGTCTGAGCCATGAGGGAAGCCCTGGGGGGAGAGAGATGAGCATTAAACAAATCTCCAAAGAAAGGAATCTGTCTTTACCCACTGCGATGAATGATGCTTCAGCAAAGGGCAGGATGGGACTTCCCTGGTGGCCCAGTGGCTAGGACTCAGCTCCCAGTGCAGGGGGGCCCGAGGTTAGATCCCTGGTCAGGGAGAATCCACATGCTGCAAGACCCAGTGGAAAAGGCCAGGATGCTGTGTAGAAGGATAATGGTAGAGGGGCCCTTTCAGTTTGGGGGGAAGGTTGAGAAATCTTCCACAGAGAACCTTCCTTGGGGGTGAATTTGCTCCTGTGCTCTGAGGGGTGGGCAGGCGTGAGCTGGCAGATGCTGAGTGGGAGAGGAGGGGTGAGTGGGTGAGGACGGAGGTGGGTGAGACGGTACGTGAGGGAGCCAGGATTAGGCCTGGGAGAAGGTGCCGGTGGGAGACTCATTTGGTGATGATGTTTTAGACTCTTAAAGGACCCCTCCGGCTGAAAGGTAGAGGGTGGGCTGGAGTGGGACGGATGCAGAGACCAGTTAGGCTGGAAATGGGCTAGAAGACATGGTAAAAATTGGGTGGATTGGAGAGGTTTGGGAAAGTAGGAAGATAATTTGAGATGCTGGAGGCACATGGCCTATTTGGAAAGATTGGGGTCCAGAGAAGGTGGCGAGGGCCAGCGGATGTATCGTTTCTCACCATGGGGGTGGGAGCAGACGCTCTGGGAGTGAATGGAGGGACGGCTTGGAGTTCTTTTCAAAAGAAGTGTGAGCTGAGGTGGTCAGCTGTAAGGATGGGGCAGGAGGGGAGGGGAGAGGGGACAGAGGAGGTGAAAGTCTGAAGTGAGGGCCGTGGGGGCCAGAGGACAGGCTGACTTCAGAAAGGATGGTGGTTATGTGAGCTAGGTATGCTGGGGGTCTGCGGGGTTAGTGTTCGAAGTTCTCAGGGACACTGGTCTGCCCGGTTGGTGGGTACCTCCAGCTGGATGTGTGAGGGCTGGCAGGGGGACAAGGGCTCCTCGGGTGAGGTCAGAGGATGGCAGGGGAGGCATCTGAGTGAGTTCATTGGAAGATAGGAGGCCGAGGTCAGAGAGGGGGCTTTGCGTCTTATTTTTGGATGTGGGACCATGGACAGTTCCCCCTTGTCTTCCCTGTGGTTCCCCAGGAGTTATTCTAAAGGGGAGGGGGTAACTCACTCTCTGAACAACTCAGGGTCCCCAACCTCTCCTCCCCGCTCCCCCATCCAAACAGATGCCTTCTCAGGCAACTTCTCATCACTTCTAATCACCTTCTAAGTGGTTGACGTTTTAAAATCATTTCTCCCCCTGACAGATGGGTCATCACTGTGAAACCTGAATCATTAGAAAGTGATTTGCAATATCTGTGTATTTTTGTTAGATCACCGAATGGGGCATGGAATGGGGGCATTTTATGTTTAAAACAAATATTCCCACTGATGTGGAAGTTCATACAGAAATGAAGGCTGTCAGGAATTAATTTCTAAGTGCATCTGTCTTACTTCTTTGGATATGAGCGAAGAAACCAATTTGAGCTGTTTTAAGCCAGAAGTGAGTTGGGTTGGGGAGGTACCCTATGGGGAGAAGGCCATCTTCAGAAGCCAGACCAGGAAAGAAAGCCTCAGGGTGGGACTAAACCAGAAACTTCACGAGCACGGAGTCTCTCTGTCTGTCTGTCTCTCTCCTTCTCTGTCTCCCCTGTACGGCTTTTCTCTGAGCGTGGGCTAGATGACATACAGTCATCCCCACAACGCAGGTGCTTCTTACGTTACACTTTTATGTCCTAACAGCATGAAGACTGCCAATCTGGCAACTTCCTTTCAAATTCCTACCAGAGAGCTGTTTCTTTGGCTGGGCTGGGGTCAGGTAGCCCCCCACTGTGATCTGCCTTGGCCAGAGACCATGTGACATGATACGATTATAAGCTTGGCTGCCAGAGAGCGGCCAGCCAACCTCCCACCCTAATCAAGACGCGCTTACATAAGAGGCTCAGGGAAGTGAAGGAAAGTCGCTCAGTCGCGTCTGAATCTCTGCGACCCCAAGGACTATACAGTCCATGGAACTCTCCAGGCCAGCATCCTGGAGTGGGTAGTCTTTCCCTTCTCCAGGGGATCTTCCCAACCCAGGGATCGAACCCAGGTCTCCCACATGGCAGGCAAATCCTTTACCAGCTGAGCCACCAGGGAAGCCCAAGAATACTGGAGTGGGTAGCTATCTCTTCGCCAGCGGATCTTCCCGACCCAGGAATTGAACCGGAGTCTCCTGCATTGCAAGTGGATTCTTTACCGACTGAGATATCAGGGGAGCCCAAGACTCGGGGAAGGTCCACCCCACTGATGTCTGTTCCAATACCTGGCTTCTAACTGCGGTCTTCACTCAGGCTTTGCTGTTCTGCCCAGCAATCTTGAGGTGCCCACCCAGGAGGTTACCCCATCCCTTGGGTTGGGGGGAGTGAGCACTGTGGTCCCTGCCCTCATGGGATGGAATGTGGTGATTCCAGACCCCGGTGATGTAGCAGACCATGAGGGCTTCCCCGGGGGGTGGGTCGAGTGAGATCAGGTGGGTAAGAGTCAGCAAGGTGAAGGGCAGACAAATACTGGGAGGTGAGCACAGGGCTGAGGGGCCTCAGAGATGGGAGACTGAGGATTGGCTTGTAGCTGAGGGCACCTGGTGGCTCAGATGGTAAAAGAATCTTCCTGCAGTGCAGGAGACCTGGGTTCAATCCCTGGGTTGGGAAGATCCCCTGGAGAAGGCAGTGATAACCCTCTCTAGCACTCTTGCCTGGGAAATCCCACAGACAGGAGCCTGCTGGGCTACAGTCCAGGGGTTACAGAGAGCTGGACGTGACTTAGCAACTTCACACTAAGGGCAGAGGGGAGCCTTTGGAGGGTTTTCTCTGGGACCGTAAGTAATTTGCATTTTAATAACACGCCTCCGGTTTTTGGCTTCAGTTAATCCTGGCTCTCCCTCCCTCACTGCTCTTTGGCTGGGCTAGAGTTTCAGCCTCTCCATGTACCCTCGGGGGAATGATCCAGGCTGCAGGGGCCTTTTGCTCTTTGAACTGTAGGCAGCGGGTCTGGCTGATGTCAGACCCTTGGTCATTGATTGTGCTGGGAGATGTTTTGTTTGAGCAGTATTCTTTAATGCATGGCCAGATGAGGTCCTGGCTCCCATTTTTTATCCAGATTTTGTTATTAGCCACACTTCTTGGGTGGGATTAGGTTTTAGACTTACTTCCTAATAGGTGGAGGCAGACCCAGAGAACTCGATCAGCTTTTCCCCTCTCCTTCTCGGAGAGGGCTTCTGCGTGGGCCCAAAGCCAGTGATCCTGAGGGTCACCGAGACAGAGGAACGTCCTGCATCCCTGCCCTGACTGTTCCTGAGAGGGACGGGAAACATGGACCTCATGAGGTGTCTGCGGCTCCTCCTAGGAGATGGGCACCAAGAGGATGTGGGGACGAGAGGGATGGTGGTGCCAGAATGCGGGGTGCCTCCTTCTGGGGTGCTGGCCTTGGGGGACAGGAGGGATGGAAAGTGCCGGGACTGCAGACAGGAGGCATGGGTGTGCAGGTTTGGGGTAGGCAGGATGAGGGGATGCCGGGACTCGGAGATGCTCGTGCAACGTGGGTGCCTCGTGAAAAACACCACCAGTGAGGCAGAGTCTCTTTCTGGGGGCTCTAATTTCAACCCGTGGAGGCTTCTCTATTAAAGCTGCTCTGGTCCAGGCTTGACACAGACTTACTCAGGGAGGAAATAAATTAAGGAAGGGGGCCTGCCTAAATTTAGCGCACCGTCGGAGCCCATTAGGATCGTCATCTCTGGTTTTACGTAGCAGACTTGAGAGGGACAATCTGAGTGGGAATTGCTTGTTGTCTTGGTTGTTGTTGTTCAATCACTCAGTCGTGTGCGACTCTTTGGGACCCCATGGACTGCAGCACGCCAGGCCTCCCTGTCCTTCACCATCTCCCAGAGCTTGCTCACACTCATTGGGTCGGAGATGCCATCCAACCGTCTCATCCTCTCCTTTATCCAGTTGCCAGAGGCTGAATGTCCCAGTGTCACGGAAAAGAGCAAGGGCATGTGTGAGTGAGATGAGGAGTTAAAGCTTCACTCTTTAGTAGGTGATGGTGCGTCTCTGAGCCTCAGTCTTCTCATCTGCAGGAATGGGGATGTTACCCATCTTCACTAAGAGGACTCAGTCACTAAGGACTGCACCAGAGGCATGATTTAAACGCTGAGCACAGGAGCCACACTTAGTGGGAGCCCCATGAAAAGTGGTTTTCTGGCTCCCCCAGTGGTTCAGACAGTAAAGAATTCACCCGGAATACAGGAAACCCAGGTTTGATCCCTGGGTCTGGAAGATCCCCTGGAGGAGGACATGGCAACTCACTCCAGTATTCCTGCCTGGAGAATTCCATGGGCAAAGGAGCCTGGTGGGCTGCAGTCCATGGGGTCACAAAGACACAGACAGAACTGAGCAACTAACACTTTTCATCTCAAATAGAGAGAGCTGGGTTTGTGGGGTGGTAGTAATTCACACCCAGTGTCTGTCCTTATTCTGAATCAGTTTGAAACAGGAGATTCGAGAATCTGAAGGTGTGTTCATAACTGTTGTTATTTTAAAGGTCTGAAAAGATTCTCCCACCGTGAGAGCCATTTTCCAGCAGTAAATGGGCAAGTTCCCTGTAACTATAGCATGTGGAAAAAGTGAAAGTCGCTCAGTCATGTCCGACTTTTTGTGACACCATAGACTATACAGTCCATGAAACTCTCCAGGCCAGAATACTGGAGTGGGTAGCCTTTCCCTTCTCCAGGGGATCTTCCCAACCCAGGGACTGAACCCAGGTCCCACATTGCAGGCAGATTCTTTACCAGCTGAGCCACAAGGGAAGCCCAACCTATAGCATACACAGATAGCATACACAGTCACCATTCACGTTTTATTCTGCAAAACTCATCCCACAATGCGCTTCGTTTCCGAGCAGTCCATCTTTCCTGCACTGAAAAGCCTCTGGCATTTTCAGGGACCCCAGCTCTCCTCCCACTGTATCTTGAGAACAAACCATGAGATGAGACATGGGAAGAAGCACCACTCCTGCAGAGAAAGCTCCCTCCCGCCGAGGGATCAGGGTGCAGACGTGATGGAGAGCCTGTTTCACCAGAAAGCGCCTGGGGCAGCACAGCTCAGCTCTCCGGGGCGCCACCAGGGGTCCCGGGATCAGCAGTGAGCTTGTTGGCCGAGGGGCGTTCCTGGGGAAGGGCTGGACAGCGTCCACCACCTCCAGTAAAGTCACCGTGCCGCCCTGAAAAGTGACCCCCGCGGCTGATGCTCACAGAGGCGCCAGGGCCTGCTGCTCGTGGAATATTCACAATGTAGGAGTCCTGGGACATCCCCCAGAAGCCTTCTGTTAAGCACTTTGAGAAAGGAAATCAGGTTTTCTTGCTGCTAGAAATGTCTTACCAGCGCTTTTGCAAAAAAAAAAAAAAAAAAAAAACAGCACAGTTGAACTTGCCCAGTTTGTATTGGCATCACTTCTATTTCCCGTTGCCACTTCTCCCAGATCCCAGCTGGGCTGAAGAACAAATAAAAATAAACAGTTTTCTGCAGCAAAACACTTGGCTTCCTCTCCCTTCTCCCAGCTGGGCTGCAGTGCGGGGGTCTTCAGAACTCGTGCTTTGCCCTCCTGTTTTGACTCCTGCCACCATCACGGCTGCCTTGCCTGGAGGGTCTTGATATCCGGATGGTTTATTCTTAGGGTCAGTTTGGCAGACTCTTGAACCATCTTCCATAGGAGTCTCTTACACTGCCCCCTGTCTTTACCTTTCTGTCATCCTTTCTTACAATACAGAGAGCTGCCATTCTAGCATGGAGCCTTCAAATTCTCTGTAGGCTTATTCACAAAGCGATGAGTTAAGAGCTGTGGGCAGAAAGCAGAATTGCAGCTGGAGAGGTCAGTGGTAGGTTTTGAGTTGGTTCCATTCATTTTGTTTCACTGTATCTCAGGGAAGTTGATGTTCAGCATTAATGTTCTTGAGGTGTGGTTTACATACCTTAAAATTCACCCAGTTCACGGAGAAACAATTCAGTGATTTCTGGTAAACATTCAGAACTGTTCAGCCTTCACCAGGCTTCCCAGGTGGCTCAGTGGTAAAGAATTCGCCTGCCAAGGTAGGAGACGTGGGTTCGATCCTTGAGTCAGAACGATCCCACAAAGAAGGAAATGATGACCCACTGCGGCATTCTTACCTGGGAAATCCCATGGACGGAGGGGCCTGGGGTCACAGAGAGTCGGACACCACTGAGCATTCACACAAGTGCAGCTTTCAGTCCAGTTCAGTTCAGTCGCTCAGTCGTGTCTGACTCTTTGCGACCCCAGGAATCGCAGCACGCCAGGCCTCCCTGTCCATCACCAACTCCTGGAGTTCACTCAGACTCATGCCCATCGAGTCAGTGATGCCATCCAGCCATCTCAGATGCCATCCTCGGTCATCCCCTTCTCCTCCTGCCCCCAATCCCTCCCAGCATCAGAGTCTTTTCCAATGAGTCAACTCTTCGCATGAGGTGGCCAAAGTACTGGAGCTTCAGCTTTAGCACCATTCCTTCCAAAGAAATCCCAGGGCCGATCTCCTTTAGAATGGACTGGTTGGATCTCCTTGCAGTCCAAGGGACTCTCAAGAGTCTTCTCCAACACCACAGTTCAAAAGCATCGATTCTTCGGTGCTCAGCCTTCTTCACAGTCCAACTCTCACATCCATACATGATCACAGGAAAAACCATAGCCTTGACTAGACGGGTCGACAAAGTAATGTCTCTGCTTTTGAATATGCTATCTAGGTTGCTCATAACTTTTCTTCCAAGGAGTAAGCGTCTTTTAATTTCATGGCTGCGGTGCAGCTTTCACCACACTCCAATTTTAAAGCATCTCCGTGATCCCCCAAACTTCCCTTGTGGGCACATGTGGTCAGTCCCCATCCCCACCTCGGTCTTGTGTACGCTCAGTCACTCAGTCTTGTCCTACTCTTTTGCAACTCCCTGGCCTATAGCTCGCCAGGCTCTTCTGTCCATGAGCTTCTCCAGGCAAGAATACTGGAGTGGGTTGCCATTTCCTTCTCCAGGAGATCTTCTCGACCCAGGGATGGAGCCTGTGTCTTCCTTGTCTCCTGCAGTACAGGAAGATTCTTACCACTGAGTCAACGGGAACTATTAATTTACTTTCTGTCTCTATAAACTTGACTTTATCTGGAGATTTCATATGAATGGAATCATATCGTATGTGGTCTTGTGTCTGGCTTCTTTCACTGAGCATAATGTTTTTGAGTTTTATCCATGTTGTAGCAGTTGGCCTTCTGTATCTGAGGGTTCCACATCCATGGACTCAACCCTCCACAGAACTGAACATATTTGAAAAACATTCCTGAAAGTTCCAAAAAGCAAAACTTGAATTTACTCCACATTGACAGCTATTTACAATAATACATTTACATTGTATTTGTGACTATTTACATTGTATTAAGTATTATCAACAATTGGAGAAGGAAATGGCAACCCACTCCAGTGTTCTTGCCTGGAGAATCCCAGGGACTGGGGAGCCTGGTGGGCTGCCGTCTATGGGGTCGCACAGAGTTGGACACGACTGAAGTGACTTAGCAAGTATTATCAACATTCAGAAAACTAAGATCGTGGCATCTGGTCCCATCACTTTATGGGAAATCGATGGGGAAACAGTGGAAACAGTGTCAGACTTTATTTTCTTGGGCCCCAAAATCACTGCAGATGGTGACTGCAGCCATGAAATTAAAAGACGCTTACTCCTTGGAAGGAAAGTTATGACCAACCTAGACAGCATATTAAAAAGCAGAGACATTACTTTGCCAACAAAGGTCTGTCTAGTCAAGGCTATGGTTTCTCCAGCAGTCATGTATGGATGTGAGAGTTGGACTGTGAAGAAAGCTGAGAGCTGAAGAATTGATGCTTTTGAACTGTGGTGTTGGAGAAGACTCTTGAGAGTCCCTTGGACTGCAAAGAGATCCAACCAGTCTATCCTAAAGGAGATCAGTCCTGGGTGTTTGTTGGAAGGACTGATACTGAAGCTGAAACTCCAATACTTTGGCCACCTCATGCAAAGAGCTGACTCATTGGAAAAGACCCTGAAGCTGGGAGGGATTGGGGGCAGGAGGAGAAGGGGACGACAGAGGATGAGATGGCTGGATGGCATCACTGACTCGATGGGCGTGAGTCTGAGTGAACTCCAGGAGTTGGTGATGGACAAGGAGGCCTGGTGTGCTGCAGTTCACAGGGTCGCAAAGAGTCGGACACGACTGAGTGACTTCACTTTCACTTATGACTATTTACATTGTATTAAGTATTATCAGTAACCTAGAGATGGTTTAAAGTATACGATGGGATATTGGGTAGGTTACATGCAAATCAGATGCCATTTTATAAGAGGGAATTGAGCGCCTTTGTGTTCTGGTATCCAAGGTGGGTCCTGGAAGCAAACCAAGAGGACCCCAGAGATCGGATGCCACTCTTTGGTATTGCTAATATATTCTATTGGATAGATATACCATATCACTAAGTCTTGTTTGGCTCATTTGCAACCCCTTGGACTCTAGCCCACCAGGTTCCTCTGTCCATGGGATTTCCCAGGCAGGAATACTGGAGTGGGTTGCCATTTCCTTCTCCAGGGGATCCTCCCGAAGGAAGGGACCAAACCTGCAGCTCTCACACTGCATTCTTTACCACTGAGCCACCAGGGAAGCCAACTAAGTATTATTCTATGGGATAGATATACCATATCTTCTTTATTTGTTCTACATGGTGTTTTTTGTTTTGTTTTTTTTAATACTGCAAGATAGACCTTTCTGGGACATTTGATGATCATGTGGGTACCACTGGTGTGTCTGTGTGAGTGTGTTGGACAAGCAGAGTGAATGATATGTGTACTGATTTGAAAATTGATCTTTTAAAATCTTATCTACAGGACATTTTAAAGATCTGTGAAGCGTCCAAAGTATCTAAAATATCTCTTTTTGGTTTTCAGTTCCCAAGAATATACTCACAGCAATGGATCCATCAGTTGCTAATCTGAAACCTTCTGTGAAGCAGAAAGATGGCAACTACGGTAATGTTTACGGCTTACTATCAAGATTTCTCGTTAAGTAAAGGGGAACAGCCCCACGTGACCACAGGTGGATGCCCACTGGTTAGGATACAAAGGGACCTCAGGGGTGTGAGCTGCCAGCTCTGAGAATGGCAGAGCTGTGGCAAATGGTTACTCATGGTGGCCAACCTGTGGTGTTTTGAATTATAAGTAGGGTAAATCCTCCTTCTGTTCCCCTGTATTTCCTAAAGGAAAAAAATCACCTTGAAAAAGGAGATCTGCTCAGAAGTAAATCTGGAGTTCCTGGATTATCTGATGGGCTTGTTGGAAAGACGATCCCATTTGGAAACCTGAAGGGTTAGACTCAGGCTTGGCCTGCAGACCTCCATCCATACATGCCCTTCTGCCTGAGGCTTTCCCTGGGCTTTGGTAAATAAGGGAACGAACATTTGGGGTTTGTCTTTAAAATCAAATCTAGAATGGAATTTAGACTCTTGGGGCTCCTAATATAAACTACAGAGGCCCCCAAGACAGTCTATGTAAGATGTTGTATTCTCTGGGTTGAGAGTTGGCCTTGTGTTACTTGAATTCCATTTCTGAAATCTTTTCCCTCTAAGTATAAAAGTAAAGTATGCTTGATATGGAACACACAGGAAAATATCAAGAAAGTAGAACTCCTCCCTAGTCTCAAAGCCTAGGATGACTATTGTTAATATTCTAGTTCTGCCCCTCCAACTCTCCATCAGGTCCTGCCTCTCTCATCCTTTCTGCTCTTTCTTACAGGGCTCCTACCAGGTTCCCATGAATATCCTGGGCCCCCTGCAGTGGAGGCCTGAAAACCCTATATAACACTTCCAGGGGTCCCGAGAGCCCATAAGCTGCCTCATTAGGGGCCCCCTAAGCTCCATCACAGCAACTTAACCAGGCATCTGAAACCAGATCTGCTCTGCATTTTGCTATCATTTCCAAAGACGTTTCCAGCACAACCTCCCTCCATAATTCAAGGCCTTCTTATCTGTGGTCAACAGAGCAGACAGCAGTTCTGTAGTTAAGTGGGACATTATTAAATCTCCCAGAGGCATGATGAGTGCCATTGCCTTTAGAATGGAAAAAGAAATGTCTTCCCTTCTGCAGTACAGTAGATGAATCAAGCTGGAACCAACACATTTTAGAATTTCTAAATCCCTTTTGTGACTTAATATTTTCAGAGACTGTCTGCTAAAATGCTCTTTCTGGCTCTTTCTGCTGCTGCTGCTGCTAAGTCGCTTCAGTCGTGTCTGACCCTGTGCGACCCCATAGATGGCAGCCCACCAGGCTCCCCTGTCCCTAGGACTCTCCAGGCAAGAACACTGGAGTGGGTTGCCATTTCCTTCTCCAATGCATGAAAGTCAAAAGTGAAAGTGAAGTCGCTCAGTCATGTCCAACTTCTAGAAACCCCATGGACTGCAGCCTACCAGGCTCCTCCATCCATGGGATTTTCTGGGCAAGAGTTCTAGAGTGGGGTGCCATTGCCTTCTCCACTTTCTGGCTTAGTCATCCCTAATTTTGTTAAAGGCTCACTTACTGGATTTCTGTGACTTTTTATTTATGATGGTAATCCTGGTTTAGGAACAAGATGCAAACTGGGAACAGTTGTGATTAATCAGCCTTGCAATTTTTTTTTTTTTTTTTTTTTTTTTTTATGAAACAGGTGTAGACCTTGACCCAAGGGAACCGAGGGTTCTGAGGAAAGATGGTGTGATTGTCAGCCACTCGTTGGCAGCATTTGCTTACATCAGAGGTAGGTAATTGAAAACTTCCTAGATGGCTTTACTGAATTCTTGTTCACAAATGCTCTGTTTAATTGTAACACTTGGATGGCTAAAGAAAGCAGGGAACTTCTCTGCTGGTCCAGTGGCTAAGACTCTGCACTCCCAGTGCAGGGGGCCTGTTGGATCCCTGGTCAGGGAACTAGATCCCACATGCTGCAACAACAACAAAAAAGGTCCTGCAGCCTCAACTAAGACCCAGCACAGCCAAATAAAATATTAAAGAAAACAGACTTTAAATTTGACACAGCAACTGCAGTCTTCTACAGTCCAGAAGCACAGAGATCTGCATTTAGGTACTGGTCCCACTGGCGATCAACAAGAGAACCACAAATGCTTAAGCCATACTCTCCAGCAGCTGGTCTCCAGGGGAATTTTCCGCTTTGCAAAGTAGGAAGCTGAAGAATGCATTTTCCGGCTTGAAAACTTGGGAAGGGCACAGGATTATTGAATTCCACCCTTGGCTGGAAGAACATTGAGCCGAAAGATGACTTACTGAACAAAACAGGTCGTGGTCTGTGGAGGGAGGGACCCTTTCTGAGTCACTGGTGTTACTGCTTGTGGTTGCCAAGGTTTCCCTGGATAATCTTCCCCTCAAGGATCAATCAGACTCCATCCTCCTTAATTAGCAGAGACTGAATGGCTCGTCTGCAAGGGCATGGTGCACACCATCTTTCCTCATCAGCCTCTCTGCTTACCTCCGTATGGGCGATATTTTGGAATGTTGACTCTGCAAGTTTCGGCAATGCCTGCCTGACTGTTCAGGGAGCCAAAACTTCTGAAGACTTTTGTAAAATACTTGGTAACAGAACGCATTACGGCATGACTTATTCGAGCCCTTGCCAGAGCTGGGGCTATTGGGAGTAAGCCTTCCGTAGAGGATAATAAAGGCTTGAGGAAACACCTCAATCCAGGAGCTGGTATTCCAGCTTGGGACCTTCTTACCAATATTCTCCCTGTGTGGTGGTTGTGTGGTTGTTGAGAATCCTCTCCTTTCTAACCACCATCCCATTTCTGTTCCTGATAATTGTCAAGCTTAAGAGATGTAAGAGATTTTGTTGTTGGAGATATCCCATATTTTCAGAGTCCTTAGAGAGCCCCTTGGTGGAAAGGCAACATGAAGATCCTTCACACAGAGGAGTGCTGACAAGGCTTACATGCTGCGGCCACTCTGGGCTGTGCTGTTCTCCTCAGTAACTGTCTTGTTCAGCTCAGGCGGCCTTAACAAGAGACCGTGGACTGGGTGACTTAAACGACAGAAATGTATTTTCTTCCTGGCTTGAAGGCCGTGATCAAGGTTCCAGCAGGCTTGGTGCCTAGTGAGGGCTGTCTTCATGGCTTGTAGACAACCTTCCCCCTATCCTCACACAGCAGGGAGGGAAAGAGAGAAAGAAAACACTAGGTGTCTCTCTTTTTTTTTTTTAACCGAACTATAGTTGATTTAATGCATTGTGTTAATTTCTGCTGTAATCAAAGTGATTTAGTTATACGTATATTAATATACATACTCATTATTTTTCGTGTTCATTTCCATTATGGTTTATCACAGGCTATAGTAGTGTAATTAATGTAGTTCCCTGTACTATACACTAGGATCTTGTTTATCCACCCTCTATATGATAGTTTGCATTTGCTAATCCCAAACTCCCAGTCCAACCCTCCCCCCGCTTCCCCACCCCCTCAGCAACCACAGGCCCACGCTGTGAGCCTGTTCTGTAGATAAGTTCATTTGGTCATATTTTAGATTCCATTTGGTGTCGCTTCTTATAAGTACACTAATCCTGTTGGATCAGGGCCTCACCCATATGACCCCCTTGAAACTTAATTACCTCCTTATAGGTTCTGTCTCCAAATGTAGTCACACTGGGGGTTAAGGCTTCCGTGCGTGAATTTCAGAGGTTACAGTACATAGTAGTGATTCTGAGAGAGGGACTCATGCCCTCTTTTGCACACAAGGAAGCTGAGACTCAGAGGACTTGAGCCATGTGCCTGAGGACACTGAGTGGTCAGCAGCAGGGCAGGATCTGACTCAACAGATACAAAACCTGCCCTCCAGCTTCTCTGAGAGAGACGTGTGCCCTTCAGAATTTTGAAGGGTGGAAACCTAATATCCTCGAGAGATCTGAATTAGCTTCTCCATCCTCATCTATCCTCTTGCACACGTATTACTCCAAGAAGTCATTTTTGCTGTTGTTGTTCAGCCGCTCAGTCATGTCCAACTCTTTCCGACCCCACTGGACTGCAGCACACCAGGTTCCCTGTCCTTCGTTATCTCCCGGAGTTTGCTCAAACTCATGTCCATTGAGTCAGTGATGTTATCTAACCATCTCATCCTCTGCTGCCCCCTTCTGCTTCTGCCCTAGATCTTTCAGAGTATCAGGGTCTTTTCCAGTGAATCAGCTCTTTGCATCGGGTGGCTAGAGTATCGGAGCTTCAGCTTCAGCATCAGCATCAGAAGTCATTGAGAGATTTACTTATTAGGCACCCATCTCTCCACTAGACATTAAGGTTTCAACTGCAGATGTTTGCCATCCTAGTCGTTGCCATATCCTAGTGGGTGAGGCAGACCTGGCACCGAGTAGCTGCACAGTTAACAGTTAATTAGTGACCAGATGATGAGTCCTCCTCTGGTCTCATGAGCTGTCTTGTACTTTATCATCACGCTGTGTTTGCTGTTTGTAAGTATCCAATTTTTAAGGAACGTACGGACTCAGTGGGTTATTGAGTTTTATCGAGGGATGTTTAGGCACGTTCTGAGGCCAAGCCAAAATTTCATGTCAAAGAGAAAGAGACTCTGAATGTGCTGGGTCACGTGTTAATGAAACGGAGCTGTCACTAGAAGTTCACTCATCAAATCACAGAGGCTCACAAAGTCTAAGGGGGACAGGGGCCTCTGACCCTGCCTGTGAATTTCTTGGGCATGTTACTCTCTGGGTGGTTCTTCTGAATGGTCCCCAGCTCACAGCATCCTCCTCGCTGGTTAGGCCAGCACACTGCAGTGAAGGGCAGGACCCTAGGCTGAGCCGTTTCCACACGAGCGTTGCACGATGAAAGTATCACCACCATCATCACTAGAAAGTGGTGCCCCAGCCAGCTCTCAGTGGCATCTTCATCCTCGATGTAGGGATGTGATCAGAAGGCTGGACTGGGCTCCCTGGACACCCACTGAGAGGAGTAAGCCCTCTTACTGGAGAGATCCCAACAGAAGCTACCGAGAGTGAGCTGGGAAGATTCTGGCAAAATCACCAAATAGACAACGGACTGAGCAAATCAAAAGGACATGTCCTCAGGTTAGGCTGCAGATAGCTTGGTCACATTAGTGCCGCCAGGTGCACATGGGGGACCGACAGACTAGAACCCAGAGTCAAGGGCTTATCCTGGGATGTGGAGACACAGAGGCTGGTGGAACGGACACAGAAACATCCAAAGGTTTCCGGTGAACAATTTCTCTTTGAGCCATTTAAATGGTCTGTGAGACATCTTCACAAGAGTGTTTGAATTTGTGTGTGCTCAATCACTCAGTCATGTCTGACTCTTTGTGACCCCATGGACTACACTAGGTTCCTCTGTCCGTGGAATTTTCCAGGCAGGAATACTGGAGTGGGTTGCCATTCCCTTCTCTGGGAGCTCTTCCTGACCCAAGGATCAAACCCACATCTCCTGTGTCTTCTGCATTGGCAGGAAAATTCTTTACCGCAGTGCCCCTGGGGAAGCCCACGTTTGAATTTACCCTCTACTCAATAATATAGACATATTTATTGAATTCATTCTAGAATTTAGATCATGGGTCTGAAGAAGCTCTTAGAAAATTTTTGAAATTAGGGAAATGGAAAGGGATGGATGTGTGTGTGTGTCTCTCTGTGTGTGTGAGTGTGTGTGTATGAAGTGTGTGTGTGTGTGTGTGTGTGTGTGTGTGTGTTAGAGATTTGGGGAAGTGATTTTGTTAGCTGGCTCAGCTGAAGATTGTGTCACAGAATATTTATTTAGTCTTGCTCAGAATTTGATGTCTTCCATTCCATCTAGTGAGCATTTTATTAATATTTCCTGCCCTTTGCAGCCTAGTAGTTCTGACCCTGTCTTGGACTTGGGCCTGTGTGTGTCCTTGGCCTCTGGCAGAGTTCACTGTGGACTTTTGGGGTGCATGGGGGTAACTGGGGCCATGGACAAGAATGCAACATTTCTCCTGCATTGGGAGGGTGTCATTGTTTCATGTGAAAGGAGCTCTAGGGTATCAGACAGACCCACAGTGAAACAGAAGTATCATAACACATTCCAAAGTTGGGAGTTACATGATCCCCTGTCAGGGAGAAGGATGGGAAATCAGCACCACCTTGTCATGGAGGTGCGGGTTCTGAAGTGTTCCCACGGCCTCTAATCTTTGCTTCCATGACAGAAAGTTACTATCACATCCCTAAGTGCTGTCAAACCAGGCCCAGCACGCCTTGTTTTTTCACCTGATGGTAGCAGGGCTCCCCAGGATGGAACTCTTGCCCAGTCTCTTGGTGTCTTTTTTAGACACAGTAAGTTTGAGCTGGAGCTGTGTTGGCTGCAGACCAGAGTTCTAAGAGTCAAAGGACCTTAAAGGCCACGGGCCACCTTGGTGAGACTCCCCAGGGCTTGCTACCACTGATGAAATTCAAGTCCTTCACTGGACTGTGAGAAACTAAGGCCAAGTGAGAGTAAGACTGCCCACAGCACAGTGTGAAGATTCTGTTTAGCGAGGAGTCTAATGCCTTTATTTTAACAGAATATATCATAGGAAGGGGGAAAGGTTGTTGCTGACCCAAGAAAAGACGCCGGGATTCTTGGCCTCTGGAGGAGAAGAATTCAATCTGGGGCCAGAGACGAGGCTTGATCACTCAGAGCTTTTGTATGATAAAGTTTTATTAAAGTATAAAGGAGATAGAAAAAGCTTCTGACATAGGCATCAGAAGGGGGCAGAAAGAGTGCCCCCCTGCTAGTCTTCAGCTGGATGTTGTATAGTCACTGCTGCTACTGCTACTGCTAAGTCGCTTCAGTCGTGTCTGACCCTGTGCAACCCTAGAGAGATGGCAGCCCACCAGGCTCCACCATCCCCGGGATTCTCCAGGCAAGAACACTGGAGTGGGTTGCCATTTCCTTCTCCATATATAGTCACTATCAGTCTGTTAATGAAAGAAAGGAATGTCTTAAAACTCAGAATGGCACCAGGCCCCTCATCCATAAGATATATTTTGGGATAATCTTGGCACCAGACAATTCATCCCAGGCCATAAAATGATTGACCTGAATCTTATAGAAGGGAGATTACCATACAAAGAGTTTCGTTTACATAGATTAGGAGAACAATGTTTGAGTATAACATAATGGTTTGTCAAGTAGGTTCTGAGCCATTAGGTGGAACCGACTTGAAGACAGAGTCTGGGGTAAATGCATAGTACATTAACATAGCTTAAAACAAACTTTTCCACAAGAAAAATGCATTGGTTAACTCAAGGTTCGAGAACAGTTAACTTCAGGTGGAACCAGGTGTCATTATGGCAGCACAGTATTTTAAGAGAAACCTTTTTAAATTTGTATAGAGAAAGGAGGGAATATATATATATATATATATATATATATATACATCTCACTAGTTTGTTTCCTCCTGCCAATTAAAAGACATAAAAATGTCTGACACTTGCAGCCCATTTCCTCCATCTGGAGACCCCTGGCCTTCCTGCCTGTTACCCTCCCAAAGGGCTTCCCTGGTAGCGCTAGTGGTAAAGAACCCAGCTGTCAATGCAGGAGATTTAAGAGATGTGGGTTCTTAGATCTCCCAGGAGCCTGGGTCGGGAAGGTCCCCTGGAGGAGGCATGGCAGCCCACTCCATGGGTATTCTCGCCTGGAGCATCCCATGGACAGAGGAGCCTACGGCCTATTGGGTCACAGAGTCAGACACGACTGAAGCAACTTAGCATGCTCACGCATGACAGGCAAAGGGGTCACAAAAGCCTACAGTGGTCCGGTTGATTTTAGAAAACAGATGGCGTCCTCTTAGTGTAAAGCCTGGGGCTCTGGAGAGAGCTCTGACCCAAGCTTGGGTCCCAGCTGGGTGGTGGCTTTGGGCAAGTGAGAACAGGAGGAACTGGGCCAGTTCCCAGCCACAGCTCCATCAGCTAACATCTGTGATTCTGTGACTGCAGACCAGTTGGCTCAGTTGACTAGGAAACCTTGGTTCCAATTGGCTGGCCCAAGAGTTGCCACATTTTCCATCTTTGATCACTGGATCTCAGTAGACTCAGTTTAATGGCCTTAAGAGTGATCCCTTGGCAGGAGGTTTACAGGAGCCAGAGGTGCCTAGGGTCTGATGAGTGAGAAGCTGCGGTAACACCAGAATCCAGATTCCCGGCCCCACCCACGCCCACTTTCAAAGCAGAGGAGAAAGGAAGAAAGGCAGCTAACATCATGCAGCCCCCGACCCCAGGCCACCAAGCCTAGTGCCGTAGATACACAGCCCCTCCCTTCCAGCACTCAGCAGAGAGCTGTGCCACCCTCAGTTAGGCCTGGGCACTGGGGACTGGGCGAAGAACAAGGCCGTTCAGCCCCAGTGCTCAGGGAGCTTGCATTCTTTGGGATGAGAAAGGATAAAATGCACTCAGAGACTCAACAACGTTCGAGAGGCCATGAGACCTAATGGCAGGGGGACTGACTCCAAGCTGGGCATCGGGCACAGAGGCCTGGATGAGGAGGGGGAGAAAGGGCATTCCAGGCAGAAGGAACGGCATGTGCAGAAGCACTAAGGTGCCAAGTCAAGTGGCCCCTGTGAGGGCTGGAGAGAGGCCAGTGGCCGGAAAGCAGAAAGCAGGGGCTCGAGTCTCGAATTGAACTTGAGGAGGTTGGTTGCACCAGCCAGGTTCTAGCAAGCTTCACAGGTGATGGTCAGGGTTTGCTTTTTATCTTATAGGCAGAGAGAGAGGGTTATAGCTTTTAAGTAGGACAAAGATGCGATCTGATATGCATCTTTAAAAAGATTACAATTCCAGTGGGGAAAATGGATGCGGAGGGCAGGAAAGGAGAGAGGAGACCAGCTAGGGGCGGGAAAGGTGAAGTGTTATCCTTCCTGTTTTTCAGATAAATTCACTAGATCCAAAGACACCTTAATGACAGGAAAATACAGGGCATTCACCATGTATATGCTGTCTAATGCCTAATATCAACAATATATGGAGCCTGTGTGTATATATAGATATAGCTAGCGCAGACCCAGTTTTAAAAGTGGGCATGTGACATGAGCCAGCATTTTGACAAGCGAGACTAGGTAAGCATCTGAAGAGATGGATACATAATTGGGGATCGGGGAAATAAATACAAGTCAAGCCACAGTGAGATACAGTTTTGTACCCATAAATGAGATAAAGCTAGAATCCTGTCCATGCCTAGTGCTGGAGAAGACGAGGAGTCACACGATTTCTCAGGCACTGCAGCCACTCCGGAAGCCACCCTGGCCACATTTCCCCAAAGTCACACGTCTTACAGCTCATTCAGTTGCCCTCCTAGGTCAGCACCGGAGAGAAACACCTTGGACGAGTTGATCCAGGGACATTTGCAGGAGTGGTCATGGCTACAAGGCCCACAGAAGGAACCTGGCAGCCCCCGGATGCCCACCACCTGGCAACTGTGTGAACGAACCACAGTGCCTTCAAGACAATGGAGTAGCATGCAGCCATATACTGTTGGGCTCAAAGCAAATGCCAAAGCCCAGACACTAAGCTGTAATGTTACACCCTTTTTATAAAGCTGTTAGGAATACATGGAGATGCAGAAAGCTATACTCAAAAGGCAAGCAGGGCAGGAATGGACCATGGAATGCAGATGGTAGTTACCTTGATATGGGGGGAGGCTGCGGGGTGGGGGGGGAAACCCACAGGTTAGACACAGGTATTGTAGGTCCAGCTCCCACTCAGGGGGCTTATTCACAGCACAGGTGCTGGTGATAGAATTTAAATTGCTTAAGTAAATGAATAAATACAAAGGAAGGCCGTGTATTGGCCCATAAAGAATGTGTCATATCCTAAGGATTCCCTGGTGGCTCTGTGGTAAAGAACCTGCCTGCCAAGCAGGAGATGTGGGTTTGATCCCTGGGTCAGGAAGATCCCCTGGAGAAGGAACTGGCAACCCACTACAGTATTCTTGCCTGGAGAATCCCCTGGAGCCTGGCAGGCTACAGTTCATGGGAATCACAACACAACTTAGCTACTAAACAACAACATGATTAGTTTAATCCTTTAAAAAAGAAATAGGTTTGGAGAAGAAGAGAGAGAGAGAGGAAGGAAGGGGGAACAGTAACTAGCCCACCTGTCTGGAGCAGAGGCAGGCCTCTGTTCTGGCCTGAGCCCCTTCTTCACCTATGAGACCATTACTGGGGATGATGGTCTTGTGGGCAAGGAGAGAAGAGGGCTGTGAGTGATCACTGTTTCCCAGAAGCTTGACCAGCATGGGGTATTTCTGCCTGGAACTGGCCTGTCCTGAACGGGGCTGGCTGGAAAAGGTCCCAAATGGGTGGGAGTCCCGTTTCGCCATCGGCAGCAGCTCTTGCAGGCATGGTGGAAGGTGATGTTGTAGGCCTGGCTGTTGGTGGGCTCAAGGTTGATGCTTTTTCAGGAGAAGGGGAAGCTGAATTATGGCTGCACCAAAAGCCCATATCAGAACCATGAGGACAGGAAGGATTGGAGAAGACAATGATCCGGAGTTTGGTGGGGCAGTGGCGGGGAGGTGGGGGGCAGGAGGCAGCAGGGACAAGAAAGGAGGAGGATTTGAAGGAAAGAAAGGAGACAGTGAAGTCAGAAGCAATGAGTCCACTCCCAGCAGAAGCTTTGACATGCAAGGGGAGAAGGAGAAAGGATTTGCCCCCTCAGATCAGGGCCTTGGGTCTTAGCATCATTTTGTGTAAAATTCTGGCTTAATGGCTTCACGACTGTGTCCCAAATGCCAGCATCTCCCAATCCCCGTTCTACCACCACTCACAGAAATAGAACACAAAAGATGTGCCTTCAGTTGACCAACTCTTCAGACTACCATGGGGCTTCCCTAGTGGCTCAGACAGTGAAGAACCTGCCTGCAGTGCAGTAGATGTGGGTTCCATCCCTGGGTTGGGAAGATCCCCGGGAGAAGGGAATGGCATCCCACTCCAGTATTCTTGCCTGGAGAATTCCATGGACAGAGGAGCCTGGTGGGCTGCAGTCCATGGGGTTGCAAAGAGTCAGGACTGAGTGACTAACAACACTTCCAGGATCAAAATAACCTTAACTCTTGGGGAAAATATGTTGTTGTTATTTTTATAAAGTTTTAATATTTTAATTTAAAATTTACTAGTTTTAATGTTATAATATATTGTCTGCATTGCAGACACAGCTCNAGGACTGAGTGACTAACAACACTTCCAGGATCAAAATAACCTTAACTCTTGGGGAAAATATGTTGTTGTTATTTTTATAAAGTTTTAATATTTTAATTTAAAATTTACTAGTTTTAATGTTATAATATATTGTCTGCATTGCAGACACAGCTCACTGCCCCTCTCCCTGCCAAAATCAGATTTGCATTCAGACTTCTGTGACTTAGGGAGAGTGATGAGACTGTGCTCAGAGGGCTGATGGCAACAAAGAACATTTGAGGCCGGTGACTTCACCAGTGACTTGAACTGTGAGTGAAGGAAGCCAACCAGGGAAGTTTCACATTTCAAGAAGATAACGTGTCCCACTTAGAGCTCTCCCGTCAGATCACAGGGGCTGGATTTCTTGACTGGACATGAAAGGTAACAGCCGTTGAGATCTGAACCTCCAGTCTGCGTCTCTGGGAAGGATCGAGGCAGCAGAGACAACAGTCCTTATTCAAGTGTAGTGAACAGGGGGCCGTGTGCCTGGAGGAGGATGGTTCCGTGGAGACGTAGGAGCACGTGCCAGTAGTTCTAAGTGTTCAGCTCACGAGCTGCTCACAGCTGAGGAGCTGGGTTCCTGTCCTGGCTCCACCTAAAGAAGCCAATCACTCATTTGAGTGGCTCCCCATGCCACCCCCCCAACCTCAGTCTGAGTCTCTATGTTGGGGATTCACAAAGTACAGCCCACAGGCTGGCTTTGTAAATAAAGTTTTATTAGAACACAGCCATATCTGTATCATCTTTCATGTGGCAACAACACAGCTGAGAAGTCGGCACACAGGTCCTGTGGCCCACGAAGCCTAAAATAGGTCCTATCTGACGCTTGACAGGAAAAAAAATGTCAACTCCTGATCTATATTATAGGAAAGGTAACTGGATTGTTGCTTCCCCAAATGGGAATGCTAGCACGTCAGGGGATGCAGAGCTGAAGAGGACCAGTCCTTTCCACATTTAACGTAAGGATTAAACATACGTTAGGATTTAGATAGACTAGGGTACATAGTATAAATCAGCATTGCTTCTGTTCCTATTATACAATCATTTGGATGCTGAACTTTCGTTACCAGAACCTTTATTTATTTATTATTTTTTTAATTTATTTTTTTCCATCTCAGGTGTACATGAGTTCCCAATCTTGAACCACCCCCCCCCACCACCTCCCACCCCATATCAACTCTCTGGATCATCCCCGTGCACCAGTCCCAAGCATCCNCGTATGGAAATAAAAGGAACCTCGAATAGCCAAAGCAATCTTGAGAAAAAAGAATGGAACTGGAGGAATCAACCTGCCTGACTTCAGGCTCTACTACAAAGCCACAGTCATCAAAACAGTTTGGTACTGGCACAAAGACAGAAATATAGATCAATGGAACAAAACAGAACCTTTATTTATATTTATTTTTTAATCTGAAAGAAATTAAGCGGTGTGATATTTAATATCTTAGGACTCATACTTTATATGTAATTCATTTTTCAAAGTTTACTATAATTAATAATAGCTAACAGCTTCTTAAATGTTTGTTATGTGTCATTGAGTGTTCAGAGAGCATCGTAGAAAGTAATTCAACTTTACGATAAAAAGGGGCTTTTGGCTCCATTTTACAGGTGAAAAAAACTGAGGCAGAGAGAGGCGATGTAATTTGCCAAAAGTCACAAGACTAGTGAGTGGCAGGTCTGCATGTGAGCTCAGGAAGGTTCAGCCTCTCGGGCCCTTTGCTACGTGTCCTCTCATAAACATACATGTATTGACTACGCATGCTCCAAACCTCTTTTCTGTTTGTTTTACTTAGTAGGGGCATATGCTCCTAGGTGTGGCTGGTCTCAGGGATTCTGTCCAGGATTGACATTCTGCTTGCTCTCCTGCCTGGCCACATAACTGTTCCTACAGGCCTTCGGCCTGCTGAGGATTGAGCTCCCGGGGCCCTGACGTGCTCTCTTGCCTTTACAGCCCATCCCGAGAGAGCCGCCCTGCTGTTCGTGTCCAGTGTCTGCATCGGTCTGGCACTCACATTGTGCGCGTTGGTCACCAGAGTGTCCTGCACCAAGGACTTCCAGGAGCTGCAGCTGGCAAGGGAGCACCTCGTGCCAGGAAGCGACAAGGCTGAGGAGGACAGCCAAGATGAGGAGGGTGAGGAGGACTCCTCTGACTCCGACTTTCCAGGGGATCTGTCGGGGTTTTGTAGGACTACATATCCTGTCTACAGTTCCATAGAGGCTGCAGAGCTGGCAGAAAGGATTGAACGCAGGGAGCAGATCATCCAGGAAATATGGATGAACAGTGGCTTGGACACCTCACTCCCAAGAAACATGGGCCAGTTCTACTGAGAGCCAGATACATCCTGATGTGAGCACACTTTCTGAAGAGGGAAGGTTCCAAAAGCCCCTCCAGCTCTGTTCCACTTGTACCTTCTGTGAAGGAGAATTTGTCATGCCATCCGATACTGGGGAAGCCAGAAAATTCTTAAAGGGACATTTCAAACTGTTTACAGCACATCCCAAAATAAATTTGGAGGGAAGAAATCTTTGTCTTCTGTCATTCATTTAAATTCTTGTGTATATGCTAACAGAACTAGAGTTCACATTTATCGAACACTTATAACGCCCAGCGCTGTTCTGGTTGCTTTTCATGCATTAAGTTCTTCAATACTCATGACAACTTCATGCGATGATACTGTCATTTTCATTTTACAGATGGATATTTAGAAGATCTCTGTCTATCCATCAAGAAATTATACTACTATTCAAGATGGCAAGCGTGAGTTGAGTGACCTCAGGCTCACTGGTGGTATTATGTTTAGAGAAAGGGTGGGCAAAAAAAATTTTAAGGTGAAGGTAATAAATATTTTAGGCATTTCTGGTCAGATAGTGTCTACCACCCCTACTCACCTCTGCCACTGGAGCTCAAAAGCAACCATAGCTAATACACAATGGGTGAACACAGCTGTGTTTCAATAAAACTTTATTTGTGGAAACTGAAATTTGAAATTAATGAAGTTTCGCATGTCATATATTCTTAATCAATTATTTTGAAATGTAAAATCCATTCTTAGCTCATGGACTGTACAAAACAGGCAGTAGACTGGATTTGGTCTTGATTTTATAAATAAATTATGGTTTACATGGCTCAGTGGTAAAGAATCTGTCTGCCAATGCAGGAGACAATCCATGGAGGGGGCGGTCACAAAAGAGTTGGGCACAGTTTAGTGACTAAAACAACAATGGTTTACAATGGGGCTTCATTCGTGGCTCAAATGGTAAAGAATCTGCCTGCAATGCAGGAGGCCCAGGTTCGATCCCTGGGTTGGGAAGATCCCCTGAAGAAGAGAAAGGCTACGCACCCCAGTATTCTGGCCTGGAGAATTCCATGGACAGAGGAGCCTGGTGGGCTACAGTCCATCAAGTCACAAAAAGTCAGACACAACTGAGTAACTAATGAATGAAGCACAAGCTGGAATCAAGATTGCTGGGAGAAATATCAACAACCTCAGATATGCAGATGACACCACCCTTATGGCAGAAAGTGAAGAGGAACTAAAGAGCCTCTTGATGAAAGTGAAAGAGGAGAGTGAAAAAGTTGGCTTAAAGCTCAACATTCAGAAAACCAAGATCATGGCATCTGGTCCCATCACTTCATGGGAAATCGATGGGGAAACAGTGGAAACAGTGGCAGACTTTATTTTGGGGGGCTCCAAAATCACTGCAGATGGTGACTGCTGCCATTAAGTTAAAAGATGCTTACTCCTTGGAAGGAAAGTTATGACCAACCTAAATAGCATATTAAGAAGCAGAGACATTACTTTGCCAACAAAGGCCCATTTAGTCAAAGCTATGATTTTTCCAGTAGTCATGTACGGACCTGAGAGTTGGACCATAAAGAAAACTGAGTGCTGGAGAATTGATGCTTTTGAACTGTGGTGTTGGAGAAGACTCTTGAAAGTCCCTTGGACTGCAAGAAGATCCAACCGGTCCATCCTAAAGGTCAAAAGAGTCAGTCCTGAATATTCATTGGAAGGACTGATGCTGAAGCTGAAACTCCAATATTTTGCCCATCTGATGCAAAGAACTGACTCATTTGAAAAGAACTTGATGCTGGGAAAGATTGAAGGCAGGAGGAGAAGGGGACAACAGAGGATGAGATGGTTGGATGATATCCCCGACTCAGTGGACATGAGTTTGAGTAAATTCCAGGAGTTGGTGATGGACAGGGAGGCCTGGCATGCTGTGGTTCATGGGGTCGCAGAATCGGACACGACTGAGCAACTGAAGTGAACTGAACTGAACTGAGAACAAGAAAAGAATTTTTTTTTCCTTTCTTGTCCCAGAGGTACTTAGCGCATAAAAATGATGGTGTCAAATCTTCTCTTATGCTGACTACCAACGAGGTCTCCCTCCTTATCTTACTTCATCATCACATCAACCCTGCAGCAGGTAGAAATTGTTGAAGAGGCTGAAGGTTGACAGGTTAAGTAATGGGGCCAAGTCACATGGTACAAAGTGCTGGAGTTAACTCAGTGGTAAGGTGAGGAGGAAATTCTAGCTGCTCCCTTAGTATCCCAGGTATCAACAGATAAAATGGAAGGCATTTCCCTCAGTCCCCAGATCCTGAAGGTGCAAGACCCATCTCAGTCACACAGAGGAGGTGGGTGTAGGGGAAAGGGCCTGTCTCTCATCAACCAGCCTAGCTTCCCATATGGGGGAGCGGCTGCATTTTGCTTTGCTTTGTTTTTTTGTAATTCAATTGCTTTAGTTCATTCTAGCTGCTATTACAAAAATACCATAGACTGAATGGCTTATAAACAACAGAAATTTATTTCTGTTTTGGAGGCTGAAAGTCCAAGATCAGGGGACCAGCAAATTCAGTGTCTGGTGAGAGCCTGGCTTCCTGGCTCATAGCTGGCCGTCTTCTTGCTAGGTGCCCACGTGGCAGAGGGGGCTGGGAATTCTCTGAGCTCTCCTTTGGTTCCTGCTCAGTTGCCCAGTCGTGTCCACCTCTTCATGACCCCATGGACTGTAGCCAGCTGGGCTCCTGTCCATGGGATTTTTCCAGGCAAAAATACTAGAGTGAGTTGCCATTTCCTTCTTCAGGCAATCTTCCTGTCCCACAGACTGATCCCGCACCTCCTGCATTGGCAGGCAGATTCTGTACCACTGAGCCACCCAGGAAGCTGGAGGTCTCCGTTATAAGGGTGCTGCTTTTATCCAGGAGGGCTCTGCCATCATGACCTAATCACTTCTCAAAGGTCCCACCTCCAAATACCATCACATTGGGTGTTAGGTTCTAACATGAGTTTTAAGGTACACAAACTTTTAGTCTACACCAAAGTTGAAATTCATGTGAAGTAAAATTCACCAGTTTAAGGCACACAGTTCAGTGGCTTTTAATATATTCACAGTGTGGTAGGACACCACTTCTACCTAATTCTGAAGTGAAGTCGGTCGTGTACAACTCCTTGCCACCCCATGGACTGTAGCCTGCCAGGCTCCTCCCATGGGATTTTCCAGGCAAGAATTCTGGAGTGGGTTGCCACTTCCTCCTCCAGAGGATCTTCCTGACCCAGGGATCGAAACCAAGTTGCCTACATTGCAGGCAGACTCTTTACCATCTGAGCCACCAGGGAAGGCCTGTCTACCTAATTCCAAAACACTTTCAATACCAGAAAATAAACCCCCCGCCCCATTAAGCCCCCACTTCCCATTCCCTCCTTCCTCCAGCCCCTGGCAACTACCATCTATCTGTGCATTTAGTTATTCTGGGTAGTTCATATAAAGGGAATCACACATGTAAAAGGACTCTCTTGTCACTGGCTTCCTTCATTTAGTGTAATGTCCTCAAGTACATTTGTGCTGTGGCATGAATCAGTACTTTATTCCTTTTATGGCTGAATAATATTCCACTAGATCAGCCCTGGGATTTCTTTGGAAGGAATGATGCTAAAGCTGAAACTCCAGTACTTTGGCCACCTCATGCAAAGAGTTGACTCATTGAAAAAGACTCATGCTGGGAGGGATTGGAGGCAGGAGGAGAAGGGGACAACCGAGGATGAGATGGCTGGATGGCATCACTGACTCGATGGACGTGAGTCTGAGTAAACTCCGGGAGTTGGTGATGGACAGGGAGGCCTGGCGTGCTGCGATTCATGGGGTCGCAAAGAGTTGGACACGACTGAGCGACTGAACTGAACTGAACATGTGTAAACCAGGCTCTCCTCGTGCCTCAGTCGAGGAATCTGCAATGCAGGAGACCTGGTTCAATCTCTGAGTCAGGAAGATCCCCTGGAGAAGGGAATGGCTACCCACTCCAGTATTCTTTCCTGGAGAATTCCATGTACAGAGGAGCCTTGGCANGACACGACTGAGCGACTGAACTGAACTGAACATGTGTAAACCAGGCTCTCCTCGTGCCTCAGTCGAGGAATCTGCAATGCAGGAGACCTGGTTCAATCTCTGAGTCAGGAAGATCCCCTGGAGAAGGGAATGGCTACCCACTCCAGTATTCTTTCCTGGAGAATTCCATGTACAGAGGAGCCTTGGCAGGCTATATTCCATGGGGTTCCATAGAGCAGGACACGACTGAGCGACTAACACTTTCATGTATGGCTAGACCACGCTAAGTTCATTGATTCATCCATCTGTAGACATCTGGGTTGCTTCCGCTTTGGTCTACTGTGAGTAGGGCTGCTGTAAACATTCATGTGTAGCCTTTTAATAGCAGTGAAACTACAAAGGGACTTCCTCTGCAGTCCAGTGATTAAAACTCCAGTGCCTTTCAGTGCAAGGGGTGCAAGTTTGATCCCTAATCGGGAACTAAGATTTCATATACTGCTCGCAGTGCAGCCAGAGAAAGAAAAGAGACTACACGCAAAAAGACAATTGCAGATACAGTTGATTAGGCATCAGGTGGATTCCATTAAACTGAAGGATCGGGGACTGAAGGGGAGTCAGAGTGACACTCTGGCTCCCGTCAGTTTCAGAATGTGCGTCTCTTACACTTACCCCTGAAGGTGGGAGGGTAGGACTCGGTCCATAAGGGTGTCACACGCACAGGCTGGGGTGGTGTAGGCAGAGGCTGAAAGCCCTCAGCACCTCCAGGGGCCTGAGTCGTCTGTCTATAACATAGGGGACTTGGAGAAGTTGACAGGGCGGGATGACTCGCTTTCAAACTGTCATTGGAGATAAATCTCTTCCAGGTCATAGCCGAGAATGAACATATGGCTCCATTGTTTAAATTCTTCATGAGAATTTTGTTCTAATCAAAGAGAACCCTTGTCCTTTTCTTTCCAAAGCTCAGCAAGAGGCACTTCAGTGCTGTCTCAGCTCCCAGAACAGCCTCCCCCCACGGTCTCTAGTCCTAATTCCCAAGCAGCATCTTGTCTGGCTCCGTGAACATAACTAACTTCATCTGATGGCTCTGTGAGCCTAAACGGAACATGGCAGCTGAAGGTTTTCACTTTTCCAGCCAGAGAAAGCGCTGCGCCCACACTGACCTCAGTCTCAAAGCTCTTGTTGAATGCCACGATGGGTCTTCTCTTATCTGTGTCTCCCCCCAACCTCCACACGCAGGCACATCCTCCCAGGACCCCCAAAGAGGCAGCTGGGAAACAGGCCAGCCAAGGCGAAGGGCAGTCTTTGGCTTGCACAAATGCAATAAGTTGTTTGTTTGCATTTTCCGAGCCCAAGAGAAGAGTGCCACGGTCTTCTCAAGGAAGGAGGCTGAGGAGTCCTGCTGAGAATGTTTGGATGGGCACCAAGCCCAGGAAGGAAAGGACCAACGCAGCTTTGAATCAGGGGTTGCGATGGAGCATGGTGGCTGGTGGAAGCTCCCAGGTGGAATTCCGCCCAGAGAGTGCAGGGCACACATAGACTTGCTTCTAAGCGTTGTGCAAATCGGAGCCACAGCCACCCCACGGTCTCCAGGCGGTGGGGTCCCAGAAGTCCTGTGAAAAGAGGCCAGCTTGGTGGGAAGTTGCCCATATCACTGCCTCAGTTACTTGCTGCAAAACACTGACTTTGAAAACGTGAGCCTCCTGCTGTAAAATTCAGTCCTTCTGGGTTCACAGAGCTTGTCAGCTGGGCCCCTCTTGCTCTGTCGATGTTGGGGCACTTGCTGTTTCACGGAGGAGTGCACAGCCAGAAGAAGTGAAGTTGCTCAGTCGTGCATAACTCTTTGCGATCCCAGGACTGTAGCCTACCAGTCTCCTCCATCCATGCCATTTTCCAGGCAAGAGTATTGGAGTGGATTGCCATTTCTTTCTCCAGGGGATCTTCCCAACCTGGGGATCGAATCCAGGTCTCCCATATTGCAGGCAGACGCTCTACCCTCTGAGCCACCAGGAAAGCCCACACACAGCCAGGGACCAAGCAATTCCCAGGAGGCCCTGTGAGCGGTCCCACTGCATACCCCACAAATGGGCCTTGTGTGATGCTTTGCCCACCCAGAAACCTGCACCAGGCCTGGTACCACCCCAGCTGCTGCAAGGGCAGCTGCAAGTGGGCCACAGCTGTCCTCTTTTTAGAGAATTGCCCCTCACCAATTCTGTGTTAGGGCTTCCCTGGTAAAGAATCTGGCTCAGACGGTAAAGAATCTGCCTGCAATGCAGGAGACCCTGGTTCAATCCCTGGGTTGGGAAGATCCCCTGGAGGAGGAAATGGCAACCCACTCCAGTATTCTTTGCCATGGACAAAAGCTACAGTCCATGGGGTTGCAAAGTGACATGACTGAGTGAGCAGCACATTTCTGTCTTAGCCTGCTTGGGCTGCTGTAACAAAATCCCACAGACTAGGTAGCCTAGAAAAATTAGAAATTTCTTCCTCACAGTCTGGGGGCTGGAAGTCCAAGCTCGAGGTGTCAGCACGGTGTGGGGAGGACCCTTTTCTGGGTTGCAGACTTCCCGCTGTGTTCTCACACGATCGAAGGGACACGAGGAACTTTGTAGGGTCTCTACTATAAGGGCACTAGTCTCATTCATGAGGGCTCCACATTTTTGATCTAGAAAGCTCTAGAGGACTTTCCCTGGTGGTCTAGTGGTTGAGATTCCAAGCTTCCAGTGCAGAGGGCGTGGGTTTGATTCTTTGTCAGGGAACTAAAGTCCCACTTGCCGTGTGGTGTGGCAAAACCAAAGTAAAAACAAAAGCAAAATCTCCTGGAAGCCTTACCTCTGGGGCTTAGGATGTGAATGGGAATTTGGGGGGACACAAACATTGAGACCACAGCAATTTTCTTAGAAGTACTTCTCCTAAGAGCACTGCTTCAATAAGCCACTCGTTCAGAAACCTCTGGAAACTGGACTTCCCTGGTGGCACGGTGAATAGGATTCCACTTGCCAACACAGGGGACGTGGGTTTGATCCCTGGTCCGGGAAAATCTCACATGCTGAGGAGCAGTCAAGTCGGTGTGCCACAGCTGCTGAGCCCTCAAAATGCAACCACTGAAGCTCGAACACCTAGACCCACACTCTGCAACACGCAAAGCCCCGGCAATGAGAAGCCTGTGAGCTGTAGCTGGAGAGTAGCCCTCACTTGCTGCAATTGAAGAAAAGTCCATGAACCAGTGAAGCCCCAGCACAGCCAAAAGTAAATACTTTTTTTTAAAACTGCATTTAAAAAAGAAGAACCCCCATGAATGAAAGCTTCCATCATCAATTATTTCTTCATCCTGAGTTTCAGCATCCAGCATGGCCAAAACTTCTTCAGTTACACTGTCCTCAGAGGAGCGGACAGAACTCAAGGGCAAAGTAAGAATAAGCTGCTGAAGAAGAGAAGGCAGCCTCCAGCCCTGCCACACAGGGGAGTTTGGAGGAGGAATGACTGTCCGCAGAGCTCCCAGGAAAGCGTCAAGGCCTGACCTTCTTTGGATTCTTCAGCCAAGTCCGTTGTGCAGTCTCCCACACTTGGACCTGAAAGGCCGGGCCCAGTGTTGGCAGGATAGTCATAAACCCGGAACTGTGGTCAGCTTGGTTTTAAGAAGCCCATTGTAAGCCTGACCACCAGTGCAGAGTTGGCCAAACTCCATCCCATGACTGGCCTGTAGCCTCAGAGATTAAATCCTAAATAAACACTCCAGCTAAATGCCCTGTCGATTGGAAGCCGTACTGGTCTATAGCTGGAAATAAGGGAAGAAAGAGGCATGATAATATCAGCCAGATAAGGGAAAATGCAGGAAGCCAGCTAATAATTATCCAAGGCCATCACAGTCTTTGTAGGAATTTCAAGTCACCAAGGCACCTCCCTGCAGGGGCAGCGCTGGGCTCCCTCGAGAATGAATCAGCCGATGTCTAAACACAGTGCCGACCGTCCAACACAGAGCCAGCAGCCACATGTGCCTAGCTAATCTTAACCCGAAAGCAGTTAATAGCATTTAAAAGTCAGCTCCTCAGTCACACTGGTGACTCAGTGGCCACGTGGCCAGTGGCTCCTGTCTTGGATGGTGCAGGGAGCTCTGCTGGGCGATGCTGAGCCAGAGTGTTCAGTCAGACAGGGAGGGCCAGTCCCAGCTCACTGCAACGAAACAGAGCGGATATTTCATTACCAACCAAGGGTGTCATCGATCAACATCCCAGGTGCAGAATGTGTACACACGGCTGAGTCTCTCCGCTGTTCCCCTGAAACTATCATGACGTTGTTCATCGGCTATATCCCAATACAAATAAAAAGCTTAAAAACATATATATATATATAAATAAGATGTTTGCTGACTCAATAAATAAACAAAAATAAATCTGGGCACAGAAATGTGGGACAAAGTTGCCACCTACTCCCAATGGGCTCACCTTTCTGGGGACACCTCCACACGTCCCTAGTCCCTAAGCCCTGTGGACTCTGTCCTTATGGCGGGCCTTGGTGCCATCCAGTCTTTGTGGGTCCCAACCCCTGTAGAACCGCAGCCCCAGCTGTTGGGTCCACCTTCCCTGCCCCAGAGCGGGGGGAGCAGCCCACAGGGGCCTTTTGCCCTGGCCATCTGTCCCGCAGCAGTAGCTGCTGTACATTCTCCCTTCTTTTGCCTCCTGAGAAGCACACAGCTTCCAAGACAAGCCAGCCCCCGCATTCTTCCTGACCCAATGGCTAGCGGCACCCCTCGCCCCCAGGAAGGGTCCAGAGAGAGATCTCAGGCCAAGCCTTCCTCACCTCGAGGCCCTGTCTCCCTACGCCGCCAGGCAACAGTGGCTGACCCACCAGGCCCACCCCTCCCGCCTTCTTCTTCCTCTTCGCTTTCAGGATCTTCCACCTCTTGGCTGAATCTGGAAGCAGAGTCTGCAAAGGCCTTCTCTTTATCCTTTGGGGATTTCAGCTTCACAACCCTGAGTGTAAGAATGATGTTAAATGGCCAGTGGTGTTAATGACTATCATTGTAAATGGACCAATGATGTTAATGGTCATAAGATGGCCCTGGGAACCCAGAGAGAATGGTTCTACCTGATGGGCTGGAGAGGATGATGGGAGGTGGTGCTCAACGGGGCCCTCAGGAACGAGCAGAATTGTCAAAGGTGCTCATATGGGAACCTGAGCGGGGGCAGGGGAAGCCGCAGCAGTGGGCCAGGAGGTGGGAACAGGTGGCGTGTGTTTGGGAATGGGGAGCAGTGAGGCCTCAGGCTAACAGGGTGCAGAACCCCAGGCGCTGGACTCCAGGCAACAGGATTGGCACTTGGGCCAGCAGCCTTTCATCCCTCGGAAGCAAACATCAGTGTTGAGAGCAGATTTGTTGTTTCGTCACTAAGTCGTGTCTGACTCTTTCGCGACCCCTTGGACCGTAGCTCACCAGGCTCCTCTGTCCATGGGATTTCCCAGGCAAGAATACTGGAGTGGGATGCCATTTCCTTCCCCAGGGGGGATCTTCCCAACCCAGGAATCGAACCCGTGTCTCCTGCACTGGCAGGAGGATTCTTTACCACTGAACCACCAGGGAAGCCCTGAGATCAGGCTTTCAACCCACTCACAGCCAGTAATCAGCTGCGCCGGACCTCGAACCATGTAGGCCTCGAGCTCTTGGAACAGAAGTTTCTCTTCATTTTAAGGTTGCTTCTCACTATCCAACTAGCCTCTTTTAATATGATTTTATTTCTTTATTTGATTATCTCTTTACTGGCCGTGCTGGGTCTTCTTTGCTTCGAGGACTTTTCTCTGGTTGCAGTGAGTGAGAGCAATCCTCCAGTTGTGGTGTGCGGGCTTCCTGTTGGAGTGGCTTCTCTTGTTCTGGAGGATAAAAGCTATGACTCATGGGCTCAGGCTCAGTGGTTGTGGCACTTGGGCTTAGCGGCTGTTCGGCATGTAGGATGTTCCCCGATCAGGGCTCAAATCCGTGTCTCCCGCATTGACAGGGGATTCTTTACCACTGAGCCACCAGGGAAGCCCCCAGTTAGTCTCAAGTGTCTTAGAAATTACCAAATTACAACTGAATTTTCTGTTGGAAAAATTAAACAGCTTTTAATAGAAAGCTCTTCCAGGGCCTGACTCTCGAGGGTGCTTTAGGACACAGTGAACTTCTTCACTGATGCAAATGTATGCCGTGGACCGAAGGTTGATATCTGGCACAGCCTTTCTTTGGAAGGTTTCCAGTCTTTGCTTGAAGACTGCTCAGGGCCTAATTGCATTTCTTTCCAATGGGTCCAACAGAAAACCCAGATGGGGATTTATCTGGAGGTGAAAATGCAGCCTTCCTGCTTGTAAGCAAACTGCCTGGGGTATCATGAGCTCAGACTCCAGGACTCGGCAGAACAAAGACAGGAAAGCTGGTCACTTCCGTTCAGGGGTGCATATTAATTCCCCGGACTTTCTCTGTTCCAACTCATGACTCCATGGATCGAGTTCTTTCAAGAAAAGAAAAATAGACCTTGTCATTTCCTATTGTTTCAAAGACAAAATCCAGCCTGGGAAAGATTACGGCAAGAGGAAGGGGACTCGTGTTCAGATGACTAAACAGCAACCTGACCTGGAAAATGCTCCATTAGTTTCCAAGGAAGGGAGGGAGCAGCAATTAGAGGCAAGTGCCGAATCACGACATGAACTCCCTTAAGGAGAAGAAAGCAGAATGCTCCTGACCCACTGACAATGAACCAGCAAGAGAATGTGTTACAAATCCATGAAGAATTTGCAAACCCGGTGAGTTGCCTCCCAGTTCTGAGAGCCTGAACTTCCTTCCTTAGAACGTGACCTCTGATAAAGCCTCTGGACTCTGGGAAGGTGAGGCGTGTGCTGTCAGCAGAGGGGCGTATCCACGGGCTGGCCATGCTGGCTGCCACCAAGGTTTCTGTTCGATCAGACTTGCCTACATCACTTAGTTCAGGCACGTGGAAAACTTCTTTTTTTAAGGAAGATGTCTTGGGAAGAATTTCAATCGTCCTAAAAAAATTGGAATAAAGGCACATTGTTGTTGTTGTTCAGTCACTCAGTTGTATTTGACTCTTTGGACCCCGTGGACTGCAACATGCCAGGCTTCCCTGTCCTTCACCTTCTCCTGGAGTTTGCTCAAACTTATGTCCGTTGAGTTGGTGGTGTCATCCAACCATCTGATCCTCTGCCACCCTCTCCTCCTTTCACCTTCAATCTTTCCCAGCATCAGAGTCTCTTCCAGTGAGTTAGTTCTTTGCATCAAGTGGCCAAAGTATTGCAGCTTCAGGTTCAGCATCGGTCCTTCCAATGAGTATTCAGTTTACTTCCTTTAGAATTGACTGGTTGTTTTTCAGTGAGGTAGATCTGTATGCACCACCATGAAAAATTATGGAAATCGTGTTATTCAGGGAAAAGGGCAAATTGGAGAATAATGCGTAGATTATATCATTACGTAAAAGAAAAGGATTCCACATAAAACTCTATTTTTCTTCTGTGTATGCATAGACATCCATAGGTCTGGGAATTCCCTGGTGATCCAGTGGTTAGGACTCCATGCTTCCATTGCTGAGCATCTGGGTTGGATCCTTGCTTGGAGAACTAAGATCCTGAAAGCTTGTTGCAAGGCCAAAAAAAAAAAAAAAACCCAAAAAACTATAGGTCTGCCTGTCACATTTGTAGGTTCGGAGAGAAGAAATGAGTGTTACATACCACACAGCCAAGTGTTAAAATCTTATAGACATCAGGCCCAAAATAAAAAATTATGTAAAAGACATGCTCTTGCCTACCTTGACAAACATACCTTTATAATAGCCCTGAAGACCAGGTTTAAACTTGGAACCCCCAGAATTCAGGGTCTGGTGCCGATGTGGCGGTGTGGGGTGGAGGGGCTGGCTGAGTCCTGACCCACCTGTCTTGTCCCACCTCTCCCCGGTCCCTCCCTGGGGGGGCCCTCACATACTTAAGTGTGGACCGCCGGGCTCCCAAGTCCATGCTGTGTGCCACCTATAGCCCCTCAAACAGCCTGAAAGTATGCGATCTGCTGTTAGGGTCCCAGCCCTGTAGGAAGTCAGGATGGTTGACCAGACGCTGGGGCAGAGGACGGGGCGGAGAGGCTGGAAGAGAGCCCAGAGCAGGTGGATGGGGGCAAAGAAGAGGGATTCTGTGTAGAGAAAAAGCCCAAATGCGGGGGAGTCTGGGCTGCAGGATACAGGCAGGGAGATGACGGGGCTTGGGAGGCCCAGGTACAGGCCAGGCCGGGCCTCTAGCTGCCTGCCCATCAGAAGCCCAAGGGAGGGAATTCCCTGGCAGTCCAGCAGTTAGCACTCTTTGCACTCACTGCCAAGGCCGGGGTTTGATCCCTGGTCAGGGAACTGAGATCCCACTTGCCCCGTGGCACAGCTGAAAAAACAGAAAGCAACCCAGGGGAGCTTGAGATAAGAATGCAGATCCCTGGGCACCCCCTCCCTGAGAACTCAGTGGCTTTTGGGTGGGGATTTGGAATCTATCTTCTTAGAGAACACAGACAGCCCTGGGGATGGGGAGGGTGGTGGGCTGTAGATGGCCTTGGCTGATGACCAGGGGCAGCCCTTGGGGACAGGCTGAGGGCAGGGAGCCAAGCAGGTGAAGACAGCTCCACTCCATNGGTGGGGATTTGGAATCTATCTTCTTAGAGAACACAGACAGCCCTGGGGATGGGGAGGGTGGTGGGCTGTAGATGGCCTTGGCTGATGACCAGGGGCAGCCCTTGGGGACAGGCTGAGGGCAGGGAGCCAAGCAGGTGAAGACAGCTCCACTCCATGCCTCCGAAAACCCCACACTCTCCTGTAAGCCTGTCTGAAAGCCAGTACTGACCCAGAGTAGGCAGCCACAGCCCTGGTGAGATGCTGTGGTGAGATGCTGGTGAGATGCTCTGGTCAGCAGGGTTTTGTGAGTTCCTCTCATAGTGATTTCAACGAGGGTGACCCCTCATCCTGCTTTGCTGAAGACCAAGGGATTTTCTGCAATTGAGGAGTCTCAGTGCTAAAACCAGGATTGCTGTACTGACCAATCCTCCATGGGTGGATACACATGGGCGGTCCCACTAACTCCCACCTTCCTTCTGACCAGGCCGTGCTGAATCCTGAGTCCTGAAAAGATAGACATTTCACATCGCAAGGAACGACCACTGGGTTCTAAAGCTCATTTTACTTCAGTCCGTGTCCTGAGGAAATATTATAGCGTTTGCTCCTTTTCATTTTATAAGACATGTTGAAAATTGCCTTTCATTTCTAAATCCCTCTTTTCAGCCACTTTTAATATTCCTTTTCAAAGCAAGAAAGAAAAAGAAAAGGCCATTGGGACTAAAAACTTCACATACTTGGACTGGACCCAAAGGAGATTATTTATTTCAGCAAAATTCATTCAGGGTCTTGAAAGTCAAGTGTGTGAATATAAAATACACCTTTTCAGTCTAAAAATAATGCCCCTTTCTAAGCTTGGATGGCTGAACCATGACATGTCAGATTGGCATATTCCATGCTCCCAGGAACGTGACCCCAGAAAGCAAGGAAGGAGAACGCGGTGCTTAGGGAGGCAGGGNAGTGTGTGAATATAAAATACACCTTTTCAGTCTAAAAATAATGCCCCTTTCTAAGCTTGGATGGCTGAACCATGACATGTCAGATTGGCATATTCCATGCTCCCAGGAACGTGACCCCAGAAAGCAAGGAAGGAGAACGCGGTGCTTAGGGAGGCAGGGTTTGGGGACCTGGGAGGCTGCTCTGGCTGGCTGGCCAGCTTGGCTTCTGGGAAGGTACAGTCCAGTGACCTCACCTGGGTGCCACTGCCTTCTCATCCTCTTGTGACTCTTCCTGCTCAGGAGGTCTGTTTAAAGCCCTTTTCACAAACAAGCATCATGTGTTTGAGTTTCAGCCACTCATCTTGATTTCAGCCTGAAAGTGTGTCTGGATCTCACGCAAGGAGTGTAGATGGGGCTGGGAGGATCCATCAGCGCCTTCAAATTCCAGCCCCATCAACTCGGGGACAGAGCACTGTGTCCCTGACACCACCCCCAACACACACACACAAAGGCTACCCGGCCCTAGAGCTGCAAAAACTGGGCTTTCAACCTCTCCGATCTTCACTGGCTCAGTTATTCCTCCTGTCAGAGTCAGAACGGTGTGTGCACATCCATATGTATGTATGTATGCATGCGTGTGCGTGCATGTCTGGGAGCCTGTGTGCCTGTGTGTCTGCGAGTCTGTGTGCGTGTGTGTCTGTGAGTCTGCGTGCCTGCCTGTCTGTGAGTCTGTGTGCGTGTCTGTGAGTCTGTGTGCGTGCCTGTCTGGGAGTCCGTGTGCGTGTGTGTGTTCAGTCCTTAACAACATATTGCCAAGTGGCCAGGGTGTCAGCTGTTGTTTCCACTTTGCAGGTCTGCGTGTGTAAGTTTGAATAGCAGCCAACTGGTGACAAAGTCTGCAGGGTGGGTGCTGATTTCTGCTGACCTGGGATCAAATCCCATCTTGGGCACTCAGGTGCTGTGTGACCCTGGGTGGCTTGCTTGACCCCTCTGTGCCTCCTCTGGAAAGTGGAGATCGCAGTCGTACAACCACGGAGCGTGGTGGCAGGAGCTAAACGAGGTTGGGAGCGCTAAGTGATTGCAGAGGGCCCTGATGTCAGAGTGCCTGGGAAATGGAACCCTTGTTGCCGGAGGATTCACCAGACATTCTGGCCCTGGCAGGTAACCCCCACCCCCACCCTAACAGATATACATTGTTATCCATTTGCCCAGACCTGTAGAATATACCACACAGAAAGTGAACCTTAATGTAACCATGGACTTTGGTAGTGATGACATGTCCGTGTAGCTGCTGTAACAAATGTGCGGCTCTGGTGTGGGGTCTCAGTACTGGGAAAGGCCTTGCATGGCAGGTGGGGGAACACGTAGTTAGGAGGCCTCTCTATATTTTCCATTCCATTTTGTTGTGAATCTAATATGGCTCTAAAAAAATGAAATCTACTTAAAAAGGAAAAAATATAGGTAAATAAAGACTTCTTTGGACTTCCCGGGTGGCTTAGATGGTAAAGCAGCTGACTGCTGTGCAGGAGACCTGGGTTCGATCCTTGGGTCAGGAAGATCTCCTGGAGAAGGGAATGGCAACCCACTCCAGTATTCTTGCCTCAAGAATCCCATGGACAGAGGAGCCTGGTGGGCTACAGTCCATGGGGTCACAAATAGACACAACTGAGTGACTTACAAACCACCCCCCCCACACACACACAAATGCACAAAGGCTACTTTTTCAAAAAAGGACCCAGACAATCTCTTGAGAAATAAGCAAATGTCCTAGTTTATGAAATTCCTTTCATTTATTCATTCAATAAATATTTCTTGAATTTGCCATCTCTTCTTTAGTGAGGTGTCTGTTCAGATTTTTTCCCCTACTTTTAGTTGGCAAAATAAACTTGTTTTCTCATTGCTGAGTTTTAAGAGCTCTTTATATATTTCGTAGGTTAGTCCTTGATCAGATAAGGACTTTTGAAAAAATATGAGGGTTTACCCTGTGCTGAGTGCTGTTCTAGGGAGTGAACAAAGCAGAAAACAGCCTGCCCGCCTGGAACTTACATTCTAAGAAACCCACCACAGGACGACTTGTGATAAATGCTGTCAGGACAAATGAGACAGATTAAAGGGGGGAGGAGAGAACACGGGCTGCTATTTACAAGAATGGTCAGAGAAGTCCCCTCTAATAAGGCAGCATGTGAGAACAAACCAGAAGGAAATGAACAAGCCACGAAGCTGAGGGAGCAGTAGGGCCCCAGGGAGAGGCTAAGTGAGTGCAAAGGCCCTGGGGAAGGAACCGTCCCGCCGTTTGAAGAAGAGCAGGAGGTCAGGGTGGGGGAGCCGGACTGGGAGAGGGCAGGGGCTGGTCACTAACAGCCCTGTAAGCGTCTGGGAAGGACTTTGCCTTTGGAGTGTGCATCCATTTCCTGTAACTGTTGTAACAAATTCCACAAACTCAGCGGCTTAAAACAACAGAATTTAGTCTCTGCTGGTTCTGAACCCTAGAAGTCAGACCCCCAGGTGTCCGGAGGGCTGTGCCCTCTGCAGGCTCCAGGAGAGGCTCCTGGCTGCTCCCCCAGTTGCCGGGACTCCTTGTGGCCCTTGGCTGGCGGCCGCATCACTCCAGTCCCTGCCTTCATCTCCACACGGCCTTCCTTCTCTCCATGTCTCTTTCTGTGTGTCTCTCATCAGGACACTTGTCACTGGATGTGGGTCCCTCCTGCATAACCCAGGATGATCTTGTCCTGAATTTCGCTATATCCGCCGAGACTGTTTCCGACGGCATGGTGGTCTGACAGCAGCCACTTCCAGGAGGCTGTGTGCACTAGAATCCAGTTGGAGTAGGTTCAAGAGAAAATGGGACGGAATGGCAGGTGTGGGCAGTGCTTTTAACAGGCTTTGTTAGAAAGGGAAGTGGGGAGGGCGGCAACAGCTAGAGAAGGATGGGAGGTCAAGGGAGAATTTTTAATTTTTTTGACAGAGCAGCGTGGTTTGTGGAATCTTACTTCCCAGACCAGGGATAGAACCTGGGCCCTTGGCAGTGAGAGAACAGGGTCTTAACCACCGGACTGCCAGGGAATTCCCAACAGAGGACTTTTTAATATGATTTTTTATGAAGAAGAGAAGGAGGCATACACAGAGCGATGGTGACATGAAGATGGAGGAACAAATCGGGATGCTGGCAGCCACCAAAGTTTGCAAGAGGCACGGCGGGACCCTCCTTAGTAGGGGCCATCTCAGGCAGACTGGCACACAGGGTCACCCTATCTTTTTTTCTCTTTTTGGTGACACCGTGTGTCATGGGGTCTCCTAGTTCCCTGAACAGGGATCGAACCTACACCCCCTGCGTTGGAAGCACAGACTCCTCACCACCGGACTGCAAGGGAGGACCCTACGCAAGGGAGGACTCTCTCCAACAGCCCTCAGTAAGCACACACCTGCTGACACTGATTTTGGGCTCCAGGACACAAATTTTGAACTTCTGGTTTCCAAAATGTGAGATAATAAATTTTTGTTGTTTAAGCCACCAATTCTGTGACTACCCTGCTCTGGTATTCTTGCCTGAAGAATCGCATGGACAGAGGAGCCTGGCAGACTACAGTTAATGGGGTCACAAAGAGTTTGACACGAGTGAGTGACCTTTTGCTTCACTTTCACTGTGGTCATCTGTGACAGCAGCCACAAGATACAAACATACTAAGTACATCCTTAAAACATACATCTGTATACATTTGTGAATATATCTGTAGGAAAAAATCACCACAAGTGGAATTAGGAGGTCAAAGGGTATGAATACTTTAGAATCTGGTATATATTTACCAGGGATTCCCTTGTGATTTAGACAGTAAAGAATCTGCCTGCAATGCAGGAGATCCAGGTTCGATCCCTGGGTCTGGAAGATCCCTGGAGAAGGAAATGATAACCCACTCGAGTATTCTGGCCTGGCGAATTCCATGGACAGAGGAGCCTGGCGGGCTACAGTCCATGGGGTTGCAAAGAGTCAGACATGACTGAGTGACTAATACACACAGATATTTACCAAAACGCCCTGCCTCAGCATGGCTCTAATTTCAACTGATGCCTATTCCCGCACAGAGGGTGGCTTTCCAACTCCCAGCTGGCCTCTTGCACACACATTTCATTGACACATGAAATTATAAGTCTACTTCTGGCTGTCCGAATGAGAGCGGAAGTGAGGTGCCCACCTCCAGGGAAAGTGAAGAGACACTGTGTGTTCTCCACTTTCTCTTTTCATCTCCACCAGCCAGAAGTCCCTTCAAGGTCCTGGGAAACCCAGCCCACCTCCAGGGAAAGTGAAGAGACACTGTGTGTTCTCCACTTTCTCTTTTCATCTCCACCAGCCAGAAGTCCCTTCAAGGTCCTGGGAAACCCAGTAGAGCCCACTAGATGGGAGGAACCCATCGCTGAGTCACTGAACCACCACCAGAGAAATACTGTCCACCAACCAGAAACATCCGCAGGACTCTTACACAAGTGAGCAATATATTTCTATTGTACCCAGCCTCTGGAAAGTTGCCTTTTGTCACGTTACCCCAACTAATACGCTGTGATACTATTTTTTACACACAAACATCAGATCTCCTGTGTCTCTTGCATTGGCAGGTGGGTTCTTTACCACTAGGGCCACCTGGGAAGCCCTAAAGAGAAGAGATACTTCGGATGCCAAATTCACTACGTGGATAGAGAGGACTGAAGATAGGTCGGCCCCATAGACTGTAGCCCGCCAGCCTCCTCGGTCCATGGGATTCCCCAGGCAGGAATGCTGGGGTGGATTGCCATTCCCTTCTCCAGAGGAACTTCCCAACCCAGAGATCGAACCTCTGGTCTCCTGCCTTGCAGGCAGATTCTTTACCACTTGAGCTACAGGGAAGTCTCCTGGAAGACAGGGACGATTCCATAGTGGGAGATCAGAAGGATGGGTGGTGCTGTGGAGGAGGTGGGGGTTCCCGCCAGAGTGGTGTCCTGGGTGGGGAACAAAGCCCAGGGTGGCCTCGGGGGAGCCTGGACGGTCTCTCCACTGCAGTGGGGGCGGGGGCTGCCTGTTTTCTCTGTGAACTCGGGGGTAAGACACTACGGGGCGGAGGGCAGGGAGCTGCTGGGAGAGGAGGCGTGATGCAGCTGCGGAGGGGAGAGTCTGAGGACCCGGGGCGCCCGCCGTGACCGTGATTCTGGAGTTCTCTCCGCCACGCTCTGTAATGTTGGTTTTAACGACGGTTGGGGGTTTTGCCAAATGAATGGGCCCCAGGGAGAGAGAGTGTGGGTGCTGGCTGGACCTGCCGGGGTGGTTTCCCGTGCCCTGAGGTCTGAGGGGGGTGCTCAGATGTGGGGGTGCCGAGGGGGGCTAACAGAGCCATCTGAAGACCCCGAGGGGTGATGAGGTGTCAGAGGCAGGGCTCTGAGGGGGAAGGGAGGGTTATGATTTAGAACGACCTGGGGGAACGTCGACCTGTAGCCATCTGGAAATCGGGGTGTGGGGGAGAAACTGGCCCCCACTTCACAGCCGCGCGGAGAGTGTGCTCACGGGAGAGCCAGGCTTTCCTTCTCTTTTATTCTGTTTTCTTTCTCTTTTGATTTGAGCTTATGTGAAAGAATCCACAAATACTCCCTTAATCCATGCGTGATCGCCAACATTTTTTTTAAGGAACTCTGTAAATACTAGTTATAGCTTTTAATCTTGATTTTTCTGATGAACATATTATTGTTTATATTTTATTCTGCACATTACAGAATTTGTGTATTCTGACTCAGGCTTTCAATGCGATGCAAGGAAAGAGACAGCCTTCCTGGTGGCTCACATGGTAAAGAGTCTGCCTGCAATGCGGGAGACCTGGGATCGATCCCTGGCTCGGAAAGATCCCCTGGAGAAGGAAATAGCAACCCACTCTGGTACTCTTGCTTGGAAAATTCCATGGACGGAGAAGCCTGGTAGGCTACGGTCCATGGAGTTGCAAAGAGCTGGACACGACTGAGCGACTTCACTTTCACAAGGAAGGAGACATTGAAGGGGAGGCTGAGTGCACGAGGGATTTTGCCAATGTTCCACAGGCTCTCGAGAGCCTAATGGAAGGATGTCGGGTCAGCATGAGAGAAGGCTACATACTCTGTGGCTCCTTGAGACCATCAAAAATGGGAATAAAAGAAATGATGGGACCACCCAGGATGGTCCCCAAGCAGATTATGGGGCCCTGGACACTCTACATTCTAGTGAAGTTCCTCATGCGACAACTGCTTTTTTTTTTTTTTTTAATTGGAGGATAATTACCTTACAATATTGTGTTGGTTTCTGCCATACAGTAACAGGAATCAGCCACAGGTATACATATGTCCCCTTCCTTTGAGCCTCCCTCCCACCTCCCACTCCCCTAGGTTGTCACAGAGCCCTGGGTTTGAGCTCCCTGCGCCATACAGCAAATTCCCACTGGCTGTCTGTTTTACACATGGTAATCTATACGTTTCCACGAGACCCTTCCGAACCGTGCCTCCCTCTGCTGCCCCCGCTGGGCCACAGGTCTGTCCTCTATGTCTGCATCTCCACCGCTGCCCTGCAAACAGGAGCCTCTGTACCATCTTTCCAGAGGCCACATATATGCATCGATATGCCATATTTGTTTTCCTCTTTCTGACTTACTTCACTCTGTATAATAGGCTCTAGGTTCATCCTCCCCATTCAGTTCAGTTCAATCAATCAGTCGTGTCCGACTTTTTGTGACCCCATGGACTGCAGCACGCTAGGCCTCTCTGTCCATCACCAACTCCGAAGTTCACTCAAACGAATGTCCATGGAGTCGGTGATGCCATCCAAAACATCTCATCCTCTGTCGTTTCCTTCTCCTCCTGCCTCCAGTCTTTCCCAGCATCAGGGTCTTTTCCAAGGAGTCAGTTCTTCCCATCAGGTAGCCAAAGGACTGGAGTTTCAGCTTCAGCATCAGTCCTTCCAATGAATATTCAGGACTGATTTCCTTTAGGATGGACTGGTTGGATCTCCTTGCTGTTCAAGGGACTCTCAAGAGTCTTCTCCAACACCATAGTTCAAAAGCATCAATTCTTCAGCACTCAGCCTTCCTCACAGCCCAATTCTCACATCCATACATGACTACTACTGGAAAAACCATAGCCTTGACTAGATGACCTTTGTTGGCAAAGTAATGTCTCTGCTTTTTAACATGCTGTCTAGGTTGGTCATAGCTTTTCTTCCAAGGAGCAAGCATTTTTTAATGTCATGGCTGCAGTCACCATCTGCAGTGATTTTGGAGCCCCCCAAAATAAAGTCTCTCACTGTTTTCACTGTTTCCCCATCTATTTACCATGAAATGGTGGGACCAGATGCCATGATCTTAGTTTTCTGAATGTTGAGTTTTAAGCCAATCTTTTCACTCTCCTCTTTCACTTTCATCAAGGGGCTCTTTAGTTCTTCACTTTCGCATTAGAACTGTTTCAAATGTGTTCCATTTTATGGCTGAGTAATATTCCATCATATATATGTACCATAGCTTCTTTGTCCATTCATCTGTTGATGGACATCTAGGTTGCTTTCATGTCTTAGCTAGTGTAAACAGTGCTGCAATGAATATTGTGGTACCTGTGTCTTTTTCAGTTATGGTTTCTTCAGGGTATATGCCCAGTAGTGGGATTGCTGGGTCATATTGTAGGTTTAGTTGTAGTTTTTTTTTTTTTTTTTTTTCTGACAATTTTCTATTAAAATTTGACCTGTAGCAGGCACTACAAGAGAGACCCCAGCTGGACCCAAACCTGACAAACATCTTTCCTGGGGAGCCTGTGTTCTGAGATTGAGGCTATGATATGCCAGGTCCATCCCTCTGTCCAGGAGAACTCAATTATCATTTGGTTCTGGCAGGTGTGACTGTCCTGAAATCGCACCTCCTGAAACTGTGAACAAGTAACTGAGATTCTGAAACTCTTTCTCTGTGCTGTGTTAAGTGCTTTTAAAGGGAGTATTTATTTTCATCTTCATGACAGCCTTATGGAATTAGGTGTATTGCCATTCCCATTTTAAGATGAGGACCTTGAGGCAGACAAAGGTAAAGCAGCTTGTTTGGATTTGAGAGCCAGCAAGTGGTGGTGTCAGGATTTGAACATGGAGCCCATGGTCTTCACCCAGGCTCCTCTGCCTGCTACCACCATAAGCAAGTGCCAGAAAAGCCTAATCCGAAATCTCTATAGATCAGGAGTGCTGCCCAATCACCCCAGCTCTGGACTTAAAAGATTTTTCTTTCTATTCCAAACTTACTCCCCATCTGCCCTCTATAGTCACCCACTCCGTGGTCAGGTCTCACTGTCCCTTCTCTCTCAGTTAAATGGCCAAATGCCACTTGCAGTGGCGATTTACTGTTTCAAAACTGCCAAGGGAATTCCCTGGCAATCTAGTGGTTAGGACTACACATTTCCACTTCAGGGGGCCCAGGTTCAAACCCTGGCTGAGGAACTAGGATCCTACAAGCTGTGAAGTGTGGCCAAAACAAACATACAACAACCGAAAAAAAAAAAAAACCATCTGGCAGAAAACACTCAGTGGAGGAAAAAGAGAAGTTGCCAGAGTAGACGCTGATTCAGGAGCAATAAGACATTCCCACATTTGTCTGTCTGACAATGCCTTGCTGCAGCATCTGGCTCGGGGCTTCTTTGGAGCATGGAACTCAGGGAAGACTCTTTGAAGTGTTCCTCTGTTTTCCTTTGTCAGGGGCGTGCCCTTCCGTCTTTCAACACCCCAGCACAATGCGTTGGCTCAGTGGATCTCCATTTTCCAGAGCCGGAGGCAACCTCATCAATTCCTGCTCTGATTTCTCTTGTTTACATTGCTAAGCATTGCAGGAATGAGGCCATCAGGCCGTGAGAGGAGGATGACACGGGATGTGTTGCTACACCAATTAGACTGGGTTCACCTACAAGTAACTTTGTCCTGAAAATAGTGACTTAATGTATACAGAGGAACACAAATATCCATTCCTGCATGGTGTGGTGGCCCCTGATGTTACAGACCCAGGCTCCTTCTATCGCATTGTTTTAACAGACAGGGCTTTCTTCTCCAAGGTCATCTCAGAGTCCAACATGACTGCTAGAGCTCCAGCCATTGCCTCCGCATTCTGGGAGACAGAGAAGAGAAGAGGAAGAAGTCACCTTTGTTCAAAGCTTTGTTATCTGGCTACCCCTGGATGTAGAAAATACCAGGGGATGTAGTGTTTTACTTGGCAGCAGTGTATCCAGTTAAAAAAAAAATAGTGCTCTTTTGCTAGGAGAAAAGGAAAGAATTGCTATTTGGAGGCATATAGCAGACTTTGTTACAGTTCAGTTCAGTTCAGTTCAGTCACTCAGTCGAGTCCGACTCTTTGCGACCCCATGAATTGCAGCATGCCAGGCCTCCCTGTCCATCACCAACNGCTGAAACGCCAATACTTTGGCCACCTCACGCGAAGAACTGACTCATTGGCAAAGACCCTGATGCTGGGAGGGATTGGGGGCAGGAGGAGAAGGGGACGACAGAGGATGAGATGGCTGGATGGCATCACCAACTCGATGGACATGAGTTTGGGTAAACTCTGGGAGTTGCTGATGGACAGGGAGGCCTGGGGTTGTAAAGAGTTGGACACGATTGAGCGACTGAACTGAACTGAACTGAAACTAGTAAGAAATATTAGCTGAATTTAAAAAATTCTTCTTTAATTATTTTCCTCTTATCATTTCTTACATCGTGTATTTGTGGTTTTCCTCTTTTCAATTATACCAGTTAATATTTTTCCAATTTTGTTGATTTTTTAAAACTACTGTTTTTTGATGTATTAATAACACAACTCATTAAATTTCTAGTTTGAACTTCATTAATTCTTTCCTTCTGCTTTCTTTGTTTTATGCTCTTGGTCTTTTTCTAGTTCCTTGCTTAGCTGTTTAATTGATTTATTTCCATTTTTATGGTTTCTGATATTTAGTTTTGTATATTTTTCTAGATCCTGCTTCAGCAGACTCATAAATTGTCATGTTCTTTCTCATTATCCATTACTTTCTAGAAGTTGTGCAACTTTATTTTGAAAAATCTTCTGTCTCTCACAAGTAGCTTATAGTGTTAGTAAGTGTTAGCCGCCCAGTTGTGCCCGACTCTTTGCAACTCCATGGACTGCAGCCCACCGNGACTGAACTGAACTGAACTGAAACTAGTAAGAAATATTAGCTGAATTTAAAAAATTCTTCTTTAATTATTTTCCTCTTATCATTTCTTACATCGTGTATTTGTGGTTTTCCTCTTTTCAATTATACCAGTTAATATTTTTCCAATTTTGTTGATTTTTTAAAACTACTGTTTTTTGATGTATTAATAACACAACTCATTAAATTTCTAGTTTGAACTTCATTAATTCTTTCCTTCTGCTTTCTTTGTTTTATGCTCTTGGTCTTTTTCTAGTTCCTTGCTTAGCTGTTTAATTGATTTATTTCCATTTTTATGGTTTCTGATATTTAGTTTTGTATATTTTTCTAGATCCTGCTTCAGCAGACTCATAAATTGTCATGTTCTTTCTCATTATCCATTACTTTCTAGAAGTTGTGCAACTTTATTTTGAAAAATCTTCTGTCTCTCACAAGTAGCTTATAGTGTTAGTAAGTGTTAGCCGCCCAGTTGTGCCCGACTCTTTGCAACTCCATGGACTGCAGCCCACCGGGCTCTTCTGTCCATGAGATTTTCCAGGCAAGGATACTGGAGTGAGTTGCCATTTCCTTCTCCAGGGGATCGTCCAGACCCAGGGATCGAATCCCGGTCTCCTGCACTGCAGGCAGATTCTTTACCAACTGAGCCTCCAGGAAGCACAGGAGGAGGGCCTTTTGCTGGTTTTGATAGCAATGTGAATTTCTAGGAGGTTTGTGTTTTGTTTTGTTTGCACTGTGATCGGACAGTGCCAGCTGCATTTTCATACTTCAGGAAATTTAAAATTTTCTTTGTGAATTCTCTATGTGCAAATCTGTTAGATGCAGGGAAAGTTACAGATGAAGTAAAATGATATCTTGGAGTTTTTTGACAGATCTAAAAATGGGTACCCTGGGAGGACAGAGGGAACACGATCAGCAAAACACTAATCCCTTTTGAAATTGAATGGTGTGTACTTCGGGGTTCGTCACAATTTTTATTTTCTGCACTTTCATGATAAATTTCCATTTTTCTGGTAAATAAAAAAAATTTAACATCCTCTCCCCAGGTGGTAGTATTAGAATTATTTTTAATTTCCTTCTTTACTTGTTTCCTATTTTACCTCAATGTTTTAAAAACTGAGCACATATTAATTGCAGAGTTAGTTAAAAGTCCCCTTGTATAGACATTTAAAGTAAAGACAGGGACTTCCCTGGTAGTCCAGTGCTTAAGAATCCACTGCAGAGGGCATGGGTTTGATCCCTCAACAGGGGACCAAGGTCCTGCACCACATAGCTAAAAGAAAAAAAAAAAAAGACAATTTCTTGAAGTGAGTAAAAATGAAAATACAACGTCGGCTTAGAAAAAGTATATGGGAAAAGTAACAAAAAATAAATAAAGTTAGCCTGATAATTGGGTTCTGACTGGAAGATGCTCTGGGTTCCCCAGGCCTTGATCTAGGGCTTGCCCTCACCAGGCCAGGTCTGTCGGTTCTCACAGATGACCGGAAGTGGCCATTTGGCCTCAGGGAGGATGGTGCAGAGACGGCAGGTGGGTGAGCTGGTCTTGGGAAGACAGGACCAGTTTCATTGGAGTGAGGAAAGCTCTGTAGGGACATTGATTGCAGCCCATTTGACACTGCTGGTCAAAGTTGGCGTCTCGGTCTCCAGACCTTCTGTGGGGAAGGGTGCCACCCCACTTCTAGAAGGTACATCCCTAGGGTGGGGGTAGCCTGGGCCTCTACAACACCTCAGCTCCACATGCACGGCAGGATGCTTCCTGGAGACATCCTCTTCTATTTGAAAAACGTTCTACAAAGGTTTGGGGAGATTTTCTATTTGAGAAACACAGGATGGGAGGGAGGCCTCAAAGAACAGACAGAACCTGCTGCCCTCATTTCTACTGTGCTGATGGAAATAGTCCATTATAAATGCCTGTTCCTAAAATGTTTTCTTTAAAAAATGTAAACAATCTATTGTACACGGAGAGCTCTGTACTTTGGTGGCTCAGATGGTAAAGAATCCACTTGCAATGCAGGTAAACGCAGGTTCAATCCCTGGGATGGGAAGGTTTCCTGGAGGAGGAAATGGCAACCCACTCCGGTGTTCTTGCCTGGAGAATCCCATGGACAGAGGAGCCTAGTGGTTTAGAGTCTGTGGGGTTGCGAAGACTTAGACACGACTGAATGACTTTCACTTTTTCAACGGTCAATTTGTGCCAATTTATTTTTTTTGACATGTTTATCAATTTTTTACTTCCTTTCAGTTCAGTTCAGTTCAGTTGTTCAGTTGTATCCAATTCTTTGCAACCTCATGGACTGCAGCACGCTAGGCTTCCCTGTCCATTGGCAACTCCCGGAGTTCACTCAGACTCATGTCCATCTAGTCGATGATGCCATCCAGCCGTCTCATCCTCTGTCGTCCCCTTCTCCTCCTGCCCTCAATCGTTCCCAGCATCAGGGTCTTTTCAAAGAGTTAGTTCTTCGCGTGAGGTGGCCGAAGTATTGGAGTTGCAGCTTCAACATCAGTCCTTCCAATGAATACCCAGGACTGATCTCCTTTAGGATGGACTGGTTGGATCTCCTTGCAGTTCCTTTAGCATAAAGCTAATAAAATCCCATATTCAATGACTTAAATCAGATTTACCTTCCAAGGGAAAATCAACAGCCATGCCACCTGAAAACTCCTCAGATCAACAGTAAGTTACCTCTAGAAATGCCAAGCATTTTCAGACCTGGGAATAGTTGCAAGAAAATGCGGACATCTGTTCAGTTTGTGAGGGTCTAACAGCTAAACTTAGAGCAGCTCTCAGTTTTGGGGGGTCTGATTCACACAGTTTTACCTCCATCTCTTTTATTTTACAATCAACTGATTTAGTTTCAATATAAGATTCTAACAGTAGGAGCTTTTTTTGGTGTGGCTTTGTTGTTCAGTCACTAAATCATGTTCGACTCTGCGACTCCGTGGACTCTAGCATGCCAGGTTCCTCTGTCTTCCACTGTCTCCCGAAGTTTGCTCAAATTCATGTCTATTGAGTCAGTGATGCTATCTAACCATCTCACCCTCTGTCGTCCCCTTCTCCTCCTGCCCTCAATCTTTCCCAGCATCAGGGTCTTTCCCAATGAGTCAGTNCCACTGTCTCCCGAAGTTTGCTCAAATTCATGTCTATTGAGTCAGTGATGCTATCTAACCATCTCACCCTCTGTCGTCCCCTTCTCCTCCTGCCCTCAATCTTTCCCAGCATCAGGGTCTTTCCCAATGAGTCAGTTCTTTACATCAGGTGGCCAAAGTATTGGAGTTTCAGCTCAGCATCAGTCCTTCCAATGAACATCCAGAATTGATTTCTTTTAGGGTTGAGTGGTTTGATCTTCTTGCTGTCCTTTAAATGACTCTCAAGTGTCTACTCCAACACTACAATTCGAACGCGTCAGTTCTTCAGTGCTTAGCCTTCTTTATGGTCCAGTACTCACATCTGTACATGACCACTGGAACAACCATAGCTTTGACTTGCACAGCTTATAGGATCCTAGTTCCCTGATCAGGGATCGAACCTGGGCTCTTGGTGGTGAAAACACAGAGCCTTAACCATTGGGTCTCCAGGGAATTCCCAGCAGGAGTGCATTTTTTATTTTGCTAATTTACTACTGAAACACACAGTTTCTCAGAGCCCTGGTCCGGCACAGTGTAAACAGGGGAGGGGTCAGGGCCAAGGCAGGGACACAGCTGTGGTTATGCGGCTGCTCAGCAAGGCCGGTTGTAGGATCAGGGGTTTCAGTGACAAAACCACAAACAAGGTTTTTGGCGCTTTGCATTCTGCATTTAGTGATGATGCTGACTCACGGCATCTTGGAATCCTGCCCTATGACTGGAATAGCGAGACAGCTGTGGTGCTTGTTTCCTTATTCTGAACCCGGAGTTCAATCTATTCAAAGGAATGATAGACTGAGATTCAGCCTGTGGGAATTTATTCATCTGCTAACCTCTGCCATGAGAGCGTGGCTCAGAATCCTATGGGCAGAATCCTGTGACCAGCGTGTGCTAGGCCTCCCGGCAGGCTGGAATTCCTCCTCCAGCTGGGAGGCAACCTCAGACTCGTTTTTATCACTCGGGGCAGTGGTTTCAGAGTCGAGCCAAATGTCTTTGTTTAAAGCATCTCAAGGATGGGCTCACTTGGGCTTCCCTGGTGGTCCAGTGGTTTTTAAGACTCCACTCAGAGCTTCCACTGCAGGGGGCGTGGGTTCAATCCTTGTTTGGGCAACTAAGACCCTGCATGCCTCATGGCCCTCCCTCCAAAAAAGGTGCTCAATTCTCTCTCCCCCTTTTCAGTGGCTGGTGAACCAAAGCAGACTTAGGACCCGTGGTCCTATCACTGTTGTCCTCAGACACTAAAGTAATCAATGGCTGCCATCTGCCTGTTCTGGTGAAGGCACCCGTTTGGGGCCCTTCACGATGTGTGTTCTGTGGATCTCCCCTTCCCGAAGTTCACTAGCACATTGTTCAGCATCTAGGTATACATAGACTATTTTAATAGTCATGTATGGATGTGAGAGTTGGAACATAAAGAATGCTGAGCGCTGAAGAATTGATGCTTTTGAACTGTGGTGTTGGAAAAGACTCTTGAGAGTCCCTTGGACTGCAAGGAGATCCAACCAGTCCATCCAAAAGGAAATCAACCCTGAATATTCATTGGAAAGACTGATGCTGAAGCTGACACTCCAATACTTTGGGCACCTGATGCGAAGAACTGATTCACTGGAAAAGACCCTGATGCTGGGGAAGACTGAAGGTGGGAGGAGAATGGGACAACAGAGGATGAGATGGTTGGATGGCATCACTGACTCGATGGACATGAGTTTGAGCAAACTCCAGAAGATAGTGGAGGACAGAGAAGCCTGGTGTGCTACAGTCCAAGGGGTTGCAAAGACTTAGGTAAGACTTAGTGGCTGCCCAACAACAAAACACTGTGCCCTAAGATTGTGGCAGTTGATTCCAAGCTTGATGGCACTTTCTTCACAGAGCAGTTGGCAAGGAACAAGGTAATTCTATGACAGAAATACTGCCTGGGGTTTCATTTTGCCAGTTGAAGGGGCATGGGGTGGTGTCAGATTTTATCATGAGCATTCCTGGTCTCCTTGAAACAACTGTGTGAGAAGACAAGTTACGTAGCGTGAGATCACAGACCCAGTCTGGCCCCCAACAGACAGCTGATACTGCGTTTCTTTGATATTGATCCACAAATGTATGGGATTTAAAAATTAAAAAGTCACATCAAGGCCTAATGCTTAAGCTGATTCATAGCCTGCTGTTTGGCAGGATGACTTCCACCAAGTTGATTTCTTGGGAAGTCCTGGGCATGGTGCTTGACTCTCCACCCTTGAAGTGAAAGTGAAAGTCACTCAGTCGTGTCCCACTCTTTGTGACCCCATGAACTATAAAGTCCATGGAGTTCTCCAGGCCAGAATACTGGAGTGGGTAGCCTCTCCCTGAGCTATCAGGGAAGCCCCTCCACTTTTCCTAGCGACAAGACCAAAAATGACCCATCTGAGGTCACCAGCAGCTTCCTCAGGGGTTGACATGAAGGGAATCAACCCACAGAAGCCCAGAACGAGTCGGGATGGCCCACCTAATTTCCTTATAGACAGACGACCACAAAGGGCGGCTGCAGTGCTTCTCAGGGGCGACTACTTCAGGGCGGACAGACCTCAGGGTGGGGTTGGCGTGGGGGCTTTCCTGATGGTTCAGTTGGTGAAGAATCCAGCTGCAATGCAGGAGACCCTGCTTCAATGCTTGGGTACGGGAGATCCGCTGGAGAAGGGATAGGCTACCCACCCGGTATTCTCGAGCTTCCCTTGTGGCTCAGCTGGTAAAGAATCTGCCTGCAACGCGGGAGACCTGGGTTTGATCCCTGGGTTGGGAAGATCCCCTGGAGGAGGGAAAAGTTACCCACTCCAGTGTTCTGGCCTGGAGAATTCCATGGACAGAGGAGCCTGGTGGGCTACAGTCCGTGGAGTTGCAGAGTTGGACATGACTGAGTGGCTTTCACTTCCACATTCCAGGATGGATAGAGCTCAGGGGGTTATGAGGTGGAAAGGTTATTGTTCGTTTCACATCAGCATCCAATAAAAGGAGTGTGGTGTGATTTTTTTTTCAATAGTTTTATTTGTTTATGGCTGTGCTGGCTCTCCGAAGCTGCTCTGGCTTTTCTCTAGTTGAGGTCCATGGGCTCTAGGGAGCATGGCTTCCAGCAGTTGGGCACATGAGCCCAGCAGATGCTGCTCCTGGGCTCTAGAGCAACAGGTGAAACGGCCGTGGCCCCCGGGCCCAGTGGCCCTGCAGCAGGCGGGGCCTCCCGGATCAGGGCTGAAACACATCTCTGCATCGGCGGCGGATTCTTTACCACTGGGCCACCAGGGAAACCCAGAATCCGCAATGACGTGGAAACAGTGATTCTTAAGAAGGCTACTGTGATCGGGTGGCTTAACGCTTATTTGCAAGTTGAGTGTGGCTGTCCTGCCTGCACATCAGCTAGACATTGACAAGAGCGGGTGCTCCTCAAGTGAAGTCACAGGATCTTACTGCAAACTTATCGTCCAAGGACACAGGCTCTCCATGGAGACATTTGAGATCATAATGAACGTTATACCTGAAACTAACATTGTTAAGTCAAGTATACTTCAATAAAAATTAAAAGAATGGAAGTCAGCAAGAAAACCGATGTAAACTTGATTTTACACAATTTGACACTTAATCAAGAGTAAAGTACAGTCAAGGTGTACAGTCAAGTTACAAGCCTCTTTAGAAGATGCGGTCTCAAGAACAGCAGAAATGCGAATAGGTAGTCAGCTCTGGGAGAAGGAAATGGCAACCCACAAGAGTCTGAGCGAGCCTCGCTGGCATGTGGAGAAGGGCAGGGGCAGACCTGGCCAGTCCCCGCCTAACGCTACGGGACCCGGCCTGGGAACCGAGGGTTCTGGCTCCCGCCCTGGGCTCCAGCACGGCAGTGGGCACAAGGGAGACCAGGGCAGGGGGCATCCGTGTCACTTCGCTCCTCTTCGGAGTGAGCACGATGATGCCTTTCCTCCTGCTGGGAGAAGAGTCCTCAATGGGCCAAACGAAGCAGGATCAAATGCGTGGGCCTTCCCTGGCGGCACAGCCTGAGAGGTGTCCTTCAGCTGCCGAAGCGTCCGCACTTGTAGAGATGAGTTGGGAGAATTTAAAACTCAAAAAGGTGAACCAAAAAAGCCAGGTGGGAGGGCGAATGAGCCAGGGCATCCTGTGGCCAGATGGCCACTGAGCCAACAAGGCTCCCCTCTGGCAGTCTTGGTGCCAAGCTCAGCATGCTGGGAGCTGCAGCCTGAGCCCAGGGGACAACCATCCATCACTAGGGTCTGCATTTGGTTTTGGGAGAAGCTCAGAAACAACACAGGGATCTGTCCCGTGGCCACCCAACTTCCCTCACAGGTTTGGCCTTCATACCTGGAAGACAAGGCCAGCCAGGTTATCATGGCTGATAACCTGGGGAAGAACTTCACCTCTGAAGCTGGGAGACTATGGTTAGACCCTCTGGTCCATCACGGCCGTCTCTGCAACAAGACTCAGCATCGGGCGGCCTCTAGTGGCCACTGACGGCCAAGTATCACAGTGGACCCCTGACTCGCTATGGAGAAAGGGGTACCTTCAACATCCTGAGAATGTAAAATCAAACAATCAGGGAGGAAAAATGAAACTATATATCCAGTATCTCAAAGAGTAGATAAAAAGCCTCAAATAGTAGACAGATTATAAAAATAATTTAGCCAGATTCTTTTGAGGATGTGTTTATTATGTTCCAAAACCTTGAATAAATCACTTTTATTTTAAAAATTCAAACTGAAAGGAAAACTAGAGATTTCAACAACGTCCACAAAGGGTGGCAGCTGTCTTGTTTTAAGCTATGGTGATTATTATTTTACCTAAAGAAAGGTGAGCTAATATTTTGGAAAGCTTCGTCAAGGGGCAAACTTCATCTGGGTCTCCACTTTATGTCTTTTACGCCATGAAAATGTCTTTTCAAAGCAGTGTTATCCGCCCACGGAGAATTTAAACAGGAGTCATCATCGTTTTCTTCTAGTTTCTGGAAACACATGGGTTTCGCTCAGGAGGGCATTCCAGGAAAGTGTTCTACAGAATCCACGACCAACCTCCCCACTCCCCGCCTCCCCAGAGAAGCAGGACACCTCCAGACTCTAACGCAGGGGGACACCGGGCAGGGCCCCCACAGCGTTGGTGAGGCTGCAGCTCAGAAGGCCCCCCGCCACACCCTGCAGGACCCACGGCCCCCAGCTGCCCCCAGGCCTGGGTGAGGCATGGGGGAGAGGCGTGGACACTGCAGCGTTCGCTCTGCTGAAAGCCCATCCCGAGGTACCTTGAGCTCCTCCTGTCTTCTGTGATAGTAGAGCATCAGCTGTTTCTGCTCCTCACTGCTGATGACGGGCTCTCGAGCTGGAGCTCCCTGGCCCCTCTGAAAAGACGAGGGGACAGCGCACTGTGGGTGAAGGCCTTCTGTGGATGACTCGGGAGGGTACAGCTCCTGTCTTACAACTGCCTTTGCTGCTGTGGTTGTTGTTTTGTGCTCCACTGGGTGCGACTCTTTGTGACCCCCTGGACTGTAGCCACTAGGCTCCTCTGTCCATGGGATTCTCTCCAAGCAAGAATACTGGAGTGGGTTGCCATTTCCTACTCCAGGGATCTTCTCGACCCAGGGATGGAATCCCCTTTCTGTTGGGTATCCTGCACTGGCAGGCAGATTGTTTACCACTGTGCCACCTGGGAAGCCCAAAGCCCAAACTGTTCTTTGTGGACGGCTAAACAAGGTCATGTTAAAGCTGAAACTCCAATACTGTGGGCACCTGATGCAAAGAGCTGACTCACTTGAAAAGACCCTGATGCTGGGAAAGATTGAAGGTGGGAGGAGAAGGGGACGACAAAGGATGGCATCACCGACTCAATGGACATGAGCTTGGGTAAACTCCAGGAGTTGGTGATGGACAGGAAGGCCTGGTGTGCTGCAGTCCATGGGGTCACAAGGAGTTGGACACGACTGAGCGACTGAACTGAACTGATCTGAAACAGGTCATGCATCTCTCATTTTCCAAATCAAATCATCAAGGGAGTCTCACTCTTGCTCTGGGCCCTCACAGTGGAGGCCGGGAGTGCGTGTTGGTTATAGCCATTCCCAAGCCAGCCACCGCAGGTCTAGTGGGGAAGGGGTAGCGATAATCGTGGAGGCCACCCTGTTTCCCCGACACTTTAGAGAAACGGTTTAGGAGAGGGCACGCACACAGCAGCCTGCAGGCACACAGCTCTACACCAGGTCTTTACAGGTCTCCAGCCCTCCACTGTGTTCACAGACCATCAGCACCCTGAAAAACTTTGGACCAGTGCTCGGGGCTGCATTTTTCATCTCGAGAAGTGTTTTGAGTACTTGTAAGCCCTATTTTTTAAAGTTGAAATCATCTTAGTACACTCTCCTTTCCCCCCAGTTAAAAGGAACTCCAGGACTCCCCTGGTCGTCCAGGGGTTAAGAATCCGCCTGCCAGGGCAGGGGGCACAGGTCGAAGCCTTGTCTTGGAAGATTCCACACACCGATGGGCAACTGAGCCTGTGTACCTACCGAGCCTGAGCGCCCAGAGCCCTGCTCTGCACCCAGAAGCCCACGCAGCACAACGAGGAGGGCCCTGCTCAGCCCAGCTGGAGAAAGCCCTTGCGCAGCAATGAAGACACTGTCCCGCCAGAAGGAAATAATACACTGTTCAAACTGAGAAAAGACAAACAAACGCCAGGTACTGTCAAGTGATCCCCCTTTCCTTCCAGTTTTTGTTGCTCCATAAAGAGGACAGTTTTAAGCTTGGACCAAACAGGAGTAGAGTGCCTGCATCAGGAGTGTCAAATCCTTCAGATTCACTGTAAATTTTTATCAGTGTGAAAGTATGTTAAAAAACCAACAGTGACACATTAAAGTCAAAGCGCTTACCTGCTGAATCTTGACGATGATTTTGGTTTTTTCATTCTTCCCCACGTAGTCCGAAAGCTTCTTGGTACGTCTCAGCTCCTTGGCTGCCCACCACAGCTGTGCCTCTGATTCTTTGATGACGTTGAGCCCTGCCTGGGGGCCACGGTTGAGAACGGGCTTTACGGTTTCCGGGGCATCAGCATGGTCAGTGCCCCTCCCGGAGAGGGACAGGCTTCTGGCCCCCTGCCCTCCCGACCCTGGGAGCACCGGCTTCCCTGCCCACTCACCACCTTCGCTCACCTGGGCACCTTCCCTCAGTCTCCACTCACGCCCTGACCCAGGTAACTTCCTGCTCTGGGAAGTGGGGGTATCCTGTCTCACTGGCCCCCTCATCCATGCATGATGTAAGGTCCCTCTGAGACGGATTTTTAGACTACGGCCAGGGAGGAAAACAGGGATCCTGCTGGGAGCTTACATATAAAAGTCCCCGACTCATGACGGTTTCATCTGTGACTTATTGACCAATGATGGTGTGAAAGGGATACACAATCAGTAGAAAACATTCTTCAAATTGTGAATTTCCCTCTCTTCTCGGCCTAGTGATAAGAGTGTGATACTTCCTTGGGATGCTGGGCCGTGGCAATGAGCTTACAATCAGCAGAGTAATCAACCGATACACTGACAACCATTCTGTACCAGACAACAGTTCTGGTTTTCACTTTTGGTACAGTATTTAGTAAATCACATTATAAAATAGGGTCTGTGTTGGATTTTTTCCAACTATTGGCTAATTTAAGTATTCTGGAGCACATTTCAGGCAGGTGAGAGCCTAAGCTATCATANTGACTTATTGACCAATGATGGTGTGAAAGGGATACACAATCAGTAGAAAACATTCTTCAAATTGTGAATTTCCCTCTCTTCTCGGCCTAGTGATAAGAGTGTGATACTTCCTTGGGATGCTGGGCCGTGGCAATGAGCTTACAATCAGCAGAGTAATCAACCGATACACTGACAACCATTCTGTACCAGACAACAGTTCTGGTTTTCACTTTTGGTACAGTATTTAGTAAATCACATTATAAAATAGGGTCTGTGTTGGATTTTTTCCAACTATTGGCTAATTTAAGTATTCTGGAGCACATTTCAGGCAGGTGAGAGCCTAAGCTATCATACTGAGGGCACTAAATGCATTTTCAATTAATATAGTATTTTCAACTTATGTCAGGCTTGTTGGACATAACCCATCATGAGCTGAGAGGACCTATGTGGTGTACCGGGGCTGTCAGTTTGCTTCTGCATCTCCCGCCTATTTAAGATGGCTCAGAGGAAAAGATACTGCCCCACAGGGTAAGGAATAGATGAGAAAGACAAGCGAAAGTGGAGCACAAAGCTAGGGAAATAGTCAGGAGCAAGAGGGAAGGCTAGAACACAAAATTCCATCAATGGGACCAAGACATCTGGCAGAAATAGGCACAAATGAGGTTCCTGGCTTCCCAGTGCTTCCCATTTCCCAAAGAAAACAGGCAAAGTTTCAGCTCCTCCCTCCTTTGCCACTCCTGTGTACGCCAAGCCCTGAACCAGGAGCAAACCTATGGGGTCCTCCCCTGAATTCACAACTTTGCTCAGAAGCCAAACCTAGCAAGATGGAAAGCTGTGTATGAAGACAAATATAAGGTCAAACATGAGCGGCTTCTGCCCTGGGGCGCGAGTAGGCATGAACTCACATTATAGAGACCCCAAGAGCCACCGACATACCTGAGTCCCTGACAAATCTTCTTTATTTTCAAATTCCATCCGGATGGGATCGTACGGCGGCAACCCCATGGGATAAACTATCATCACGGCACCTCGAAGCTGGTCCAAGGCATCATTCACCATCTCCATGGTCACGCAGACATTGGCTTCCACTTGTTTCTGAAAGTGGTTTTGGGCACGGTTATCTGTGATGCGGCCAATCAGCTCAACAGATGTCAATCAGGATCTGGTACAAGACTCATGCCAGCTGCTGCTGGAGCAGCAAACAGAATCAGACGGTGCTGCTACCCACATGACTCTGATCTGTTTGTGGGGCTCAGCCATGGCCGCCACAGCCTCGGTGATAATGCAGAGTATGAGCGGCATGGAGGGAGTGAAGCACAGAGAACACTCCGAGGGCAAGAATCCTGGGATCTCAGCTTTCCGAGCAGGGATCGAACCCATGCCCCCTGCCGGGGAAGCACGGAGCCTTCACCACAGGACCACCAGGGGAGCCTGGTCGGAGACCTCACGCTTTAGCTCGTGGTGTCTGCGTGAGCGCTGGGTAGTCAGCGTTAGAGCTGAACCGAACTGCAGGCCTCCCCAGCTGACATCTGAACACAAAGACTATCAGGGGTGCTGTAAATCAAGTGGTAACTGTGGAAACGAGGGGAGCAGTTGGGATTCAAGAGGCATCGTGGGAGCGGGTGGTGCAGGACCAGACAAGGAATTCGGGTGACAGAGAGGCAGTGACAAAGGGGACCCTGATACACCGGTGGCTGTGTTAACAGAAATGAAAAGTCTGTAGGAAGGGCCAGCTCTGGAACAGAACACACGGCAGACGGGTCCATGAGTTCAGGCCTAGAAAACCTGAGTTTGAAGGGCTGGCTGGACTTCCAGGTGAAAGAAACCCAGGTTTCAAGTAAACAAGGGTTCTGGGGTAGAGGACAGAGACTGGAGAATTATCTGCAAAGAGTGGAAGCTAGTATTTGGCAAAGAAGATAAAATGCCAAGGAAGAAAGAACAGAAAGAGAAGCGAGCTGAGGCTAACACACTTGGTGAAACACCGGATTTAAGCAGCAAGACGAAGAGAAAACAGCAACCAGAAGCTGCGGGGGAGCCAGGACAGAGACCCGTGGACGTGGTGCAAAGTCAGATGTGATTCAGGAGTAAGATGGGAGAGGCTTCTGGACTTGCAGCTTGGGGGCCACTGGGGGCCCCAAGGTGGCCATGTCTGTTGGGGGGAAGAAAACAGCAGCCAGGTTCTCAGAAACCCAGGAGGATTGGGCCTGAGGTTCTGGGTGCCTCTCTTGCCTTACCTACTCCTAGGGTGGCTTATGAAATTGTTTCCAAGTCAGAAACCCCCATCACATGTATTGGGCCTCCCTGGGAGGGGCCCACGCCTACGGGTGGTGTGAGGGTCCACTAGCCCAGGGGTCACCCGAGGGCAGTCGTCCTGACCAAAGGATGCCACCCCCCCTCAATATGCCCAGACAGGGATGCCAGGGGGTCACTTTCTACAAAAGCTCCACTGATACCAAGGGCGGTGGTCCTGACCAGGCGCCATGGAGGGGGACAGACAAAGTCAAAGATGACAGATTCTCCATGGTCCTGGGCTCCCGCTTTCGGTGGAGGGTGGGTCCTGGCGGGGGGTAGGGGGGCAGTGCACAGATGTTGCTGCCCACCCTCAAGGGGCCCCAGCTTGGCTGTCCCACCACCTTCCACACTCCCCCGGAGGAACCTGAGCGATGGAGGCGGAGGCTCGGGGCCCAGGGGCTGTATGGTGGGGCTGCTGGGATCTGAGTGCCCACCTGCCTGCTGCATGTTCCGACCCACGGGGCTAGCTGACCCGCACGTGGCAGGTCGGGGGAGATGGGAGCCAGGCCAGCTACATGTTGGGGCAGTGGAGAAGGGCCCTGGGTGAGAATTGAGCCCTGGCCGCACGAGCTCTGCCACCGTGGGCAAACTGCTGCAGAAAAGCGACTGGAAGACCTGTGAAACTGTCTCTAAACTATGAAATGACACCATAAAAATACACACAAGAAGAAGTGACATAAACACATGGGAAGGACTTCTACTGAAGGAGGCGTGGGGGAGTGGAGTAGGCAGAGTAGGGCCCAGGCCACTGCGCTCCTAACCTGTTCTGGAATGGGCCAACTGGACTACATGTTACTAGTTATTATCTATCCTTCTGGGCTTCCCCGGTGGCCCAGATGGTAAACAGTCTGCCTGCAATGCGGGAGACCCAGGTTCGATCCCTGGGTTGGAAAGATCTCCTGGAGAATGAAATGGCAACTCATTTCAACATTCTTGCCTGGAGAATCCCATGGATAGAGGAGCCTGGCGGGCTACAGCCCATGGGGTCCCAAAGATCTGGACACGACTGAGCAACTTTCACATTCATCCTTTAAAAAAAAAGTCCCTGCAGCCAAATGCATTTTGTAAACCCTAGGTCGAACTGAAGCCTTTCCTATATTGACAGGCAGAAAAGCAGGCTCCCCTGAATCACTTAAAGGATTCCCTGGCTTAGGAATCACAATGATACCTAGAGCACTGGGAGGAACAGGAGAATCAGCAGTTATCCAGGAAGAAGACCCGCGGTGGAGGGAAGGTGGGGGCAATGATCATCGTAAATTAAAACCACTCAATTCCTGAAAAATCCTTAAATTACTGTCCTCCAGACTCACAGGCTATGCCTGTCAACGGTCTGACTTATGTTTCTCCTCCAATGAAGTATTTTGTGTGTAAGTTCTTCAGAAGATTACAAAGAGCTAACTCATAATACACACGTATTGTGTCAATCAGATTCTGCAGATACAGTGAGCGGCCACAAGGTTTGCATCTGCCCTACTCGTCTTTCTTTAGTTCTTAACGGACACAAACTATGACCCGTAAAACAGATAAGCAGCAAAGATTCACTGAATAGCACATGGACTTATATTCAGTATCTTATAATAACTTATAATCGGAAGGAAAAAACCACTACGTGGTATACCTGAAAGTAACACAACATGGTAAATCAAGAATAGCTCAACTAAAAAGGAAAAAAGGCTAGGGAAGCAAACTCATATGTGCACCAATCCATATCTGAACCACATTTACACAAACTAATAACCGTTTTTATCTGACCTGAAGAAACTGAGAGGATTGCGGGAAAGAAAGGGAAAGAAAAACGAGCTAAGGCCCACTCTAAACATGTTTGCTTCCTTTGCCTCTGGAAGGAAGGGGGGTGGGGTGCGATGGGAGAGGAGGAAAGAGACAGACAGAAAGACAAAGAGAGAGAAAAAAAAAGAATGAAAAAAAGCTGGCTCGCTTTTTTGAATTTGCATTTCAAAAGACAAGTTTTAGAACATCATTTAAAAAGCTAACCTTGGATATTATGGCTTTGGCTTCTTCTATAGTCTTCTTTATAACTTGCTTCATTTTTTCATTTGGAGCTAAAAATAAAAAAAGCAAAGGGAGAGAGAAACATCCATCTTTAGGATTCTTCTTAACCCCTTCTGTCTGCGTCGGGGAGGAAGTGAGCTGAGAGAAAGTACAAAAATGGAATCCAGGCAAAGAACATAGGAAAGCTGGCTGTCAGAAGTTAAATATCTCAAACTTGGTAATCTTAATAAATAACAAACACTGGTACTTAGTCATTGAAAATACTAGAAATACAAAACTGTACTAAAACAAAGTGATTAACACAATCTTGATTTAAAGATAAACAGTGAACTGGTAATGTTCTGTTAACTGTTTTTACAAGTATCATGATTTAGTTCTTTGATGCAAATCCAGCTAAAAAGCAAAAAAAACCTCTCCAAATTGAGAATAGATTTAGGTATGAAAAGATGTGGAAGACAACCAACTATTATTATTTTCTAGGCTAAAGTGCAAAATAAATACCATTAATAGAAATTCCTATTATCCTCAATATTTTTTTTTCTTTTGCATGGACACTTTCTTTCTTTCGCTTTTAAGATTGTTTTAAGGGTACAAGAGGTACTTAAGTGTTTGTTAGCTGATCAATTATAATCTTTTAAAGGGAGCTTTTTATGCAGGTTGAAAGGAATATGGTATCAAAATAGGTTATCATCCCTTTTCCCCTCCAATCCCACACGAACAACCATAAAAGGAGACTACTTTCTTCAGTGTTCTGCCTGTCCTAAACTGCTCTGTACAAGAGAGGCCTGTCATCAATTCAAGTGGAGACTGCTGGGCTGACATTCATTTCCTCTTTCCCCACAGAATCGCTAAATAAACTCTGATGCACAAACTGTAACAAAACATACCCTGCAATACATTTTCAACGGTTATCCCCTCAGACTATTAGACTGAATGATATGAAAATGCCAATTTGCAATCACTTGTTGCCTATAAAGTTGGTAACTTCTTATGGTTCATCTACTACATTTAAAAGTTAGTTGAAACTTAGTAAGAGCAAGAAGACAGATGCCTTTGTTTCCATCTAATTCATCCTGGATTAGTGTTTTGCTGCTGCTGCTAAGTCGCTTCAGTTGTGTCCGACTCTGTGCGTCCCCATAGGCATGGGGTGCCATTGCCTTCACTGAGCGTTTTGCTACAAGGAGTTAATAGGGCTTCTCTGGTGATTCAGACGCTAATAAATCTGCCTGCAATGCAGGAAACCCAGGGTTAAATCCCTGGGTCGGGAGGATCCCCTGGAGAAGGAAATGGCAACCCACTCCAGTATTCTTGCCTGGAAAACCCCATGGACAGAGGAACCTGGTGGGCTACAGTCCATGGGGTCGCAAAAGAGTTCGACACAACGTAGCAACTAAACAACAACAAGGAGCTATATGGTACAGTATTTTGTAAGTTTGAATAGAAATACTGAGGTTGGTTTTTTAACTTGAAGACTGTTTTCACACTGTTATACTCAGGCACGTGCAGAGAAGAAAAATGCTGGATTACCTTGTCCATTCCTCCGTCCAATGTCATCTTTTTTAAATACTGAGCCTCCACTAGGGATACACTTTTCACCCCACTCATCCTTTAATTTCAGTTCTTCAATCTGTTCATCCGTCAGTCCTTGCATATTAGGAGGCAGAAATACACCATGTTCTGCTAATTCTTCCATTTCTTAAAAACAAGAGGAAGTTAGACAATATGCATCACAGCCCTTACTGTAACACCTTAGGCTTCACTGGAATGGAAGCTTCCTAGAGGTCAGGGGCCTGCTGGCTATTTTATTTAACAGACACTTAGATGCCACTTGCTACGGCACACCTGTCCTCGGCTTCTGACAAGTGCTTGCCGATGCACCCTAGATCAACAGCAGCAGAGCGTCTAGGGGCTGGGCTCACCCCCCGGTCATAGGCTGCGGTTTCCATGCTCCAATCCTCTGTGCTATGTTATGCCTCCTGGCACTCAGGAGGCATAAATTCATATTCACTGACAGGGTGAATACACAGCACACAAGGCATTATGGTTTTGCAAGTGCGTTCGCATAGATTATCTCAATTTCTCCTTGTGAGGTAGGCCAGACAGTTATCAACATCCTCATCTTCCCCAGTTCACAGCGGAATCCCCTGAGGCTTCCTCGGGTCACGCTGCTACTACCGCAGCCCTTCCCTGGTGGCAGAGACAGGAAAAGACCTCAATTTTCTAGTGTCACGTTCACTCTTCAGATGGATGCTTTCTACTTTTCCTATTCCACATGTATTCACCCCAAAATGAACCCACATTTTAACCTTGCAAAACTGCCTTTCTTCCTTCTCTTGCTCCCTTCTTTCACATGAAAGAGGTACGTGGGGTCTTCAGAGCACTTTGAGAAGACACCAGGTGGTCTGTGATAACACCATACTATGGAACAAATACTATAGAACAAATCACCAACTCGATGGACGTGAGTCTGAGCAAGCTCTGGGAGTTGGTGATGGACAGGGAAGCCTGGTGTGCTGCAGTCCACAGGGTTGCAAAGAGTCAGACACAACTNGCACTTTGAGAAGACACCAGGTGGTCTGTGATAACACCATACTATGGAACAAATACTATAGAACAAATCACCAACTCGATGGACGTGAGTCTGAGCAAGCTCTGGGAGTTGGTGATGGACAGGGAAGCCTGGTGTGCTGCAGTCCACAGGGTTGCAAAGAGTCAGACACAACTGAGCGACTGAACTGAACTGATGGAACAAATGGTCAAACTTAATGGGCTATTTATGGGATAGTTATTGTTTCTCGACTGTAAGTATCTGGGGACGAGGGGAAGGAGGGGACAAGGAACTGGCCTCATTTGTCCTTGTCTTTGGGCACAGCCTGCCTGAACGTAGGTCCATAATAAGGACTATAGACAGGTGACTCTGTGCACTAATCTCTCAGTTGTGTCAGACTCTTGGCGACCCTATGGACTGTAGCCCGCCAGGCTCCTCTGTCCCTGGGATTCTTCAGGCAAGGATACTGGAGTGGGTTGCCATTTCCTTTTCCAGGGGATCTTCCTGACCCAGGGACTGAACCCAGGCCTCCTGCACTGTAGGTGGATGCTTCACCATCTGAGCTACTAGGAAAAGAATCCGCCTGCCAGATGTGGGTTGGATCCCTGGGTTGGGAAGACTCCCCTGGAAGAAATGGCACCTCACTCCAACATTCTTGCCTGATCCACGATGTGACTGGTACAAAAATCACCTGTTAACAGAAACAGTCACATCGTGGATCACACCTGGACTAACACACTGTCAAGTACTGTGCTGCTTAAGGCGACAGTTAGGAGCTTCACGGGGCTCTGAGTGCTAACTCCTTTCAGTCGTGTCCAACTCTTTGCAACCCCATGGACTGTAGCCCCGTCAGGCATCCTCTGTCCATGGGATTCTCCAGGCAAGATTACTGGAATAGGTTGCCATGTCCTCCTCCAGGGCTCTTCCCAACTCAGGGATTGAACCCTGTGGCTTTTATGTCTTCTGCATTGGCAGGCACGTTACTGCTAGAATTTACATTTAAATGATTTGAAATAAAGAATGCAGTGTCTTGGCGGTGTTCAACAGCCACCTGTGATATCGGCCACCCACTCCAGTGTATTCTTGCCTGGAGAATCCTGTGGACAGACCACGGAGTCGCAAACAGTCAGACACGACTCATAGCAACTACCACTGCTCAGCCAGAGAACATCTCCGGCGCGGTGGAAAGTTGCACTGGCCCGTCGCCGCTCCAGGGTGGGGGTGGGGGTGGGGGGCAGTGACCAAAACACTTTAACATGAGGATCAGGCTGCTTCCTAGAGCAGGGAACACGAAGGGAGGCAAGAACGCCGAGGCTCTCTTACTGTCTCTCGCCCTTGAAAATCATCCCAAAGCTGTGTGGCTCTCTCACCCCTCCAACCCCCCGGAGACTGCTCTATCTCCAAAACCTCAAAAGAGAACACTCTTAAAAATCGGCCCGGGGATCGTCCCACCTCTCACACTTGTGGAGATCCCGACTACATCTGCTCTGGGGCCCAGGCTCTAGGCTCTCTCCCGTTCCACCTCCCGTCCCCCCTNCTTCCGGGAACGCCTCCGGCTGCTTCCGTTCTGGAGCGCTCAGGAGAGAGGCCGTGACGCATCGGTGACGAGAGACCGTCGGCTGCTGGTTCTTTGGTCGATTCGGATCCCCAAGTCTAGTGTATCTGGCGCGGCTGACGCTGGAACTACGCTCCCCAAACTGTCGTCATTCACTGTCCAGCAAAATTCTTACTAAAGGCAGTCGTGGGCGGTGCTGTTTATTCCCAAACAGGGCGCAGGAAAAGGGTCACGGCTCTCATGGAGCTTATATTCGGTGTAAGTGACAAAAAGCAAGCAAACATAAACGGATAAGGCAGATTTTAAAAAGTAAAACAGGTGATTCACTTTTTAGATAGGATGGTCAAGGAATGTCTTAAAGGGATGGGTAACATTTGCACTGAGTCCTTTCTCACGAGGTGCTCGCAAAGCTATCGAGGCTCCCCACCCCTGGTTGTCTTTGGAAGGGCCGTTGCTGAATACGAGTTGATTTGAATTTTACAAGCACCTGCCACTCCGCATACCTGAACCTTTGACTCCCTGCATTGAATCTGTATCCCTGAAGTTCCCGGGCAGAGGGAAGAAAGTAGGAGACTGTAGGCCTGGGAAAGCGTCGAGGCAACTCAGAGCCTCATGTGAAGACCGCTAAAATGATACTGGATAGAAGGGGGACGGCGCCCAGAGGGGAGATGGGTGTTTTCGTCTCTAGTACTGTCGGGGCAGGGATCACCCAGACCCTGGAACATGCAGTACTGGTCAAACTGGCAAATGTCTTTTCCCCACAGGGAGAAAGGGGTCTACTGGGTTCACTTACCTCCTGACTGCTGGCTGCAAGATCCTCCTCCGATTTTCTCCTGAATCCAACTAAGTATCCCTCAGGCCACTCCTGCTTAAAACTTGCTTTATATATATAGCCTTCTAGGTAGTGAGAACCATATATCCGCACACTCATGTATTACAGACAGGGTCTCGGGGTATAATTTTTAATAAATGTAAAAGGAATGAAAACAATAGAAAACCCATGTTTGTACTGGTCATCCAGTTCTGTTTAAGTATGTATTTATTAACTTTACATTGTTGTTATTGTTTAGGCGCTGTGTCGTGTCTGAAACCCCATGGACTGTACCTCTGTCCAAGGGATTCTCCAGGCAAGAACACTGGAGTGGGTTGCCATTTGCTTCTCCAAGGAATCTTCCCACCCCAGGCAGGAATTGAACTTGGGTCTCTGACTTGGCAGGCAGATTCTTTACCACTGGGCCACCGTGGAAGCCCATTAACTACATTGTCACAGGTGAAACACCTGCACCATCTTTAATCTTTGTTAGCACTGCTATTTGCCTGTGTATTCTTACATTGCATTCCTTTCCTTGTTTTCTTAAGGCCCTTTTTTTCTCACACAGGCCGTGTCATACAAATTTTGTGTGTAGCTCCTCCTCATGGCTTCCCGCGTGGCTCAAAGGATAAAGCATCTCCTGCAATGCAGGAGACCTGGGTTCGATCCCTGGGTTGGGAAGATCCCCTGGAGAAGGAAATGGCANCTTTTTTTCTCACACAGGCCGTGTCATACAAATTTTGTGTGTAGCTCCTCCTCATGGCTTCCCGCGTGGCTCAAAGGATAAAGCATCTCCTGCAATGCAGGAGACCTGGGTTCGATCCCTGGGTTGGGAAGATCCCCTGGAGAAGGAAATGGCAACCCACTCCAGATTTCTTGCCTGGAGAGCCCATGGACAGAGGAGCCTGGCGGGCTACAGCCCACGGGGTCACAAAAAGTCGGACAGGACTGAGCGACTTCACTTTCACTTTCCTCATTGTAGTTTAAGCGATCATAAATCATGCTAAAGCCTATTGTATTGTCACCCAAGTGGGTTCTGAATTTGAAGACAAATATGACATCTGTGTGTTCCTATGTACTTTGGCTTATTATCTCTAAATGTTTTAGGTACTGTTTCCTTTCTAGGGTAAAGGGCATCTTATAAGCATTTGTATCTGCTGAAGCAATCCATTAGTAGTGATAAACACTCCGGTACAGAGTGGTCAGGAAGATTCTCTTAGAGAAAGAAATGGCAACCCACTCCAGTACTCTTCCCTGGAAAATCCCATGGCCTGGTAGGCTACAGTCCATAGGGTCACAAAGAGTCGTAAACAACTGAGGGACTGAGCATACATACGTAACACACATATGTATCCCTATCAAATAGGGAACACTGTTTGGTATGTTTTAAATTTGATATAACTAATGTCAGACTGTATTATTTTGCACCTTGCTTTATGGCTCCTTAATGAAATTTACTAGTGTTTCATTCACTTATTTTCACTACTACATAGTATTCCCCCAGAAATATGTCACTCCATTCCCTTGATGGTTAGTTTTTAGTTTTCACCATTACAAACAATGTGCATTCCTACTCCATTTATCCTAGAATTTCTAAGTCAAATATGTTGTGATAGAATATATGAACCTTACATTGGACATTATATATTTTTTAAATTAATCATTTTCCGGCTGTGCTGGGTCTTTGTTGCTTCTCGAAAGCGTTCTCTAGCTGTGGTGCACTGTCTTCTCATGATGATGGCTTCCCTTGTTGCATAGCATAGGCTCTAACACTCAGGCTCAGCAGTTGAGGTGCATGGGCTTAGTTGCTCAGCAACATGTGGAATCTTCCTAGACCAGGGATCAAATCCATGTCCCCCTGCACTGGCAGGTGGATTCTTAACCACTTTTCCCTAGAACTGATGTGCCAATTTGCCCTCTCACCAACAATATATGAATTCCCATTTTTCCACGTTTGATACCTTGATGTGGTCAGACTTTTCTCCTAACATTAATAAAGTGGCATTTTGATTTATACATGAGTTTGGTTTTCCTGTGTCAATCACTCACGCTGGTAATTGTGGACCTGCAGGGCTTAGAATCTGGCTGTAAACCATGTAGAGAGGCTGAAAGATAAGCTACAGACAGAGAAATATATTTACAAAGCACATATTCAACAGAAGAGTCTCTAGAATAAAGAGCCCTCAAACCATGACAGTTAAAAAACAATCTATTTAGAAAATGGGCAAAAGACACATATTTCACACACCAAAAGAGGCATCAGATGGCAAATAAGCACATGAAAACATGTTCACCATCATTAGCTCTTAGGGTAAAAACAAAGCCACAATGAAATTCAGGCAAAGATAAGAAAAATTGGGTCACTCATAGGTTCCTGATGGGAATGTAAAGTGGTTTGGTCATTCTAGAAGAAAATTTGGCAGCTTTTTAAAAATCCAAGCATGCAACCACTCTATGACCCAGCATGTACCCTGGTCATTTATCCCAGAGAAATGAAAACTTAAGTTCACATAAAAACCTGAGACAAGTGAGTGTTCAGAGGAGCTTCATTTATAATAGTCCCAAACTGGGAACACCCCAAATGTCCTTCAGTGGATGAATAAATGGTTAAACCAACTCTGATACATTCATTCCATGGGATACTATATAACAATAAAAAGGAACAAACTAATGATACACACAATCCAGATGAATCTCCAGAGAACTGTGCTGAGTAAAAAAGTCAATCCCCAAAGGTTACACACACGAGTCCATCTATGTAACATTCTTGAAGTGGCAAAATTATAGTGAATATGGAGAAGAGAATCTATTATGGAGAAGAGTGGTTGCCAGAAGTTAAGGACACAGGAGAAGGGCATGGGTGGGAGAGAAGTGGGGAAAAAGCAACACGCAGGATCTTCAGGGAGATGGAATCATCTTTTATACCAGTGTTAAAGTCCTGGCTGTGGTACTGCACTACAGTTTTGCAAAATGTTACCACTGGGTAAAGGATACCTGGGATCTTTCTGTATTATTTCTTACAACTGCAAGTTGTCGTTTAGTTGCTATGCCGTGTCTGACTCTTTGTGACCCCATGCACTGTATAGCCAGCCAGGCTCCTCTGTCCAGGGGATCNAAAGTCCTGGCTGTGGTACTGCACTACAGTTTTGCAAAATGTTACCACTGGGTAAAGGATACCTGGGATCTTTCTGTATTATTTCTTACAACTGCAAGTTGTCGTTTAGTTGCTATGCCGTGTCTGACTCTTTGTGACCCCATGCACTGTATAGCCAGCCAGGCTCCTCTGTCCAGGGGATCTCCCAGGCAAGAATACTGGAGTGGGTAGCCATTTCCTTCTCCAGGGGATCTTCCCAACCCAGGGATCGAACCTGTTGTCTCCTGCATTGGTAGGTGGGTTCTGTCTGAGCTACCACGGAAGCCCATGCAAATCTAGTTACCTTAAAATAAAAAGTTTTTACAAAGCCTATTATTATGTATCTGTAACTTCTTAATCAGAGATGAATGAACATAATTGAATTATTTAAGAATCAAGGTTATTGTTTTAAATAGCAATCTGAAAAAAAGGCAGTACTCACAGGAACACCAGCCTGTCTCTTACTTTGGGTCTTTTAAGGTGGTCTCTTTTGTCTGGCTACTCGTTAGCCTGTTTCCCCTCTGCTCCCCTCACCCGCCCCACCCCCACCNACCAGCCTGTCTCTTACTTTGGGTCTTTTAAGGTGGTCTCTTTTGTCTGGCTACTCGTTAGCCTGTTTCCCCTCTGCTCCCCTCCCCCGCCCCACCCACACCCCCACCCCCCAGCTGTTTCTCTTGCTGTGGGTCAGAAAATCATCATTCATGCCTCCTGTGTTATTTTCAAGCCAGCAAGATTTTGAATAAGGGCCTCTCTTACAGAATAAGCACATGACTTCTTAATGACGATTAGTAATTTGAGAATAGCTTTCTACTTTCAGCAGAAGTATCACATGGAGACAGAGGCTGAGATGGTTGGATGGCATCACCGACTCAATGGACACGAGTTTGAGCAAACTCTTGGAGATGGTGAAGGACAGGAAAGCCTGGCATAGGGTCGCCAAGAGTTGGACATGACTGAGCGACTGAACAACAATAATCACACAGAGAAATAAAATGGATAAGAATAACATCTTGAATTAAAATACCTGATTTGAAAAAAACCCAAAAAACCTGATTTGACAGTAAGAATTAATCCTCAAATGTTGCCAAACTCATCTATGTAAAGTTAAAGGAAAATAGCTGAGAAAAATTCTTCCCTTTTGAGCAAAGCAGTCAGTATGGTAAAGACAGGTATATTTATTTCATATGACAGCACATTTCACAAGATATGTTCAGTGTTTATATGCCACTGACTTTAATACTGTACTCCTATAAAGTATATAGTTATAAATACTGTGTGCCACATAAGCAATAAAATTCTTACATATAAACAGCGATCTACTATAGAGAACAAAGAATTCACAAAGAGATCCTTAGTGTCTAGTTTCTGCTCTTTTAACAGAACTGGTCAATATTTTAATAATATGCAGAACAATGGCTAATTTTCAGTGTGCCTTTAACTGTCTATCATAACTTTGTGCACTTTTCCAGCAACTTGCCAAGTATCAATAGAATTTCCTGATAAAGGCTGAGCTGCTGCTGCTTGCTATGTGTATTTTAGACAGTTGTTTCTATTCAATAGGAAACATTGCTCACAGAACTGCAGTTGCACTAAAGTTTATAATGAGTTATTTTCCTAACAGCAAATACCATATACACCAATCACACAGATGTTAAAGCCACAGTTTCAACAAGTTAATTCACATTTTGAAGCACACTGCTTATAGTAATACTGCTGTTTAAAATATACTACTGCTGAAATGATTAGACCCCTCCAAAAAGCACAATATAAAACTCACAAGAGTTATTTCTAATAGCAAGTCCTGGCTGTTAATAGAGAGAGAATTACTTTTATAAATATAGTATTCTGATAACATTTGAGCATTTAGAAAAGTGCTTTTTCCTAACAGATTTGCTTTATGTGGTTAAGTGCAATGCAGCTTGCTGTGCTTTTTTACATCTTACGTATTCTTAGCCGTGAGCTCCATTTTCTGATATTTCCCCATTGCACATGTTTTAAGGTTAAATGTGGACAGTGGAATTCAGGTGACATTTACAACCCTTTGTATAAAAGGAATGCTAATATAATGGGTAAAGGTGATTTCAAACTGACAACAAAACAACTATCGCTCCAGAAATTTTCTGATTGGGATTCCTCAATGATATCAAAATCCTACATTCTGTATAAATTATGAACGTCTTCATAAAATTAATCAAAAGCAGGATCAGCTGCATACTGGCAGTGCAGGAGAAAAATCCACAGCTAATTTGAGGTGTAGCCTCTAAAAACAAAAAGCAGCATCACAGATGGGGAGAGGGAACACACAGCAGATTCAGTTCAGCGCCCCCCGAGGTGGGGGCCACTCAGCTCACCAGCTAGAGAAGCGAGCAGGGCCATCCTCGGACATCTCTGTGGACCTTGAACTCCCACTTACTTCTCACTGAATTTGGTGGCACATGCCTTCCTGCCATCTGTGGCCAGCGTGTTTTTTTGAAAGGACAGGAGGGTTGGTCCACACAGTTTGCTGCTTCCGGCTGCAAGAAGCTCCTCCCCCAGAAAAGCAGGCAGAGGTGTGGGACCAGAGTGACAGGGGGTGTGCAGTGTGTGTGTCAGAAGGGGTGGGTGTGCAATGGGGGCAAATTCTGGCTTCATCATGAGATTACTCTAGATTTGGAAAGAAAGATAATGGAAATGTCCAAATTTCATTTTCAGCCATCCATTTGATTATATGGAAAAGAGAACTCTGTTACAACCTTTAGGTAAAAATTTGGTCTTATATCCTAGAATTTAAGTGATGCATTTTACCAGTATGTAAGTGTATACATTTGTGTGTGTATACATTTTTTCAAGCAATGTCTTTCTAAATTCTGTTCCAGTACACCTTTGATGGCTCTTTGGTAAATACTTATAAATGCCAATTGTTGACAAGTAGGAAAGGGCTGGCACCAGTGTCGGCTAGAAGTTGTTTGGGCTTTGTGAGATGCTCTAAAGGAGACTGACGAGGAATTTCTGAATGAGGACTGAATAGCTTGAAGCACTTTTTATGGCTTCTACTCTCTCTTATTTATCCAAACAGAAACACACCAAAATTCCAGTTAATAATGAGAAAGATTTTTCCTTAATTCTGATATACACATATTCCAACTCTGTACACATTAAATAGTGGTATTTCATGACAACATCAGTGCACGTAACAATTACTTATTGCACATCGTGAATAACGAATGCCCGAATCTTTTGGCTCTACCCTGCCAAAACTAAAGGGACAACTGCTCTCTACCATGTGACGTTATCTTTCTGTCAAGTCTAGCGTGGGTGATGCCTTAGAGGCCTGGGCTGTGAAAGGGTCTGTGGGAGGGGTGGTGCCAGGTGGGAGCGGAGGGACAGGCGGTGGGGGTGGTCTTCTTGCTGGCAACACACAGACAGACACACTGGTACTTCTACCCCAGTCATCACCAAGCGTCACCCTGGAGCCAGGAGACAAGCTCGGCTGCTTACCCAGGAAAACGTCTGGAAGAGTGGACCCTGACTTCCCTGTCACACCAAAGTCCTCTTCTTCCTCGAAGGTTACCCATCCTTTGGGGTTGCTGACTGTTAGTGCAGGTGGGCCCTGCGGATCAAAACTGTCATTAAACCCATCCAGGGAGGATGAAGGCTTGCTACTGTTCTGACCCAGAGGCCTCAGCGAAGAGAATGGACTCGGAGCAACAGGCTCTTCTTTGGAGAACCATGAAGTGGCCTCTGATTCTTGAGACTCAGCTCGAAAGGGGTTTCCAGGAGTGGCAGTCCTGTTGGTGAAAGGATTTGTGCTGCTCGAGCTTGGGATGAATGGGTTTGGGGAACATCGTGTGTTTTCCTGGGATTTACTCCGGGCTGGAATTGGAGGCATTGTCGGCATGCAGCTTACAGAACTCAGAGTGTTCGTGTTACTTGGGGTTGCAGAAGGCAACGGCGTCAACCCCCTTGGGTTTGGGGTGTGAAAAGATGGCTGAGCCTTTGATACAGCAAGCAGGTTCAATGACAAGTCTTCAAATGGGTCACTCTTCAATGGCAAGTCCAGTCTGACGGCGGAGACTCCGTTTGTTTTCACCTGGGAAAGAGAGAGCCCATTGAATAATCAGAACAAACAAAAAGCAATACAGTTACTTTGAATGCCCCTTCTGCTTCCTGTCTCAATTATTCTTCATTCTGAGGCGGTCAAATATACATACTCAAAAAATAAAAAAAGGACCTTGTGTAGTCTGTTACTCTGGTGGTTAAACAAGTACCATGAAATATTAAAAAAAAAAAAAAACTCTGCTAAATAAGTTCTTTTATAAATATAGCTTATTTCATCCATGCAAGTATTGATATGTAAAATGGAGAACTGCACTGAATTAGCAGATGAGTTTGGTTCATGCCCAGTTCTATCAGATAATCAAATGAACTTAAGAAACTCACATATAATTCAAAGTTTGTGCTAAATCACTATGAATAAACTTCCAACACCCATCTGTGATGATGATGTGGTTTCACTGTTTTTTGAAATATATTTTCATTGAAGTTAATGTTACTATGGAAATTCAACTTTATGGATAAAAATTAATTGGTATATCTGTATTCATAAGCTGAAGACAATGCATCACTTCCTTTTCCACTTGTAGAATAAAATTTTCAAAGCATTCTTTGCCTTTTAATGTCAGCTCCCCTTTGTAGAATAAATTCTGAATGTGAAAATATTTTTTAATTGACCTTCCTCACCTTTAGATAGGTTTATTAATAACTAACTACAATGATTCTTTAAAACTGGATGGCGTGGTAGGGGGAGGAATTCCGTTTCTATCTGAGATAGTAATTCTTCAACCAAAATAAAGCTATGTGTCGCAGAGCTGGCTGTGAACAGTTACTGGCAAGAGGAGGGGTTAGACCTACTTCACAGTCATGAAAAATCCACCCTGTGTGCCCAGTTCACAAAGAAGCCAGCTGGAGTGGAGCCCGGCTGTGGTACCGGGCACAGGCTACTTTCCTAAGGGAAACACTGAACTGAAGCCTGGCTGTATGAGAAAAGTAGCTAGCTTTATCGGGAATTCCATTTTATTTTTGGGGGGGGAACTCCATTTTAATTAAAAAAAAAAAAACACTATATATAATTATTAAAACTAGGTGGATGACTTGGATATTTATGCCAAATTAAAGGTAAGAAAAGCATAGGAGAGGGAGAATTTTACTAGCTAAAGACTTGCAATGTACAAAACGGAACATGACCCAAAATGAACTTAGGTCATTGTTACAGCAAGTAACTAAATATACATAAGATACGTTGAAAAAAAGAGCAGCAGTCTCAATAAAACATTGTTTTGCTGTTCTTGTTTTAGTCATTAAGTCATATCTGACTCTGCAACCCCACAAGACGACTATAGTCTATAGCCCACTAGGCTCCTCTGACCATGGGATTTACCAGGTAAGAAAACTGGAGTGGGTTGCCATTCCCTTCTCCAGGGAATTTTCCTGACCCAAGGATCGAACCTGTGTCATCTTCTTTAGCAGACAGATTCTTTATCACTGAGCTGCCTGGGAAACTCCAATAAAACATAATTGCATCTAGATAGCATATTCAAAAGCAGAGACATTACTTTGTCGACTAAGGTCCATCTAGTCAAGGCTATGGTTTTTCCTGTGATCATGTATGGATGTGAGAGTTGGACTGTGAAGAAGGCTGAGCACCAAAGAATCGATGCTTTTGAACTGTGGTGCTGGAGAAGACTCTTGAGAGTCCCTTGGACTGCAAGGAGATCCAACCAGTCCACTCTAAAGGAGATCGGCCCTGGGATTTCTTTGGAAGGAATGGTGCTAAAGCTGAAGCTCCAGTACTTTGGCCACCTCATGCGAAGAGTTGATTCATTGGAAAAGACTCTGATGCTGGGAGGGATTGGGGGCAGGAGGAGAAGGGGACGACCGAGGATGCCATCTGAGATGGCTGGATGGCATCACTGACTCGATGGGCATGAGTCTGAGTGAACTCCAGGAGTTGGTGATGGACAGGGAGGCCTGGCGTGCTAGATTCACGGGGTTGCAAAGAGTTGGACATGACTGAGCGACTGAACTGAACTGAACTGAAAGAGTAACTTGGTGCTTAAGAATAGGGAAGGCTAATACCCCTCTGATCCAGTGGTTAGGGCTCTCTGCTTTCACTGCCAGGGCCTGGGTTCAACCCCTGGTCAGGGAACAGAGACCCCACAAGCCACAGCAAAAAAAAAAAAAAAAAGGAAGGCTGCTCATTTGCAAAAGGAAATGGTGTGGATAACTCCTTAATCACTCTCTGCTGCTACTGTTGCTGCTAAGTCGCTTCAGTTGTGTCCGACTCTGTACCACCCCATAGACGGCAGCCCACCAGGTTCCCCCGTTCCTGGGATTCTCCAGGCAAGAACACTGGAGTGCGATGCCATTTCCTTCTCCAATGCATGAAAGTGACAAGTGAAAGTGAAGTTGCTCAGTCGTGTCCGACTCTGCGACCCCATGGACTGCAGCCTACTAGGCTCCTCCATCCATGGGATTTTCCCACCAAGAGTACTAGAGTAGGGTGCCATTGCCTTCTCCATAATCACTCTCTAAGATCTATTTTATTTTTCTTCATACTTAATATGACAATAAATCTGTACAAAATTAAAGAGCAGACGTCACAGATTCTAAACTGTATTCTAAGTGTATTACAGAACTTGAGAGACAAATTTACTATATACACTGTAAAATTACAATGAACTATACATTACCAGTAATGACTGGGTTATTTACGATTCATATGACAAAACCGAAGTACTTGAGTGGGTCTGGGCCTTGATTCTCCCATGACAGACAAAGAGTCCATGACACAGACATTATAGGTAGGAAGTTTATGCTTTGTACAGCTTAGAATAATAGGCCTTTGCCAAACAAATGTTGCACATTTAAATATCTTTATTTTCATATATTAACAAATTTTTCTTTCAAAATAATTTAATAGAAACATGATCATTTTGCCCAATGAGATCTGAAATTACGAGAGCCACATCATCATTCATTGCATTATAATGAATTTCTATGTATCTAAGCAGTATTTATGATGACTTGACATTAATGATGATGGTATTTTTTACAGAGAAGGGTGTTGGAAAGGCCCTTAGATAATTATCCTGCTATAATGTTAACTTTCATCTTGTAAATCATCAATTCTTTAACAACAACAACAAAAATCTACTAATGCTATTAGTTATACTCTACATGCTACTAGTTATTTTTTTTAATTTCCCAAAAGAAATCTAGGAAAAAAACTGAATTTTGTACTTACATAATTATGCCATTGTTAAAACCAAGAACCAATTTGTTTTTGCCAAATACACTTTCATNTCCTGCTATAATGTTAACTTTCATCTTGTAAATCATCAATTCTTTAACAACAACAACAAAAATCTACTAATGCTATTAGTTATACTCTACATGCTACTAGTTATTTTTTTTAATTTCCCAAAAGAAATCTAGGAAAAAAACTGAATTTTGTACTTACATAATTATGCCATTGTTAAAACCAAGAACCAATTTGTTTTTGCCAAATACACTTTCATATATCTAAAGCTTACCTTCGTAAAGTTATATTTTTTAGTCTTGTTAATTTTTGGTAAAAAAAAAAAAAAGCAAAATAAATGGGAAAGCATTAGCAAGAATAAATAAAATGGTTCCTAAGAATTCAAAATACTAAGAAAGAAGCAGATTTTATGGTATGATAACAGAATTTATTAATGTGGACAGGTGGTTTTTAAAAATGGGTGAAAATTTAGATGTATGAAGTAAAAGATTCATACATCTAATGTGCTAAGACAGATGAGAAGCACATATAAGATTGAGAAATAATCCGATACCTGTTACCCTGATGGTTGCTCCTGCTTTGAGAAACGAAACACAGACATCAAGGGAAAGAGTTAGGAGGACAATGTGAGACCAACCAGCAACCCTAACAATTCAGTCTTCAAAACACTTTCAGTTTTATATTACGTACAAAATCCAAGAGCAGTGAGATCTGCAGGTCACAGTATAAGATCAAGAGATAATAAAACGTACTGCTTTAATAGGGCTCAGGATTTAATTTTATCTGAGGTTGATTACTAACTAGTTCAAAGTAGTAATTCCAAAAATAATATTCCAAATACATTATTAGAGCACTGAAGTATTTTCAGCAGGCTATGGATGAAATGTTTGTGTCCCCTCAGATTCGTATGCTGAACCCCAACCTCCTTATGTGATGGTACTTGGAGACGTGGCCTCTAGGAGGTGACTGGGGTTAAATGAGGTCGTGAGAGTGGGCCCTCTTGAAGGAACTAGCACCCTTTGGAGGAGACACACCAAAGGGCTTGCTCTTTCTTCCCTTGTGCAAGCACCAAGGAAAGGCCATGCGGCCACAGGAGAAGAGGCCCCAGCAGAACCCAACCATGCTGGCATCCTGATCTCGGACCTCCAGCCTCCAGAACTTGAGAAGATAAATTTCTACTGCCTGAGTCACCCAGTTCATGGTATTTTGTTACAGCAGCCCAAGAAGGTTAGGACACAGCCTTAAGACAGCCTATGGGGTCATCATGATGAGAGAAATTGTACAAAATGGCACTACTTTGCAGAAAAGTGAAACTGGTATTTATTTTAACATGGTCAGGATCCAGGCTTGTTCTATTAATCTATCACTCAAATTTTCTGAAGGATGATACTAAAGATGAAATCACAATCTTTCTATAATATAGTAGCAGTACCTTAAAAACTACAGGATTCTTAAGAAACAGTTTGAACAAATCTTCCCCAATATTTAAAGCTTACCTTACTTTAAAGCTTACCTTACTTTAAAATACCAAAACTCACTTAGACAGTTTCGAGAGACACCATTCTAAAATAAATTATTTTATAAATAATATATTTATATTTATATTATATAAAATGTATTACTACAAAACATGAGACTCCTGAATTTGACCTTTCCTGATGATCCTGATGCATTAGTTTTGGAAGAGTGGAATAAAAACTGGAATGGTTTTGTACTAAGATGCAAGGGGATGGTATTAAATTGATCCAGAAAGCTGAGATGTTTTTTTCTTTTTTGGCTGTGATGTGCGGCATGCAGGATCTTAGTTCCCTGACCAGGGATCGAACCCATGCCCTCTGCGTTGGGAGCATGAGGTCTTAATCAGTGGACTGCCAGAGAAGTCCTGAGATTTTCTACTTGGTCTCTCCCCTCACTATCAGCTATCACTCCAATAGTATGGCTGTGATGCTATTCCTTTACTTCCCATTGGCTTCCTGACTTCTGGTTTTCACCTGATAATCAGATGACTAAGACACTAAAAGTCAGAGAAGTGGGGCATTTTTACATTTTCTAAAGGATATATAACATATATAATCATTTGAATTAGCAGAATCTTTTCTATATAGAATTATAGAATCAAATAACTTAAACAGTAATAACAAGTAAAGCTGGGTCATGTGTGGTTCTATGTTTTAAATACCTTGTATATTTTTGGTAGAATTAATAAAGACTTGTAAAAATTACTAAGTGTTCAATTCTAAGACTGTTTCATATTACCAAAATATCAAAATGTGAGATATTTTACTAGCTCACCCTTTTCAAGTTATAACCATTACAGAAGAATTTTTAAGATTTTAGATGTTCATTATTTTTTGAATAGACATTATTTTTATGGTTCAGAATTAAAAAGGCACAAAAGGTAAAATGCCTCCCTGTCTTTCTGACTGTAAGCTCCCAGGAGGAAACTAAGCTCTGTGATCTTTCACAAAGGCAGCCTACACATGAACAAGACTTCCACTCCCCAGAAAAGTGTGTCTGTGTATATAATGTGTAGAGGGATTTGATATCAATGACTGAGGCAAAAAAAAGGCTTATAACACCTTTCACAGTTTTGATGAGCAGAATATAAGAGTCAAAAATACAATTTACTAAACCACACACAAAGCACAGGCTTGCTGCGCTTCGTCAGCAAATTACCATACCCAGTCCAATGAAAATCAGAAAGCAAAACGGGAAGATGACCTACGAAAATGATACATGGCAGTCATGGAATATCCATCCTATACTATTTGTGTCATAAGATGACTTTCTACTGAGAACTGCAATCTTCCTTGACAGTGTGTTCTTTCTGAAGTTGTTCAGAGTAACACACCTACTTTCAATACTGAAAACATTTTTATAGAGTTTGAGGAATTAGCGTTCACCTTTACTGTGAAAATCGTGATCACTTTCTGTCCTAAAACTTAAGCTTTACGATGGCTTTTTGAAAGTTTCTTGCTCTCCAATTGCACTAAAAAAAAAAAAAAAAAAAAAAAAAATACAATACTACACCTTATAAGAAAATGAAAAGAAAAAATCATCAGGCACTAAAAGTAGATTGGCAAAGAGAAAACAATGGACATTTATTGTTTGAAGGGCTCCTGTAATTACTATATATCTTCAGCATCCTCAGTTATGTAATACTTTTTGGTGTTAATTAGCTTAAAAGAACATTATTCTTAATTATATATCCATCTGAGCTTTTTAAAAAATGTGACCAATAGTCTAATAAGTGCTAATTGCTAACTATTCATATTGTTTCAAGATTCATATTTACTTTATAATTCATATTTACTTTATAATCTGTTTTTAACTATGAAGAAGCATGAGAAACTGCTAACTTCTGCCAATTAGCTGGACATACTCACATATCTGCAATATGTGAGTGCAAAATAAATGCAACCTATTGTAAACATGCCTAAGGGACATCACCAGTGCCATATTTCTGTATTTTAGACTATTCCAAAGTAAAAGCAGACTTAAAACTTCAGTTCTTTGGCCTTGATGGCATTTTCAAGTTAAAACCTTTGGATAAAATTCAATGTGAGGCTAGACAACAGAAATATAAAGATAAACCTTATACTAAAGATAAACTTATACTAAAGATAAACCTTATTTCAATGACTTTACTGAGATGTATAAAATAAAAACTAAGTAAAACAATCTCCAAGTAAAACAATTCAACTCGCATGAATAGTCTTGTATTGAAACAACTTTGTGTATACACACTAGAGGCTTTCCAATGTGAGATCACTCTGGGATAACAAAAGTCCCTGTGACCCCGTGATTTCCACCCACCAAGGCAAAGGCACTATTTTCTATGTGATACTCATGAGAACATTACATTATTTTGATGGCTTATACTTTGGTGAATAAGCCTGCTGCTACATGCCTGAAATATCTAAATCAATCCAGTAGTGACTGAAACTTAGAGATCCCCAAGGAAGCCCAGTGCCGGCTCCATCACAGAAAAGAGCTAACTGCAGCATCAGGAGAAATAGGATTATTGGAAATTTACTGCCAATGGCCAGGGATTGACCTGACTGCCTTTCTGTCCAGGAGGTAAAGGCCAAAACTAATCTAATAGCTGTGAACAAAAAGAAACTAAATTATTACTGTCCATTCTAATTAAGTATCCAAAGTAAATTACACAGAGAAAAACCAAAAAAATCACCTACACTTTCAACAAGGTAAAACAGCCTGGGAGCCACTTGGAAGTTTTAGGGAGAAGAGCTTTTAGGGAAAGAGCCCTAATCTAGGGTCACTCTCTGAGAAGCCTTGATCCAGACAACAGGTTGGACAAACAAACAAAAAACCCAAACCCTGAAACAGCCAAACGTGTTTGTTGTGTGACGAGTCTGAGATGTCAAATGACATTCACTGGTTGAAGTCATATCTAAACATGTTATTACCAGAAAATGACAAAATTTTTTAAAAAAATCAAATCTTAGGTATTTTTTCTAAAGGTAATAATTAAAATAAGTATATTCAAAGACTACAGCAAGGGCATCAAATATACCTCAGTAAAAAAAAAGGAAAAACCAAACAAAATGTAAGCAAAGGTCCTTATATACACACACACAAATCCAGATGATCTTTCTCCCCGCTGGAAGGCCTTACCTGTGGCTGCACGGGGGTTTCAGAAGGCAAGCTGTGGGATGACCTGCTCCGAGGGGGTGGCTGCGGAGGCGTTTCCAGGCTGGGCTGCAGGGCAGCCTGGGGCAGAGGTGCGGCCACCGGGATGAGAGGCTCCTGCATCTTCTGAACAGGTGGCACAAGAGAAGGCGGCACAGGAAGGGCAGCCTGAGGCTTCAGGGGTTCGGGAAGAAGAGCTGACCCTAAAGAAAGTCATTTTCAGATGTTAGACATTCTCTGGAAAACGGAGTTTATCCTTCCTTTTGGGAAATGGTAGGAGATTCCAGTCCCTGTCCCGGCCCCCAGTAGCCTCCTTTATTATGGCATACAGAAAGACAGGGAAAAAAATAAGAGAGAGAAAGAAAGAAGGCTATCTCAATTTGAGTAAGTTGTATAAAGTGAGAGACTGCAGAAAGAGAAAAGAAAAGAAGCGAAGGGAAGGATACAGAACGGCACTGCCCTTTCCACTACGGGTCTACCTTTCAGTACTTCTGAGGGCTTGCTTTGGCTTTCAGGAGTCAGTCTCCCAGCAGATGCCCGTGCGTGGCTCTGGGGGGCGCTGATGACTCCAGCACGGGGTGGAATTATCTAAAGATGGGAAACGAAAACCACTGAGACATTTACCTTATCTGCAACGGGCAAGATTTGGTGAAAATATTGTTTGTGCATCTTGTATCACTTCCTCAGCCTCTTGTCATTCCAATGGCTCTATTTATTGCCATATAATCGTGTTTCATTTTTTATTATGGATTAACTTTTATTGGTGCATAGTTACCTTACAATGTTGTGTTGGTCTCTACTCTTCAGCAAAATGAATCAGGTATACATATATATATCCCCTCCCTTTTGGATTTCCCTCCCATTCAGGTCATCACAGTGCGTTAAGTAGAACTCTCTGTGCTATATACAGTAGTTTCTCATTAATTATCTGTTTTATACATAGTACCAATAACATATATGTGTGTCTGTGTGTGTATAGATACACACAGACACACATATGTGTGTCAACCCCAATCTCCCAACTCCTCCCCTGCCCTTTGGCATCCACACATTTGTTCTCTCCATCTGTGCCTCTATTACTGGTTTGCAAATAAGATCATCTATAGTAGTTATCTACATTCCACATGTATGGGTTAATACACAGCACTGTTTCTCTCTTTCTGACTTACTTCACTCTGTATGATACTTTCTAGGTCCATCCATGTCTCTACAAATGACCCAATTTTGTTCCTTAAGCTTCAAAAATCTTCCTTTTTTCGTTTTCACTGTTTACTATGTGCCAGGCACTGTGTTAACTAAGCACTGGGTATGAATTTACATTTACATTTCAATGTCCAAATGGCCCTGGGGGGTAAGGTATTATTCTATCATCTCGAATTTAAATGAAAATGAAGAAATGTATACAACTGTCCCAAAGCCACAGAGTTAGGAAATAAAGCCAGGAGCTGAACTCAGGCCCCGGGTTCCTTATCCTGTACCATACTGCCTTAGTGGGACGATTTTACAGGTTAGGAGGAGATGGAGTGGGACCTGCACTGTGGAACTAAGAGCCTTACCAAAAACTACACTGAGGCTGTTTTTCTTTATTAAACACAGAGGTTAAAAACTCTGGAATGGCTAACTCACTGCTGAAATACAAAGGCTGGAAGAGGCACTGGGGAAATAACGTTCTTTTCTATCTTCACATGTTTGCTGAAGGCTTTAAGCACTCAGTACCTTTTTCTTATTTTTTTTATAAATTGGAGGATAATTGCTTTACAATATTTGTTGGCCTCTGCCACACATCAATATGAATCAGCCACATGGAGGTCCATGTCCCCTCCCTCCTGAATCCCCCTCCCATCTCCCACCCCCTCCCAGGCTTCTAAGCTGTCACACAGCACAGGGTTGAGCTCCCCATTCCCATTTGCTATCTATTTTACATATGGTAATACGTTTCCATAGTATTCTCTCAATCAGTCCCACCCTCTCCTGCCCCTGCTGTGTCTACAAGTCTGCTCTCTCTGTCTGTGTCTCCACTGCTGCCCTGCCAACAGATTCATAAGTACCATTTCTCTAGATTCCACGCATAAGCAAAAGTTACAAATGTAATCGCACAAAATCCTGACTTTCCTTCCCTATTCTTACAATATTCAGTAAGCAAAATACTTTGTGGGAAGTGGTAGAGTCGGTGAATAACAATTTCTCATTCTTTAAAAAAACCAACAGGGGAGTGGATAATGGCTATTTTAGGTATATTCCACAGACACTTTACTTTGGAGCATAATATTATATATAGAAAAAGGCCTTCAAGTTGGCTACAAGACAAAAAAACAAAATATCTCTATCTTAGAAATCTTATGAGAATTTCTTAGACTCTTGAAGTAGTTTCATTAGCAGAAGTTTCTTCATTTCCAGGTATAGTCACAGTTCCCTGGATTCAGCTAGTGGCCTCCCAATAAGCCCAGGCTCCACCAGACTGACACTGGTTTCCCTTTCCTTTTTTTTTTTTTTTCCTTTGAATTACTTGTTCTGTTCCAGAGAAAATTTTCATGCGGGTGAATAACAGAATAATTCTGTGTATAACAAAACACAGATAAACATGCAGAAAACCACAGACTTACAATGCAAGGTGAAACCCTGCAATGCCATCTGTTCTCCTGCAGTTAAATCTTTAGAACTGGTTTTAGCTGACAGAGTATCATCAGTGGGCTTCCTGAAATCTAATTTTGAAATCCCTCAGGACTTCCCTGGTGGTTAAGACTTGTGCTTCCACTGCAGGGTGTGGGTTCAATCCCTGTTTGGGGAACTAAGATCCCACATGCTCGAGGTGTAGCAAAAATAAGTAAAAAGTAAATAAAAGTAAAATAAAACCTTTCTGATCGAAGAATGACTTTACCTCATTAATTACTCAGATAATGTCATAAAAAGTTGCCCTAGTACATCACTTCCCCATATATTTCAAGATTCTAAGATATTTATTTAGTGACTGTAATCACTTAACTGTACCACTTTTATTCAAATAATGAAGGATGCTTTTCCTTCTGAAGAGGATGTTAGAATACCATTCGAGTTGAAGGTGGGGCTGCCCTGGTGGCTCAGTGGTAAAGAATCTGCCTTTCAATGCAGGAGAAGCGGGTTTGACCCCTGGGTTGGGGAGATCCCCTGGAGAAGGAAATGGCAACCCACTCCAGTAATCTTACCAGGGTAATTTCACAGACATAGGAGCCTGATGGGCTACAGTCCATAGGGTTGCAAAGAGTGGGACACAACTCAGCAAGTACACACACACACACAATTCAGAGAGTAAAACACACACACATATACACGAAGGTGCCTTGAAGAGCATCAAGTCTAATTCCCCCAGTTTAGAATTGAGGAAATTGGAGTCTTAATGGGCCCGTGATTTCTTCAGGGAAACACATTTGATTAGTAGCAAGTTGGGACCCAGGACCTAGACCTCCTGGCTCGCAAGCGAGGCGCTGCCTACCGGTCTGGCTGCACTGTGTCCAGCAAGTCCCGGGGCTCCGGCTTGAGGTGGAAGCTGGCTGCGTCCTGGAACAAAGGCATCACACCATGTAGCTCAGGTGTTTGTTTTTAAAGAAAGAAACAAGAAACCATGCACTTATATCCACACTGTCTATTTATGGTCCAGCTTTAAGGTTAAGTAGCTGAATTCGAATGTTTACCTAGATTATCTCTCCGTGTCGTTCCTGGGCTTTTGGGTGCTTTGAAGCAGGAAGGAAAAAAAATTATCCATAAGTAAACAATCAAGCCATATTATATAATATTAGCTACCTGTTCTGTTTCATTACCAGCAGAAATAGGGGCACGAGGTGGAAAAAGAAAAACAAAACAAACTATTCTGCTTTAGAAATGCTGGAGGGTATTATCAGCCCTTTAGAAAATATCCCCAAAAGAGAAAAATTTAGACTACTGAGAGTGACACTGATGGGACAAGTTGGCAGTTGGTCTGATACCTCATTTGGAAGGTAACTTTCCCAACAGAGCTCTTTCCTGTGAATCCTGAAAACACATGGTCAGTTTGGGGGAACGGTCACAAGATGTGGCCCCACTGCTTCCCAGAGCTTGGTGGACTCATGGCTCCAGGACCAACAGACATGCACTTTCCGAGTCACACAAGACACCAAACAGCATTGTTTCAGGGCTTCATGTTGTAGACGTCAGTATGGATAGGGATTCTTACAATGAGATCTTTTGGATTTCTACAGAAAAACCCTATCATTGAAGTAGAAGGCGGGCACTGCTTATTACAATATCTGCCTTATGCAAGACAGTGCTGAAATAATGCTCAAATGCATTTGAAATGTAGAAGACTGAAATGAAATAAACTACTTTTGGGGCCAAAAGGAGCAGGAGACACTATTAAGGTCAGGATCTCAGATTTCTTCTGTTTGAAAGGAAATTCAAGTGTAACTATTATATGAAACCCATCAGACTTTTAATAACTGTAATCTTAATGAATGGCTTCCAGTTTTAATAGCCTTTTAAGCAAATTTACTCAGCATATTTATGTTATCTGAAGTTGATTAAAAAATACTATATCCTTGGACTGAATTAACAAGGTTTAATTATTAATTTTTAAAACTTCACAGTTAGTATATTTCTAAACATTTGACTTATTCTAAAAAGATTTCTGAAGGCATTCTTCTTAAAATAATACTGCACATTAATTTCACATCTAAGTGTATATGAAATATGTATATACAGAACAGCTCGAAACAACATTAAGAATTGCAGAGAAAGTAAATGGACAACCATCAGAAACTACACAACACATAATGAAAAGAGGAAAAATACGAAGTTACAAGATATACATAAGGAGGGGGAGGGGAGTTTACAGTTGGACTGAGAAAAGATTTGGTATGTCTTTAAACATTGGAGGGGCTGACATTTAGGAATAAAACGAGAGATTCATTTCTAGGATGCAAGTGTCTTATTACCTTCCATCTCTCGCCTAGCTACCCCCGGACTGGGAGGGGCTCCAGCACCTTTTTAGAGAGAGAACAGAAGCTGTGTATTGTTCAGGGCCCACAGAACAGAGGGAAAGGCAGGCACACAAAACAGTTTCTGAGTTAAACGTCCTTTTGCAAAAAAAGTTCTTTCACTGGTTCAAATTTCTGCAAAGATATCTGCATAAACCAAAGTGCCTCTAGATGCCTGGCCCAAACCTGATCCTGGCCCTTTCTTCAGTTAGAATTGAAAGGAGAAAATAGGTTTCTTTTTATATCTGACATCATGGGAGGATTCCCTGGAGAAAGAAATGGCAACCCATTCCAGCATTCTTGCCTGGAGAATCCCATGGACAGAGGAGCCTGGTGGGCTATGGACTATGGGGTTCAAAAAAGTCGGATACCACTGAGTGACTAACACTTTCACTTCGTCACTAGTGGTAGGGAATTTGAAAATATGTGTAATGAAAGTCTTTTGCTTTTTAAGCATCTCATTCTTTATATTCAGAATGAAACCACTAATAAAAGCTCCAATATTTGCCAGTCATAAAGGAAAAAAAAAATCTGAAAGTTCCAATTTCATTTTAAATCTCTACGAGACTATGTTAGTCCCTCAGAAGGTAATTTTCAATGCATTATTAAAAAAAAAAAAAAGAACTCTAAAAGTACTATAATTACTTTCAGGTTATTGCCTTCAAGCAGTTATTGGTTTATAGGGTTAAAAAAATATGCTGCAAAGACTTCCTACAAAAGAATTATGAAGAGAAGCAATTTTTAAAAAACTACATCAGATTTCTAAGTAAGTCACTGAGTTGCTAATATGTATAGCTTTTCACAAATTTCTTTAAAATTTTTATTTTTCTACAGATTGGTTTCCTAATCAAAGGGGAAGGTAAATAAAATCTTCCATGAAGCTATAAATCAAAGCACAAGTCTGAAATGGGAAAAAAATCAATGTCTTCTTTACATTAGTGGAAAAGTTATCCTTCAGTAGTATCTTACAGAATAGTGCTCAAAGAACTTTGTTACCCTTATTACCCAAAGTCGTTAAAGTCTGCACACAGCACAGTCACTCTGCGACAGCATGTGAGTCGGTCGGCAATGTGCTCACGCAGCTGGAGCAGGGAGAGACCAGCTGCCTGTGCAGTTGGCCCTAATGACACTGAAACTGGGTGAGTCACAGCTCTTCTGCGGGACTGAGACACTGTGCCTCAGCCTTTCTTGAGAACTAGATTAAATAAACTTGTCCAATGTATGCCTCTAGCTGAGCTTCGTGAGAGTCTTCAAGTAAAACAAGTAAACTACAAAAAGTGACCCATGTGTTAAGAAGAATTTCTTTATCGAGATATGTAACAGAGACTTGTTCTTCTATTTGAAAAATGAGGCATGAATGTTATGACAAATTATGATAAAGCCATGCAAAATGAAAGCTATATTTCAGATAATTATGATAACTTTACTGCATTCCCAGGACATTTTGCTAATTCATAGGCTACTGGCAAGACGTACTAGAGTTCTAATATAATCAAATCCTTGGGAAACCACCTATCTTCATTGTGTTTGACTCAATCTTTATAACTGAATTGACCATATTTATTAATAAAAAGTATATCAGGCCTTAAGTAATTCAACTCTTTATCTGGGAAATGGAAGGTCTTGTTAATTCTAATAATATTCACTAATAAAATCAAGCTCTAATCTTTTACCAGAAATATAATGAAAGTTTGGAGTTATTTTTAAGTTGGCATATAAATGTCATTCATTTTGGCTTTCATCAAAGCAACCTAAAATGTCACTGAATTACAGGGCTCAAACTCCAAAAAAATTAATGAACCAAGATCCATACATTATAACAAATATAAATGGTTACCTCCAAACTCTTTTCTAGCAGGTGCAGGACTCCTAGCTCCTTATAGTTCATAAGAGAATATGCAGCAGAAAGGAAATGACATTAAATAAAGACTTGAAATGTCAAAGATTTATTATAGTTTCCAAGATGTCAAATATCATGTAGAGACTACATATTCATATCTTGGTGCTATAAAAAAGCTATTATGTAACGCGAATACTTCTAACAGAAACAACACTATACTTATTTTAAAAGAACATTTAAACAAATATATAAAACTGTAAACAGAAAGATGTATGTTCTTCAGTTCTAATCATGCATTAAAAATTTTTGTTTCATTTTTAAATAATCATGCATTTTACAGAAATCAGTACAACCACATCAAATTAGCACAAACAAAACAAATGTTTCCTGCATGCTTGTAAGAGGCCAGCTCTGAAAACACGTTACAGGAGCCTAGCTGTTCTGTCACGCCTATGCCGTTTTTTAAGGAAAAGCTAACTAAGGAAGTAGCACCAGTGACAGAAAACTGATAGAATCTAAAAGCGAGCGTTTCAAAAACATGCAACACATTTTCCAGCAGAATGGTGAAAATCAGCAGAGATGGAAATACAAGGATTTGTCACCTGAAGGTGGAGGCGGTCGTTGTGGGGGAGCTGGACGTGCAGGAGGAGCCACCGGGCGGGGAGGGGGAGGGCGCTTGGGTTCCAGGGTCTGGGAAGAATCTTTCTGCTGCAGCTGTGTTGCCAGCAGAGTGTCAACAGGAGAATCTACCAGAAAAAAGTACCTTAGGTAAGAGGACCAGGTTCCAAGGGATGAGCACACAGGTACTTTCTATAGGCTTTATCTATATATGATAAATTATTAAGCAAAATAATTTGTACTACAGAGGAATGACACACATTTTTAGTATCAATAACACAAGCAGCTGTGCTATTACCTTACCCTGTGGTTCTATGGGAGCAATCAGGTTACTCTCTGGACTTCTTACCCAGGCCTTGGGTACTGAAAGGGGATTTACTGAGCAGCCCTAACAAGATGGCATGAAAATAGCGTGTGAGTTAGGTCATTTGCAATCCAATCTGCTGGCCAGGAGAGAGAAGAAAAAGCAAAGAGAGCCTCTTCTCTCTATGCCTTGTCTTATCCTGAATTTACTGACGGAAGCCCATCCTCTGAGGGCTTCCCTCATGGCTCAGTGGTAAAGAATCCGCCCTCCAATGCAGGAGATTCGAGTTTGATCCCTGAATTGGGAAGATCTCCTGGAGAAGGAAATGGCAACCCACTCCCATATTCTTGCCTGGGAAATCCCATGGACAAAGAAGCCTCACAGGCTACAATCCATGGGGTCGCAAAATAGTCAGATACGACTCAGTGACTATTTAACAACGGTCCTCTAAGAGTAGCATGGGGGAGCTTGAGAAACTGCTGAAATAAAAGATATTTTTCAAGGATACTGGTTAGTGTGGAACAGTGACTGAACTGTGTGATGTAACAACTTCCAGAGAAAAACCTTCTGACTTTGGAGGAGTCATGACTATCAAGTTGAATTCAAAATACTTGTTTTGTCTCTTTCCGCTTCCTATTATAATGCAGGTAATGTACAGAGAGTTAAGCCCAAAGAGTTATGGGTTCTGACCATAATGCTTAAAAATCATCAGTGATAAGCCATGGACAAACCTGCCACATAGAAAAACAATGAAGTAAAGTTCTCGTCTAGTGATAGCAACGGGCTTCCTCTTCTCTTGGGCGGAACCATCTACAGTTTCCTCTTTTGTACACACAGAAAACATGCTACATTTTAGCCTGTGGATGTGAAAGTTAAGCAAAAATAGCTCTCCAAAGGAGATCTGAAGGCATCAGAGGTTTAACCATCTAAAATCAAACGTATCAGCCTGGGAAGTCATACAAAACTTGAAATAAAACACATACTTTGTGAAGCGGGGGGCCCGGGCGTTCTGGACGGAGCTCGACTTGGTCTCACTGGGAGGGAAGGCACAGGCCCCTCCGATATGGTAGGTGACTGGCAGGGACTGGTCCGGGGTGAAGAACCGGGGGACGTGCCAAGGCCAGAACTGGAAGACGGCTGGAGATGCTGAGGAAGGATCTCCTCTACCTCAGCACTATAGTCATCCACATCACCTGAGAAAACGCAAGGTTGGCCACCTTACCAGCATGTTAACTTTCTCAGAGATTTCTCCCCCCACCCCCAAGTCTAGGCTTAAGGGGTTAAATATATAAACACCTTAACATGATGATACTGCAAACATGTATAAGTTAAGCATGTGGGCATATATAAAGAGTTTCTATGTATATAACTAGAATTAGTGCAAATGCTCTTGTACCATAGAAAAAGTAATTAAAGAGAGTCCCCTGGGCTTCCCGGGTGGTCCAGTGGTGAAGAATCTATCTGCCAACGCAGATGGACAGGGTTCAATCCCTGGTCTGGGAAGATTCTACATGCCACAAATACTGAAGCCTGTGCACCACAGAGTGAGTAGCCCCTGCTCACCACAGCTAGAGAAAGCCTGTCCATAGCAACCAAGACCCAGCACAGCCATTAACTAATTAGATTACTTAAAAAAGACAGTTACAGGGGACACAGTAATACCTATGGCTGATTAATGCTGATATTGGCAGAAACCAGCACAATACTATCAAGCAATTATCTTTCAATTAAAAATAAACACATTTAATTATTTTTTTTTAAAGTCTCTTGTCTCAGAGCAACAGGAGGCCCAGTGGCGGCTAACATCTGGGGCTGGGTTGACTCCACAGCTGTCAATGAACCCTGAGCAGCGCTCTCAGTGCTGGCTGAGTCGGACACTCCTGCCCTCCCTCCAAACCTGCCTGCTAGTCTATGGAACCGCCCCTCACGGCAGACAGTCACACACCCCTCCCCTGGAAGTCTCCTCACTACTTGGTGCCCTGGGTGCCCCCACCTGACACGTAACCCTCTCTGCTTTAATTAAACAGGCAGGAGTTGGTTCTCCCCGAGGTCTCACCTCCGTTTTCCACAGGGTACGGAAGTGGCATCAGGGAGCCCCACGCCACCTGATTCCAATTCCAAAACTTTCATCTTCCAACCCTGAACAAAAAAGCCCCTTTATTTCTGGAGGCTGTGCCTTCCAGAATTTATGTAACGCCCTCAACCCCCGTTTGCTGCCATAATCTCCGACCTCCACCCTTTTGGTCACTTGAACCCATTCACTGAGCACCAAGGAGAGAGCAAGACGGTAAGCTGGGCCCCGCCGTCTTTCCAGGTGACACTGAAGCCACCGTGGATAACGCACCGACAACCTGACGGTTTGCCCTGCTGACGCACTCCTCTACTCCACACTCATGCCCCTCGGAACCGCAGTGCCTCTGAAACAATAAACTCAAACACCTTCCTCTGACAGCCTTCCAGCTTCTCAGTCTTGCCCTTGGCTGCTCTTTCCCCTCTTCTGACTTCACCAGGACCCAGGCCTTTGATCCCTCTTCTTTGAGCCCCTACTGGATTTTGCAGCTGTCCCTGCAGCTGTCTTCACATCCTCTGGTTCCTTGCCGTGGCCAGTCCCCTCCTGCACTATTCTTCCGTTGCTCTTGCGTCAATTCTGCAGTCTAATCTCTCCACGACCGCAGACGGGCTGCTGGGTGCTGCAGACAGACAACCGTGTGGTCCTGAGGACTGCATCCGTGTTAACTCTGTGGTTTCAGCCTCATCTGGGCTCCCATGGCCTCCTGGCCAACCCAGTTTCCTCGCTGGCTCCCCATCTGACTGCTTCTCAGGAGCTTTGTCTTGAACCTTCTCAACCCTCCTAAAACCGTGTGCTGCCCGCCTCCTTAAACTTCACAGAGAAAAGGGAAGTCCTAAGGTGGGAACCCTTCTCTTCAACAGCCTGCCCCCCAACTGTAGCCTAACCGTATCTATGGGTGGAAAGGGTGGGGGTCTGCCCACCGCAGGTTGCCCTGCCCCTCCCCAGCAGCGTCAGCCCTTTCCATCAGGATTAAGCTCCTCAAGTGTCTCAACTTCAAAACAACACTTCAGGGAGCAACTGCCTTCATCTCTCTTTCTCCCACCTCAGGCACACTTCTGTCGAGTTGTCTACAGGCACTTTCTGCACTTCCTTGTCTTCCATCCACACCCTGATTTACCACCATCTGGCTTCTTCACTCCACTGAAATCACTCTCCTGAATGTCACCAACAGCTTCCTCCCCTGGTTCCAGGCCCAAAGGGCAAGATGTAGCGCTCACTTCTTCTCGCCCTGTGCTCACTTCTTCTCGCCCTGCGACAGAGGACGCTATAGATCACTTTTCCTTATCATCTTTTCTTCACTTGGTCTTTAAGCGCTATATTCTCCTGGCTCTCTGACATTTCTAGTCGTTTCTTCTGCTTTTCCTTTTATGGGCCGTCTTCTTCTGCCTGTCCTTCAAAGTCTGCGTTTCGGTTCCATCCCAGGAAGTCCTCTCCCATCTCTGTATCAGGTTTCTGGCCAAACAAATCCAAACGCAGGGCCTTACCTATCATCAAAGCTCCGAGCTCTCTACTGAATGCCAGGTCCACATGCCCACAGCCTACTTCTGGACCCGATGCACGCCACAGATGCCTCAACTTCAACACATTCGAAACCAAACTCAGGATTCCCTGCTGATCCAGTGGCTAAGATTCTGTGCTCCCAATGCAGGGGGCCCAGGTTCGATCTCTGGTCAGGGAACCAGATCCCACATGTCACAGCCAAGAGTCTGCATGCTACAGATCCTGCATGCTCCAACTAAGACCCAGTGCAGCCAAATAAATAAATGCTTCAAACAAAACAGAAAAGAAATTCACCTTCCACGCACACCCAGCCCTCTTCCTGCTCTTTCTTCCGTTCCTCTCGCACAAGCACATCTGCATCGCTTACTTAGATCCTTTTGTCCCCTTAGGTCTCTGCATGCTCCTTCTTCCTGGTTCATGTCTGTCTATCCTCTTTACTCTGATTCTCAGTCTTCGGATTTTCAATTTCAATTTCTCTGGGTATATTCTCCTAACTGTCCAACTCTAAGTTAGGTGGCTGTCCCAGGAACTACAGCAGCACCGTTCATGAGTGTGCTGATATCACTGTCCGCTTACTTGTACGTAACACCCACTGAGCTGTGACTTTAGGGACAGCAAGGATGCCATCTGTTGAATTCCCAGCACTTAGCATGTAACAGGCATATAAAAGGTCCTGCATAAATGTGTGGACTAAGCAAACAAATGAACAGAGAAATGTGAAAACAAGCTGATTTTCTAAGGTGTTCAACTCTTAAATGTGTTACCTAGAGGTACAGGATATCACAATATGATATATTGCCCTTTTATAAACTAAGGTATGCATTTTAGTGGAAAATATGTTAAAATAATATAGCAGATACAGCATTAAAAAGCAAATACATTTCTTAATCACATTTAAGGAAATTATTATATTAAGATAATCTGGCCCAACTCTTAAACTTGAGATGATTACATCTACATGACTGGGTTCAGTTTCAAATGTGTTTCCAGCCACTTTAAGAATTTTTTTAAGATGACTTTGAAATATATCCTCTTTGGTTATAAATATTTTGAACTCATTTCTGCACAGAGCTCCTACTCTTCTACTTTAACTACAATCAGTGGAACCGAACCACACACCAAAAATACCACTTTGTGTTTTTATTACACAAAGACACAAACTAACTATTGTAAAGGTCTTGACCTCTGTATGGCAGAAGGGCACACACATCTGAAGTCTGAGTAAAACACAAAAAACACACAATACGATGTAAACCAAATCTGATTAATACTTCTCTGAGTGTTACAAGAAGAAAGAGAAGGATAAATTTGGAGACTGAGACTTTGCTGATGGGAAGGAAACCTGTCTAGAAGGATAGAAGTCAATGTGTTCCATGAGCAGACCTTCCATATCGAAGTCGGCCGTGACCTCCGCGTCTTCACCTAGGAGGGTGGAGCTGGTTGATGATGGCAAGGGGATGTTGATTTTCTCTAAGCTCATTTCTTCTTCCAAAGTTTTGATCCAGTCTGGACTTTTTAAAGTAATTGTTATAGTCCTACCCAGTAACTGGTTGAGTAAAAGAGATACAAAATTAAAAATTCATTGGCATGAAAATCTTGGAATAAAGTATCTGTTTTAAGTTATAACAATAGTGTAGGCTTAACTCAGCTAGTCATTCAACACAATCATTTCACAGATGCTGTACTGTTACCAGTTTCAAATGTCCCCAATCCTCTCTTTAAAAGCCTGTTAGGGAGTTTCCTGGTGGCCTAGTGGTTAAGATTCCAGGCTTTCCCTGTCACTGCTGTTGCTCAGTTGCTAAGTCATGTGCATCTCTTTGTGACCATATGGACTGCAGCACGCCAGGCTTCTCTGTCCTTGACTATCTCTTGGAGTTTGCTCAAACTCATGAGCCTTGAGTTGGTGATGCCAGCACTGCCATGGTCCGGGTTTAATCCTCGACCTCAGAACTGAGATTTTGCCACACAGTGTGGCCAAAACAAAACAGCCTATTGCTGCTCATCTCAGGCCTTCTTTTCTAGGAGCACACAAATTTAAGTTTTCTCTGCTGCAGAAATGTCTTTCTTGGGCCAGATCTAAATTCACTGACAAGTCTGCTACATAAATTTATACTTCCTTTGATTTTGATCCACAGACTAATTGTTTCCACGTGAGACAATCAAAGAAAGGACAGTAGAAAATTCTTAAAATACTTTCCTGTTCACTTAGACTTTTCAGCATTTCAAATGTCACAAGCATACTTAAGAGAATCTAAGATCATTTTAAATCTTCAACAAAAACTAATCGTTCTGAAAACACCAAGACTGGTGTCTGTGAAACTGGCACACTGCTGTTCCTAAAAAGTTGAGAAGCTTTTAGACAAAAGTATGGTCTAAAACAATCAATGTATTATAATCAAGTTACATTGTCCTGTCACATTAAAAATACTTTCCTTAAATGCGACTGACATCAGAATTCTTTCATGGCACAGTCTGGACAGGCTGACAGCTGCCAGCCTGAACAGCACAGTTGTGTTTACTAGGAATTTAGCGTCCATGTTGAGGTTTGAAGTCAGAACTAGGCAATAGGCTTCAGGGACCATTTATTTTTTTAAGTCAACAACCTTTGTTATGCATTCACCAAAGAATACTAACAAGTCTTCTTAAGCCTCAATCACTATAACGGCCACTTAAGATGCACTTCATCAAGAATATTCCCTTGGCAGAGATCAGAACCAAATGAAAAGGAAGAAATTTAGATGCTGGGAAAAAAATGCTCAACAAGGTTATCCTTTAAGTTTGCTCTGCTTATGCTGTACTTTTTCCAGATTCTCCCCTGAAATGGAAGAGTTCCTATCGATCTACTTGTATCTAGAAGATCTGGGCTGAAACAACTGTAATAACAAAGACAGAGGAGAGGTTTGGAAATGTCTGACTTTCCAAATGTTCTCCAGAAACAGTTTTTTTTTCAGAATTTTGAAAATCTTTTAAGGGAGCTAAGGGTGGGGTACTTTCTAAAAGTGTAACACAGACTTGAGGGTGAGGGACAGAGCTGAAAAAGAAGGGAGAAAAAAAAAAAAACTAAACAAGGAAAATGACCAAGGGAAAGACAAAAGAAATATTCAGAAAAGGAGTAAGAGCTGACAAGGAATGCCAAGTTGAGAGCTGCTCTTAAATATTAATGACATCATGGGAGAAGGAAAAGCTTAAGATATTAAAGGCAGAATTAAATTTAAAAATCAGTAATTTCTATATGGTGAAAACAACAAACTCACAAGACGAAGTGGGAAGAACATGTACAACACATTATGAAAAGGAATTAACATCAAGGGAGCTTCTTAACACAGAAGGGACACACTACTTCTAGTTTTTCAGACTGTCAAAGGTAAAAAATAATTAGGATGTTGGATGTCAGGTAATCTGAGGCATCATGCAGCTAGATATTCGAAACATGTTTATATAATGTACTGCATGTATCTTAAAAATACAGTCCTCAGACACTAAATCACTGAATGGTTTAGAGTCAACAAATGCTACTTTACCTCTTTCCCATTTAGGCTCAGAACACTCAAGGCAGAGCTTCCCTCTAAAAACGTAACCCACATTTTATCTTCCACAAATCTTTAAGGAAGAGAAAAACAAACAATAAAAAGACGTAATGAATACCTCAGATATACAAAGCCCAACGACTCGTCCAATGATTACTGATCAGCGAGGACTTACAGAGGCCAGGAAGCAAAAATACAAGCCTGGGAGCGGCAGGGCCAGTGGTGACCTGGAGAGGGCACTTTCCCTAAAAGCATTCAAGTTTCTTTAGATACGGGGTTGGCCCAAAAGTTCGTTCGGGTTCCCCCTCAGAGGGTATGGAGAAACCCAAACCACCTTTTTCATCAACCCAACACAGTGTTACTAAAACTGTGTGTCACAGGAATGGGTCTGTGGAACTCCAAATGTGTGTTGTACTTTTTTCGTATTTTTTTCAATAGGATAGAAGCATTCTAGACTTTCCCCCCAATTAATATAAGTAGCCTGCTCCATCTACATTTCCAGGAAATCTCTTACTTACATATAATTTACATATGGTGACTCCAGTCATTCCCTAACAGTTGGCTTATCCTAGAGCTGAAGGTGATGATCGGTTTAGCCTACAGGTGACAGTATTCCTGCCCCCTTTTACTTTCAGTGTCTCCCCTGTCTGTTCTATCTTGGTGGTCTTAAGGTGGAACAATCAGAATATTCTAGGTGAGCAGGTACCACATGGTTTTATAATGTCAGGATAACATTACCCTTGTTTTGTTACCAGTACTTGTTCTGTTACCAATACTTTTTCCAATGATAACAAGCATTTTGGGGAAAGCTTTTGGTTGCAATTTAATACTGTCAGGGGAGTGGGTAATTTTCCTTGGTTCTGTCTTGACACAAAAATTTGAGGCGACGGACGTTAAAGCCCCTGGTGCATCACAGCTCTCAGAGAGTGTTACAGCTCCCACAGTTTTGTTTAGAAAATAAAGGAAGATGCACCCTCGAGGCATGAGGGCATGCCAACCCAAAAGACGGGACAAGAAAAGAGAGCGAGCGAACACGGGAGAGAGAGACAAGGAGCGTGCACATGCGGGAGAGACTCTGGCCCTTTGGCTCCTCCTTTATATGTTTCTCTCTCCCTCTGGGCCTGCCCTACGTAAACGGAGTTAGCCAGGAGTGCTATTTGTTCTACCTGAGGTCCTCACTCCAGTCCTCAGACCTTCTTTTGTCCCATTTTGGAGGGCTTTTCCCTTGTCTTGTAGTCACCACCATTCTGGACTCCTTTTTCCTCCTCTTAACTACCTAATAGCACCATGTTCTTTAGAGACTGGAAAAAAGGCAGGAAGGCCCTATCCCTGCGTCAGTCGTTCATCCCTTAGGTACACTCTGGGTGCCCTCGTACCCAGAGAGCGCCCGCTCTCTCTTTTCTCATCCCGTCTTTTGGGTCGGCATGCCCTCATGCCTCGAGGATGTATCTTCCTTTATTTCCTAAATAAAACCGAGGGAGCTGTAACACTATCCAAGGGCTGTGATGCGCCAAGGGCTTTAATGTCCGTCGCCTCAAATTTTTGTTGTGACGAGACAGAACCAAGGAAAATTACCCACTCACCTGACAGTGTTAAATTGCAACCAAAAGCTTTCCTCAAAATGCTTGTTATCATTGGAAAAAGTATTGCAAAGTCTGAGCAAGAGTTTACACTTGTTCCCAAGAACACTTTTCTGCTTCTGTGCTGCCCACTCACACAGTCCATGTGATGCTCCCAGTGGTTTGGCATTTCTGTACTTGGCAATGCTACTGTCATTGGGAAATTTCACCATGTACTTGCTGGAGTCTTAACATCTCTAGAGATTTTTTGTTTCATTTTAAACCTGTGGGGTAGATCTATGTCAAACAATTTGAGGTAAGTCTAAACATAATTTCTTCTCTATTTGCCCATTTACTCTCAGAAAGGAGAGGAAGCTTCTCAGGCAAGCTTTTCACCCTGCAAGAAACCAAGCCAACTTCATTCTGTGGGCTGTTCTGGTAAACACCTAAGGAAGCCATTACAGACACGCTTATCTTTCTTAGATTCCAAATAGGAACTGAATCTTCAATTTCTCCTCTGTCCTCCAGAGCACCCACTAAACAGCTATAAAACATCCTTCAATAAACACATGAAACAGCACAGAAAGGAATTTAATAGTATCTCTTCCCTATGAAATTCAAACACGTTATTCAGTTTGTCAAAATTGCTGTACACTGGGAAGAGAACATTTTTTTCAACAATGCAAGAGGCATCTAGTTCTGCAAAAGGCAGATGGTTAAGTCAATGCCGGAAACCAAGACAGGGAAGGATAACTCCTAACTGTTTGCCTGGCAGCACTGCTCCTCCATCAGATGGAAATCAGATCACTTAAGATTGCTGAGAACATCTAATGTCTTAAATGGAGGGCAGAAAAGTCATTCTGCTTTACTCCTATCACTCCTCAAAAAACTAAAATACTAATAATATCACACATTCACTTTTCCACAGGGCTTTCATGCTATAGTCTATAGGAATCTTAAAAGAACATATGTAAATGTGCACGTATTTCTGTCATCAGTTGTTCACGTAAAGTTTCACTGCTGCTGCTGCTAAGTCACTTCAGTTGTGTCCGACTCTGTGCGACCCTACAGACAGCAGCCCACCAGGCTCCCTCGTCCCTGGGATTCTCCAGGCAAGAACACTGGAGTGGGTTGCCATTTCCTTCTCCAATGCATGAAAGTGACGTCGCTCAATCAGGTCCGACTCCTAGCGATCCCATGGACTGCAGCCTACCAGGCTCCTCCATCCATGGGATTTTCCAGGCAAGGGTACTGGAGTGGGGTACCATTGCCTTCTCTGTAACTAAATTTTCTAAGTAGAGAGTCCAGTTTCAAAACCCATGGGTTCCTTGAATAATATTTCTACAGCACGATTTTCTTTTAGTTTGAAGATACAAATATTCATGGTGGTTTACTTTCTAAGTCGTGTGTGACTACTGCAACCCCATGGACTTAGCCTGCCAGTCTCCTCTGTCCAGGGGATTTTCCAGGCAAGAATATTGGAGAGGGTTGCCATTTCCTTGTCCAAGGGATCTTCCCAACCCAGGGATTGAAGCCAGGTCTCTGGCGCTACAGGCAGATTCTTTACTGACTGAACTATCAGGGAATTTCCACAAATACTCACATTCTAGTCAAATACTAAGTAAGGTAACTTTTAATACAGAAGATATTATTTGTGAATCATAAGTTGCTTTTTTATATTACTCACCTTATGAGTATAACTTCACCGAAATTTGTAAACTGCTGTAAAAGCTCATCAATCAAAGCATCGTTGAAAAAATTATTTTCTGGTAAAGAGCTTTTGATTGAGACTAACACCGTACCATCTGGTGGACCCTGAACTGCGATTACTTCTTTATAAATGTTTTGCCTCTCTTCAGCTTCAACTTCAAATATATCAATATCGATCAGGGCAACGACAGGCCTTCAGTATAAAGGAAGGGAGACATGTTAGGAACATTACAGAAATGACGTATTTCAAATAAATTTCAAGCACGATTAGAAATACGGAGATTGCTTAAACCTATGGTCAGAGGTCTTCAGCTCAGCCCTTCCGTAGTGCAGCAAAGTGCCAGGAGTCCATGTATAGAGGATTTTGCTTTCATCTTGAAAGCTAGCATTTAGGAGATCCAAATCTTCAGCTGCAGTCAGAATAAAACAGAACACAGGAGAAGTCACCTGACCATGACAGACCACACGGAGCTCCTTCATTTCACTAGCTTCAGTTGCCTGAGGCTGGGACACCAGACACACTTGCTAATGGGCATGAAGTCTAGACTCTGTTAAGTCAGGGTTTTTTGGTGAGGTCATCATATTATGCTTTACTTAGTTAAAAGTAAGATGAGCCTTTACTTCTGAGACTTCATGACCGGAGTTCTATAAATAATTGAACTGACAAGTAGCAGTTCAAAATATTTGCAAAACCACTTGAGTTATTCCAGTTAGAACTCTTACTTAGTATTCAGTTATTAATTGCATAAAATGTTTTTCCTTGCTTTTCTTTATATGACACTATTTCACTGAAAGAAAACAGACTGAAAAATCAAAGTATTTATTATAAGCAGGTCTGAGAATTTTTTTTAGTTTTATATTTAAATTGTATTTATTTTATTCTAGATAACCTAGGCTGAGGAAAAAAATGTAGTCCTCTTGGCCTTATTTGGTGTTTATATCACTCCCCTCTTCCTTGTAAAACCTGCACTGACTTATTTAAATGAAGATGTCCACCTGATCTATCAAAAGGCCACTTCCGTCTTCTCCAGAGGACACGGTCTGTCCAGGCAGGGGTGCGGCACTTTTCACTAGTGTCGTAGTCATCCGAAAACAAGTCATATTTATACGTTGGAGCAAACGTCACTTTTCCTTCTAAAAATCCTCTAAAAATCTGAAATAAACATACATAAAGAAAGTTATTTCAAAAAGGCAAAAACATTCTGTTTTCATTTAGGCAGTCATGTACTAAATATCTATTATGTGCTAGAGACTCATGAAGTCTATGTGCCTTTGAGAAACACTTCCAACTGAATGGAACAGAGCTTAAGGCAAAATGGCCTAGGACGCAGGCTTTATCATCTCACTCACTTGATGTCTGAGTAAACAAAGTACAAAAACTTTGAATGATGAAATTCCAACAGACTTGTGAGCAGTATCAAACGTTTAGAACTATATGGGATTTTGGAAATGACATTGTGTGATGTCTTATTCTCAAGAGGAACTGGGGCCTAAGAAGGTTACAAGGTATCCATCAGAATTTAAGTCTGATGACCAGAAAGGTACCATATATCAAGTGGCCTCAATCACCTCTTCCTAAACATTTTTTTTAACATAAATTCTTCCAGGGACTTCTTTGGCAGTCCAGTGGTTAAGAGCCTGCGCTTCTAATGCAGGTCAAGGTGCAGGTTCGATCCCTGGTCAGGGAAGTAAGATCCCACAAGTCCCACAGCATGGCCATAAATAAATAACAAAAAATTAAAGTAGATTACCATAAGATCTTAAGAGCCAAAAAGCAGTAGCCTTGATGAGTAAGATCTTAAATTTGCTACTACTGAAAGAAAGAAAGTATATTCTTCTACTTGAAAGTGAATTTTATAGAGATATGATAACTTTTCCTCCTGGAAAGTATTATAAGTTTTCCTTTCTTTTTCCTTTTTTTAAAAAGAGAAGGCAATTTTCTATCTGTTAAAATATAGATATATATACTTAGTAAAGGCTTCCTGGGTGGTGCTAGTGTAAAGAACGCATCAGCCAATGCAGGAAACATAACAGATCCAGGTTTGATCTCTAGGTCTGGAAGATCCCCAGGAGGAGGGCATGACAACCCACTCAAGCATTCTTGCCCGGAGAATCCCATGGACAGAGGAGCCTGGTGGGCTACAGTGCATAGCATCACAAAGAGAAGGACATGACTGAAGTGACTTAGCACATACTTGGTAAGTATAGACTACAAGAGGTTGTTAAAAAGAAAACAAAAACTTTAGGGAAAGCATGTGTTCATAATCAGACATCCCCTTCTTCCCAACGCAAGTATGTTAGGTGCATATATACCTGTCCAGCATTTTTCTGATTGATAAGCTGATCTCCTGCGATAAGAGAATCCCAGTTTTGCTGTCTGATAAGCTCTTTCACTTCCTCATTAGGGAGATCGATTCGGTAGTTGAAATCGCCACACCAAAACACATAGTCATGGGAGAAGAGCAGCCTTCCCTGGAAGCAGAGAGACAGAATTCCAAACAATCAATTTACAACATGTTTTACAACTTTTTCTTTGCCTTACCCCTGCCAGGTTCAATTTATTTAACCCCACAGTAATAACACAAGGAGATATCTATTTGCTGACATTTCTAGAAGTTATTCCAACTTTTCAAAAACTGATACAGAATATGGGGTGAACTGAAATATGCTCCAAAGCTTCCTTTTCGAAAACAAGCAGCAAGAGTTTACCATTGGAAAACTCAACTTCCGTGTTATTTCTACAAAATCGTCATTCCGTTCTTTGACTTGGGATTGTCCTGCAGCGAAGTGGCTGCAGACAAAGCAGAGGCTTGTGGTGTGGAACAGCATTCGTATTGCAACTGCTCCCTTATTTCCAGTTGCGCCTCCCATTCCAGTTTTCACAGTATCAACCGCAACATCCCTTTAAAAGGAAGAATTCGAAATCAAAGATCAGAAATTTCAATAGTTCTGCGTGTGGAAGAAATGAGGAATGTCTATTACATAATTACAACACTATACATTATGGGCACTTTGTAGGGGAAGCCTGTGAAATAGTGGAGAGAAACTATTAGCAATTCTTTAATCAAGAACATATTTAAACAGGAGCTACCATATGATCCAGGGATTCCACTCCTGGGGATACATCTGGAGAAAACTATAATTTGAAAAAACACAGGCACCCCAATGTTCACTGCAGCACCATTCACAATACCAAGACATGGAAACAAACTTGGTGTCTGCTGATAGATGAGTGAATAAAGATGTGGGATGTAAATACAATGGAATACTACTTAGCGATAGAGATGAACTTATTTATAAGACAGAAACAGACCCACAGACATAGAAAACAAACTTACGGTTACCAAAGGGAAGGTGCGAGTGAGAGGACATACAAAATGGGTAACCAACAAAGACCTACTGTACAGCACAGAGAACTATACTTTTTTTGTAATAACCTATAATGGAGAAGAATCTGAAAAAGAATATATATATATATATAAGAATATACACATACACACACACACAAATGTGTAACCGAGTCACTTTGTTGTGCACTTGAAACTAACACAATTTAAATCAACTATCACCCATCATGCATTTTCATGCTCAGTCGTGTCCGACTCTGCGACCCCAAGGACTGTAGCCCGCCAGGCTCCTCTGTCCATGGAATTTCCCAAGGAAGAATACTGGAGTGGGTTAGCATTTCCTTCTCCATAGGATCTTCCCGACCCAGAGACTGAACTGCTGTCTCCTGTGTCTCCTGCATTGGCAGGTGGATTCTTTACCACTGAGCCACCTGGGAAGTCCATATAAATCAATTACACTTCAATTTAAAAAAAAAAGAATATTCAGAAACAAGAACCATGCGTCAGTGTTTCTCTGAAGCCACAAATACACCAGGCCTTTTGGTTATCTGGTGTTAGGAGGCAGCCTTAGGAGAGCCATCTGTCTACTCACCTGATGAAGGGAGCGTGCTGTGGTCTGATAAAAACAAACAGACAGACGCCCACCAACTGCTCAGAGGCCAGCAGCACATACTTGTTGTCTCTGGAGATGGTCTTCTGAAGTTCCACAGCCCAGAGCTTCTGATTTGTTGTGCTACCAGAAAATATTAACAAGGGAATCTTCAAAAAGATGGTGACAGTAATACAGCCTATTTCTGTAGGACAGTTATCAATTATACCTTGATATGCCCAAATTTAATAAAATTAGTGACATCATGAAATCCACACCAACAGTGAAATCTTTATGTGGGCTGGGTGTTTTTGTCTCCTTTAAAAAAGAAAAACCAAAAACTGAGCCAAAAGAACATCACAGGTCAAAAGTCTATCCTTTGACTCCCTTACAGAGAAAATTTGAGCTTTCTTATTAAATAAGTGCTCACTGTGTGAGTAATCTCAAGCTTGTACACTTTATTTTCTCCTTATTTATTCATTAGGATAACAGAGAACATGCTTCCAGAAACATTTTTCCCCTTTTTCTTATTTCTATGGATTATAGTATCTCTTTAAAAACTTATTATGGAAAATCTTAAACATATACAAAAATGATAAGCATAAAATAAACCACCATATACCCATTAACCAGCTTCAACAATTATCCACATTTTGCCAGTCTTTCTTCTTCCATAACTCCCCACCCCTTTCTCTAATCTTGGAATATTTTACAACAAATCTGAGAAAAAATTATCCATTTCACCCAAAAATGCTTTACTAAGGTAAGCATCACTAATGCAACAGGATTTTTATTTTTCTATAATCAAAAGGCCATTATCACACTTAAATATTAACACTTCCTCAATATCATATAATACTGAGCTTATATTTACACTTCCCTGTTATCTAAAAAGTTTCTTATAGCTGGTTTCTTTAAAACAGGTCCCAATACAGTCTACACACTGCATGTGCTTGTTGCCGCCTCAAGTCTTTCTTAGTCTTTAACTGTCTCTCAGCTTGTCCCACCCTCTTTTTTAATGCTCTTTATGTTTTTAAGAAGCTGGGTTATTTGTCTGCAAGATGTTTAACAGTCCGGATTTGCCTGATGTGTCTTCATGATACCTGTACTTCTGTCAGCTTTGTTTTAAACTGGTAACTAAAGAAGCGTGTTTCAATTTTATTGATTTGTTTTGGCAAAAATAACCTTGTGGTGGTATAGTCAGTCTTGCATCACAGCAGGAAGCATGTAATCTCTGAAATATTACATCTAATAGGCTGTTCAGACTGTGACAATTAACTCTTTGTAAAGAAGTTCCTCCACTGATCCTTCTATAAGGTTTTAACATCAACTGATGATCACTGCCTAGATCCATTATTTCAACAGGGGTTGCGTGCTAAGTTGCTTCAATTGCGTCTCTTTGCTACCCCATGGAACATAATCTGGCTGGCTCCTCTGTCCATGGGATTCTCCAGGCATGAATATTGGAGTGGGCTGCCATTTCCTTCTCCATCAACAGAGGTTACAACATGTTGATTTCATAATTTCAGCATTCCATGAGCATTTGTAATGAATTGGAATTCTTCCGTAAAGAGCTTTTATCAGCTATCCAGTTATTATGAAACATGTTTATACAAAGAAGGTAGGAAAAATGCTTGTCTTTCTCTTTATACATTTTCAGAGTAATAAGTTTGTGCCCAAGACGCATCCCACTCTTTGAGACTCCATGGACTACAGCCCTCCAAGCTCCTCTGTCCATGGGAATTCCCAGGCAAAAATACTGGAATGGGTTGTGACTCCCTTCTCCAAGGGATCTTCTCAAACGAGGGATCAAACGTGGGTCTCCTGCATTGCAGGTAGATTCTTCACTGTCTAAGCCAACAGGGAAACCTCCAGAACCTCCAACAGCAAGCAAAAATAGCCATTTCACCTAAGAACATCCTGATGAAGCAGTAAACATTATTAATTTTGTCAAAGCTCAATCTTAGAAGCACATCTTTTTATATTCTGTGTAATGAATGGAAAAATAGAAACCAGCCACTTTTGTTGCACACTGAACACATACATGATGGCTGTTTCAGAAAAAACCACTCAAGTCTGAGGTCAGAGCTGAAATGGCACTTTTTTTAATAGAATACAATTTTTACTTGGAAGAAATAGTGACAGACACACTATGGTTATTCAGATTTAGATTATCTGGCACACATGTTTTCAACCATGCCTGTGTTTTCAAAGGACACGACCGATGGTGTGTATTTCTAATAATAAAATTTACATTTTGGAGGAAAAGGGGGAATTTTGATAAACCTGTATTTGCTACTGTGATCTTGAAGTTTCCTAATACCTGAATCTGCTGAAGAGATGAAATTACTTTGGTGTTGAAATTAACCAACATTATGTTTTGATATTATATAATGACATGTATCAAAATCTGAAAGATCTACATAATTCTGAAAGATCTGAAAGATATACATAATTAGTTTACTACTAATATGTTCTAAATGCCTAATGAATGGTGTGTCAAAATCATACACGGGTAAAAGACAGACCAATGTTTTAGTATAACTGAGCACAAAAAGTTCATCACTATGGTTTCAGATTCCACACTGTAACTAACCATTAAAAATGACTATTTGCTAAGTATTGTCAGAGAAGAAAAAAATCTAAAAAGGCTATTAAAGTATTTTGGTTTCCAACTGCATATTTATGTGATTTTCTTCATATATTTCAATCAAAACAACATACTGCAACAGACTGATGCAGAGGTAGATGTGAGAACCCAGCCATCTTAAACCAGACCAGACAGATTTGCAATCTATCAACTGATGCCATCCTTCTTAGTAAATTTTTGTTTTGGAAAATACTTACTTTTCAGGAAAAAAAATGTGTTACTTATGTTAACGTGTAATGAGTTTATTATTGTTATTTTTAAATGAACTGAATGTTTAAAAAATTTTGTCTCTAATTTCTAATGTGATAATGTATCAAGAGATAAAACCACATAAGTAAAAGTTTTTTAAGATTTTCAACATTTTTAAGAGTGGAGAAAGACCTGAAACCAAAAAGTTTGAGAACTATTATTTGAATTACAGTTTAAAAAGCATCTTCACATATATTATCTGTATATATGCTTGCAATAAGTACTTAGTTACCTGCCCCCCATTTTCATCAACTAGAAAGTTTCCCTGTGTGTTACCTGGTTGGCTTACCTTGCATTCACAATGTTTCCAGCATTCAACTCTACCATTTCCTCAAAACCAATTGCAAATATATCCATTGGTTTACTTCTTTTATCTAAAATTAAGCATCCAAGAAAGGCTTTTAAAAGATGGCCTTAGTTAAATGGCAACTTCCCTACCCCAACAGAACTAAGATGAACATCAGATCTCATACAAGTCCATTTTTGTGTTTCAAGTTTAACCAAAAGCAAATTAAAGGCAAAAAACCATGGGGAGGACAAAATTACTTTCCATTTCTATTTAGGTGACCTAAGTTTGCTTTTCTTGAAGACTATTATTCTTGAAGATTCTTAAGTCCTTTCAGAAATCATTTTTGAAAGAACTCTTGTCAAAGTTTGAACCATGGAGAGCAGAGAAACATGCCACTTCTCAAAGGCTAATAAGTGAATCCAAATGGATAATTAACTAAATTTTTTTAATTCTTTATTTTTAATTGGAGGATAATTGCTTTATAATGTTGTATTGGCTTCTGCTGTACAACAACGCAAATCAACCCTAAGTATACATAAATCCCCTCCTTCTTTAGCCACCAAGAAATTTTTCAGAACGAGCACAAACAATAAGGTGGATGAGTAACCAACTCAAACTCGAGAAAACAGCTGAAAAGAACAGCTGAGAGGGAATTTTACACTTTAATTTGGAAACTCCTAGGTAGAAGCAATCTAGGAAAATGGGAAGTCAGGGCTTCAGACCAGCCCTTCTCTTCTAGCCATTAGCTCTCCCATGGCTGACTAAGAACAGAGCTGCTTTAGATAAGCAAGCCCAGGGCAGTCTGGGTGGCTCAAGCGTTCAGAAATGGGACAAACAGCTCGAGAAGGAGGTTATACATACTATGAACAAATACTGAGGAATAAAAATTTTTCAGTGTTTACTGACTGCTATTATGTGCAAGGCTTACATGTGAACCTTCTCTCTCACTACAGACACCTTATGAGACAGATTACATCTGCCTGTTATTTACAGACAGGAAACTGAGGCTCTGGAAAATCTAAGCAACTTGCCCAAGTTCACACACCAAGTGCAGTGTGGCACAACTCCAGAACCAAACTGCCAGATGTCCATCCCTAAATCCTGGCTCTGTCACTGCTAGCTGCATGATGCTGGGCAGGCCACTTCTCTTCCTGTGTCTCAGTTTCCTCATCTGGGAAATGGAAATACTAATAGTGACTATGTATCAGGTCTGTTATAATGATTAAATGAATAGATGTCAAGTACTCATAATAGCAGTGTTAGCTGTTATTTTATTATTTTTATTACTATTAATACTACAGCTACAATTTCAAGTTAGGTTCAAATGTAAATGAAAAGCGGGATTTTAGTAAAAGTTTAGAGAAGTTCCCAGGGTTTAAGGTGTGACTGATTAAAGGCAACTAAAAAAGAAAAATTTGTATCTCACAGTATTTCCTATATATATCCCCTTCATAAATAACACTTGGTAAATGTGTACCATTTTAAAAAGGAATTCAAGTCCAAGCAAACAGTCCTCAAATTCATGATTCTAGTTAAAAATCTTAATACAAGCATCCTCAGCTTAACGCTTGGTACTGGCTATTAAGAGCTTGGTGGTAGAGGACCCAAACTCAGTGATGAGTTTTTACAAGGATGAATCAGTATTGTTCTGTATAAAGGGAAAATAAATGTCAAAATGAGTTTTGTAAACCTACTTCATGACCTACTCTATTTCTTATCTTAGCAAATGAATGACTATATTTGAAAAATGAAATACACTAGGTTTGAAAAATTCTCAATCACAAAATAAATTTGCTATGCATCAGGTTAAAGAATAAAAACAGGAGGAAAAAGAATCACATCTTAAAAAAATAAATACACAAACCCACACACAAGAGAGTTATCTACTCATGTATGGATTACATTTTCTGAGAATCAAATAACAAAGGAAAACATTTCTCACTTTACCATGGGTTTCTATGAAGTAGTAGAGAAAGGTCTATGAATACAAAAGACCTAAGATTTGAAGAGATTTGATCTCTAAGAAGAATGTTGTCTTCAAATGTATATATAGAAAGTTCTTTTATACAGTAATGCATAGTGTGAAGTGTCGCATTTGTTTGCTAGGTTAATACATCAGAGTCAGGGTTAATTAATCCATATTGCAAGAAGCCAACCTTGAAACTCCTGGATGCCAGCTAACTTGGGGGCATCAAGAAGCCAGTCCGTAAGGGTCTGATTCTTAAAAGCTATGCTGCGAAACTGCTTCCCGCCATTCACGTTCCAGGTGCCCACACATACTCGAATTTTCTTGGGCTTTGAATACTTGTAGAAATTCTCACACATGCTCTTTAGTACTTTAGAAGATGCTGATAAAAACAAAATACAAGATTTTGGCTGCATGAAAACATTTACAAAAATTGATCTTCGTAACTGAGAGATGATGGCTAGAAAGTACAATTACCATCGTCAGCACAAACAAGCATCAAATACATGCACAGGCACAAAAGAGAGAAGCCTTGAACACAGAGCCCAACACAATGCAAGTAACCAAAAGACTTTTAAAATATCAACTACGTGAAGTACAACAGCCCAAGTAAAAACAAACTATTACAAAATTAATGCAGCAACATAAAACATGCAAAACAGTTCTGTTTCAGTGAAATAGTACATCATTTTATGATACACAAAATCAGAGATTGCAAATTTTAAGGAATATAGCAACTGACTTTCAGAAAACTTTCATTCGGAAGCTAGTAAAATAAGTTATTTTTCCCCAAAGAAAGATGTTCAAGAACCATGACATATCGGACTCTAGCTACTGACAGGGAGCTTGATGAAAAACAGCTCCCTGACACAAACACAAATTATGGACAATAATGAGATGTTGGAGAATGAAGACATTACTAAAAGCCTCCCAGCTCACAGGCGACGCCAAGTCTTCACCAATGTTCTACAAGACCCCAGACAGCCTGCCGGCGCCTTCCTACCCTCAGCGGCCACCCCAGCCCTGTCCGCTCACTGCTCTGGCCCTGGACCCCCTCTGCACTGGCTGCTTCCACTGCTCCAACACTCTTCTCTCACCACTCTGCCACGAGGCTTTTCCTGACCAGCTTATTAAAATGTGCATTCTGTCTCTTACTGTCCATATCACCTCCCTGCTTCACTTTTCTCTGCGGTGTTTATGACCATGTACAGACTACGCACTTTATTTATTTATTCTGTTAACTGTCACCCCTCACGGAAAATGGAAGTTCCACGAGGGCAGAAATGTTGGTTGATCTCATTTTTTTGTGTGTGTGCGGGGGAACCAGAATGAATGGAGCTTCCCTGGTAGCTCACATGGTAAAAGAATCTGCCTGCAATGCAGGAGATCTAGGTTTGATCCCTGGGTCAAGAAGATCCCCTGGAAAAGGGAATGGCTACCCACTTCAGTATGCAAATATATATCCAGAAGTGGATATGCTTGATAATATGATAGTTCTGTGGCTTAGACAGTAAAGAATCTGCCTGCAATGCAGGTGACCCGGGTGCAATCCCTAGGTCATGAAAATCCCCTGGAATAGGAAATGGCAATGCACTCTAGTATTCTCGCCTGGAGAATTCCATGGACAGAGGAGTCTGGTGGGCTACAGTCCATGGGGTCACAGAGTAGAACATGACTGAGTGACTAACACACACAGAATGACATCCTTTCATTTATTTCTTGGAGTGCGTGTGTGTATGTGCTCAGTCATGTCTGACTCTCTGCAACTATAGCCCACCAGGCTCCTCTGCCCACGGAATTTTCCAGGCAGAATACTGGAGCACATTGCCACTTCCTCCTCCAGGGGATTTTCTCCACCTAGGGGTCAAACCCGTGTCTCTTATGCCCCCTGCATTGGCAGGCGGATTCTTTATTGCTGCACCACATGGGAAGCCCAAGAGTCGCTTTATAATGCTGTGTCAGTTTCTACTCTACAGCGAAGGGAATTGGCTACATGTATACATACATCCCCTCTCTTTTGGATTTCCTTTCCATTTGAGTCACCACAGATCATTAAGTCGAGTTCCCTGTGCTATATAGCAGTTTTGGTCTATTTTATTTGCTCCAGTATCTCCAGACTAGAAGAGTGCCTGGTACATACCGAGTGTTCAGTAAATAATGGTTAAATGAATACATATGAAATATATTTTGAACCCTCACTCTCCTCCACCTACTTTTTGGCTCCCACCTAACTTTCTGCCTTCTAAACCACATTTCATTTAGATTAAGTCAAATCCTGGCACTTAAACTGAAGAGAACTTCCTAGGACTTCAATCTGTTAATAATGATAGAGAATATGCCCTTAAAAGGGTGGTTAACTGCCAAGAGGAGACGGAAATCAAAATGATCTTCAGCTTTCACTAGGTGATCTTATTTTATTATGATATTATTTTTGGAAGGGATACCAAGGTACAGCAAGCAGGCTTGTGAAAGAATGAGTGAAAAAGGCAAATAACATTTTTGGATTAGAATGAAAATAGTCTGACTTGTGAATCCCACAAAACAACTGCAGATTCAGGTGACAAGCACATCCTCATTGTTCCTAGGGGCACATGTATACGTTTCTAACTCTGTTATTTGATTACTTGCAGAGGTGTCTGGTGGGAATGAAAGCAGATTGTTTTTCTGGCCTGTTGACATCGTTACCTGAAAGTTGGCTGAATCTGGATAAAGAATCCTTCTCTATTACTACAGATCAACACTGGTCTTTCTAATTGAAGTCACTGCCATTGTTACTACTATGAAAACAGCTTCTACAACCCTTTCTACATGAAAACACAAGCTCTATAATTATTTAACAGCTTAAAATATGCAACAAGACATACAATGAATTGTGTGAAGAAAAACATGTCACCACATTGAGTAAGCTACTAAAATCAGTTTATAAATGGGAATAAAAAGTCTTAAAATTCCTGGTTTATTCTTTTTTAAAAAAACTGGTTGGCACCTTAATGTACAGAAAGAAATGTGTCTCTGTTCAAACAGATGTCCATCCCTCAATATCATATCATTTCAGCAAACGGATTTCATGATGTTAATTCAAAAATAAATACAAGTGCTCTTTTCCTTCATCTTCTCAAAAAACTCACCTATAGTGTCTTAAAACACTCAGAAAAATAACTAAGTGAAACAAATCTTAAGTGATACCAAATCTTAAGTGAAGGGAAGAAAAGATGGCTTTTCAGCAAAGTTTCTGGCAAGAGTTCCTTTTGCCACAGATTCAAGTTTCAAGACAAGATCATAAACCTTGCCCAGAGAATGAAGGTATGAGATTTTTAAGAATCGGATGACAAGAAAAATAAGACCTTTAGGTCTTACACACTTGGCTCTTCTAACTTTGCTAGCAATCTTAATGCTTTTTAAAAGGTTTCAGATCCTATTTTAGTGCAGGTCTTCCAGTTTCAGAAAATATTTCACACACCGGATGAGGAAATGATTCAATGTCTTTTTTAAAATGTTATGTGTGTGACAAGCGCTATTGAGTAGTTGTAAATATCACAGGTAGTATTTTGACATTAATGTGTAAGAGTCACATCTAGGTTTTTTTCAGGACTTCCCTGGTGGCTCAGTGGTAAAGAATCCTCCTGACAACACAGGAGATACAGGTTCAGCCCCTGAGCTGGGAAGTCCCCTGGAGGAGGAAATGGCAATACACTCCAATATTCTTGCCTGAGAAATTCCATGGACAGAAGAACGTGGTGGGCTATGGTCCACGGGGTCGCAAAGGAGTCAAACATGACTTAGTGACTAAACAACAATAAAGGGTAAAATATAACACTAATAATGTTTGTTCACTGAAATGTAAAAGTAAAATTAAAACTAGATGACCCATTTAATTGCAATTAAGCACTTGCTACAAGAAGACAAAAAGCTTGGCATAGTTCCTTCTAAATGAAGTACTCTGTTTTCTCAAACTTAAAATTCCTTCTCAGATTAAAACAAAGCATCAATTTATCCTGTCAGAATCAGAAGGCAAAATAAAGTTTCCATTTATTTGTGGCTCTATTTATATACAACATCCACTTTAAAAAAAATTGAGAAAAAGGTTGATTTTCTATACTGTACCTGACTGTAATGTCTGTTCAGAAACTACGGATGCATCAAGAAGAAAACAAAGAATCATTAGTAACACAGTAAGTTACAGTTGAAGTCTAGAGTGTTATGACAAAACCTCAGATGGCTTCATTTTTTTTTTTGATTTAGTTTGATGACTTTTTTTTTCTGATGACTGAAGGATACCAAAGATAAAATAAATTACAATAACTGAGGTAAACCCACTGTATCTAAGAAAAATCCTATGGGGACACAGTGATGTACAGTTTCACAATCAGAAGGTTCTAGGCCTGCTTTCCAGGCCGGTCCCATATGTACGTCTGTTTAGTGTCCAAGTGCACATACTTTTGAGGGAGAATACAAACCCGAAAACCTAAGAGGCTAGAGGACACTGAAATATTGCAGATACTGCCCTAATGCACACCTTGGAGTATTCTTTTGAGACTCACCAGCTGACAGGTACAATCAGTTCAGTTATTAAAAAAACACATACATTCCAACAGAATGACCATGTGATGCAAGATGGTGCAAATTCCCAAAGGCACAGGGTTCACGGCAAAAATATCAGACACTTCAGCAATGATGTGCCAAGATAGGAACCTGCTATAAAAACAGTAGCAGAACCCTACACATGTTAAACAGTTAAGGAATGGACAAATACACCTAACATATGGTACTTTATCTTGAAAAAGACTTGAGGTTTGCTTATAGAAATGAGCAGGAAGAGGCCTGAGCAACTGTGAATGCTGGAAGGGTTCTCCGAAACTGGATAGTAAGTTGTGACACCAGATATGGGAGGCTCTGGCTCAACACACAGTTGGTGAACAGAGGGAGGGAGAGGTCTATGCACATGTATATGTGTGTTTTGTGCATTTCTATCCACCTCAGGTCCGCTGAGTGCAGCTTTCTGCATTTCGCTAGCACTACTACCAGTGAAATATGCATGAACTACTACAGAATTGGCGTTATACTCACAATTTTTCCTGACATAGCATCCCTGTTGGAATAAATTCCCATTCTTAGAATAAGAGCTATAGCAGAACTGATTGTACTGTTTTTTAAAGGTACGTTTTTCACATAGTAAAATGTGCAGGAAACTAAAAAATTAATGATCAAGTCTGGGAGTTACTCAGGTCCCTCACTTCTCTTTCCTTGAATAGCTTACTTTCAGTGGTTGCTGATTAATGCCTCCATATCAAAGCAGGCACAGGTGGAAAGAGATGATAAGACGCAAATGAGTCAGTATCTACTGCTGGAAAAAAGCCTGAAGTTAAAAGCAGTAGCTATGATCAGATTCTGGTGTTCAGAGCTTTAGTAGATTTCAGTCCCCCAGCCTACTCACAGATCCCCGAGGAGCTGACTGTAATTAACTACCTTCAGCACCATGCAGAATTCTGAAAGAATCCATGATAACAAGTGATAACCCATGAGGAGGTTACTTGAGGAATAATTTCTCCTAGTTGAACAGGGAAAACTGAAAGGGTTCTTTTGGGGGATAACAGAAGTAAAAAAAAAAAAAAATGTTCAGAGTGCTGGAAAGCTAAAATAGAAAAAAAAAATGAAATTAAGGGAGTCTAATTTAGTAAGTTATACAATGTATACTGAGCTTCCCCATGATCCTGCTTAATATGCTCACTGACATGAGCTCAAATTCTTTTGGTTTTAAAGAAACACAGTGAAAAATCAACAGCTATTCTGAAAGTCTGACATATATTTTATGCCAAATATTAAAACTGGGGAGGACAGTGTCCAATAATAAGCAACATTTAAAAATTATTAATATGATTTAAAGCTTATTCAAACAGCAGCATTTAAAAAGTAAGACCAAGTCTGGGGTGGTGATTAGTAAAATAACCAGAATAGGTATTGTTTTTTTTCAATAAAGCAATGCTTTCTACATAATTAGGTTACTGAATACTGAAAGTACTAGTTGAATATTTTATGAAATCTTGCCATAAATAAAGTTAGCAATATTTAAATCATTTCTGCCCTCAATCATAATCTATAAAAGAAAACATGCATGGGCTTCAGTTTACAGCTTGATAATTCTGCTAATGCTATAAATATTTTAGGAGAATCAAACTTTCTTTGGAGAATGGAATTTTAGAAAATTACACTGATATAAATTCCTTCAAAAAACTATTTTAATCAACTCAAACTAGAAAGTATATATGTAAATAAGTTTACATTCACCTCTTGGACTTTTAGAAGGAATATAGACAACATAAAGTAAAATAGAAAGTAAGTACGCCTACCACGCAAACTTCCAGTAGTTAAAAGGGCTCGCGCTTTGTCAGCTAAATCACTATTTAGAGTATTTCCCAGGAGCAAAACATCAATTGCTTCTTGCTTGGAGCTGTCAAAGAAGTTATTCTGAATTGTTCTACTAACTGAACGAGCACCATCTTTTAACTTTCCAGCCTGTTGGGGAAAAAAGCATGGACTTTCATTCTACATTGTTTTCACCCAATAGGTATTCTGAAACTTTAGATAAGTTGTATATGACTTCACTGTAGTAAGAAGGACCTCATCGTTCCATTCTGAATATCAAACCGTCACATTAAAATGGCACATTAAGATGTCACTGCTCCCTTTCCTCTTTTGGATAACAGCACTGCAGAGAGACAAGAGGCTCAGTGCCACAGCTGCATCCACTGATGACATCTAGAGCAGTAAACGTGTGTAACTGTTTACTGGAGAGGAAACAGACTGAGATGTGCTTATTCAAGACAAGGAGATCACTTCTCCCATTGTGACGGTCAGGCCTGGGGTGGACGGAGCGGGTGGGGAGAAGCAGAGACAGGGGAGGACACGCTGCACTTCTGCACTCAGAAAAGCTCCAAAGCACACAACAGCAGAGAATAAAACTGAGACTGCTCCCAAGTACCTCATATTAGTTAGAAACAAAACTGAGCATGCGAGTGAAGGTCTAGCCTGTAACACAGAAACTACAGTTTTCTATTTTAGCTCATTTTGCCTATGTAAACATAAAAATATAAAATGTATGCCAATTCCTACAGTGAGAGAGCTGTTTATAACTTCTAGTGAACGTTTATTTCACTCAGGTGTGTTTAGTTACTGTAAAGATATTTTAATCTTACAGATTTTGATGACTATTTAAAAAAAACAGTTAAAAAAAACTTTAGTTTGCAATATGTAATTTTTATTCCTCAAAGAAATAACAAGGATTTGAGGCTTAAAAATATTATCTCCTTCCATAAAACAAATGTAAATGACATTTTAAAAAAGAGACTCACCATTCACATTATCAGGCAATTAAAAGGAACCCAGAGAAAGGAAAAGAAAGAGCAGTTCAGATGTTAGATTTCATGTCAATTCAGACTAGTATGTTTAATACATAAAATTTCATATCTCGTTTGTTAGAAAAGACCACTGAAAATATACGTAACCTCTATACATAGACAGTCAACTGCAGAGACAAAGAGGCAGAACATAAAAGAATATTTTAAGCAATAGTTGTAGAGAAACAGGTTTAAAAGCAAGAATTATGTTGTTTATTTAAAAAAGAATACATGAAAGTTTAACAACATCAGGTTTTTCAAAATAGAGACCATTTAAGAAGTAAATATTTGTAAATGTCAATACAAATTATTTCTGAGTTTAACAAAAGGAACTTTGCAGCTAAGGCCAGTACTTCTGAACAGAGGCGTGGCATTTTATGAGACATAGAAGAAGAGGAAGAGGTGGAAAACAGAAGACTTTGAGATGATGAAATTCAGCTGCTATACTGAAGAGACTAAATAAGAGACTATACAAGTAGTAAATGTCTCTGTTTCTATTCTTGGGGTAATTTGAGAAACTGTTGGGTTGTAGTACATTAATAAATTCAGCTGAATCCAGAAGCCGTAAAAGGTCAATATTTAAGGATATAATGAAAAATATGTCAAGTATGTACCCAAAGTCCCTCAGTAAGGGACAAACACTAAAGCAGAAGCAGTCTGTAGATAATACCAACAAATAAAAAGTAATGATGACATACAGATGTATAATTACATCCACACCTCACACTTGCAAAGGCACATTTTGATAGCCTCCTTGTCAAGATAAGTAAAAGAATAAAAACTTCAGCCCTAATAGCATTGGGTTCATAGGTGGTGTGGCATAAACTACCCATTGATTTATTTGTCCATCCAGCACTTGTCACACATCTATCCAACTATATGTACTGTGCCAAGTACTGGGGACACAAAGGCAAATAAGGTAAGACTCTTTATTGGTAAGAGTATTATCTGGGGAGGGGGGAACTCTTGTTTTAATTATGGTTGTGCTGCACAGCCTGTGGGATCTTAGTTCCCCAGCTAAGGATCGAATCCACGCCCCCTGCACTAGAAGCATGGAATCTTAACCACTGGGCCACCAAAGACGGCCCTAATTTAAAAACAAACAAGCAAACAAACATATTTTGGGTAATTCCATAGCAGTCTGGTGGTTAGGACTCTGCACTTTCACTGCAGGGGCCTGGGTTTGATCCCTGATCCAAGGAACTAAGATCCACATGCTGCCCTGTGTGACCAAAAAAAAAGAAAAGCAAAGGCTTAAAAAAAGCATATTTTTAATAAAAATAAACAGTATAGAAATTAAAACACATGTGCAAGTGAAAAATCATTTAAAAAATCGGAATACATATGTAAGCCTAGTAGATTATCACTAAACAACTAAATATGTCATACATATATAATATACCTCTCAAACCTAGGGAAATAACTATCCATTCTAGTATCCACTAGGGAAGGGGCTAATAAAGAGGACATAAAAACATGATGGAGCAGAATTCTAAAACAGATACCTTAAAAAAAAAAACAAACTACTAATTAAAAAGAGCTCATCTAAAGCTTTATTAAAGAAGAAAAAAGAGGATCTTTTATAATCTAGATCTACCTTAGCCTTTCCTTCAAGGGCTCCAGTTCCTGCATAAATCTTACTGATTGAATCACCATTCACAGACCACATTGATCGAAAAACTTCTTGAAAGCGAGTCACCAACTGAGGCTTTTCAGCTAAACCAAGAGCTTCCAACTGTTTAGTCAGCATCTAAAATAGCAGAAAAGAAACTTTTATAAGTATATAAATACATTCATTATGATGTGACCTTTTAAGAACTACCAGAATCAAACCAAAAATTTATAGTTACAGGATGCTTGTGGATATGGATTCTGAAACTTGAAGTTTACTAGGCTTTGTTACTTCCCCCCATGTCAATTTCTAAAGTAACTATCACATCAATGAAACCTACAGGTAATTCAATCCTTGTAGTAACAAGAATTTTTTCTGTTTAAATGATATTAAGCTTTAAAAAATGTCCCAAACCTTTAGGGAATTCCCTGCAGTCCAGTGGTTAGGACTCCCTGCTTTCACTGCCGAGGGCCTGAGTTTAATTTCTGGTTGGGGAACTAAGATCCACAAGCAATAGCCGTGGAGCCAAAAAAAGAAAAAAAAAGTTCCTATAAATCAGACTACTTTATCTTGTTCACCTAAAAGAATAATTATGCAATAGCACCCACTAGAGCAGAGAAATATATTTAGTTTATTTAAAAATATATAGAAATAACTAAGTTTCTTTAATTTTTGCATTTGGTTCTATATGTTTGAGTAATTAAGGTCAGGAGATTATGAAAAAAGCAGAGCTGCTCTTGAAGTGATATCAAAATTTTTAAGTAAGTCATATTTCTGAATAAAGTCATGACAGCTCTGAATTCGTATCAGTAAAGTATATAAGGGAGAACTAGGGGGAACACAGTATTCGAAGAATGCAAGGATCTTGGGGCTACCACAGTTCCTTCATCACAGTATATGTGTTTAGAGTGTATGTGTGTATGTGTTTAGTATATGTGTTTATTCTGAATGACTCTTAGCCTTAAAGTCTGGCAAAGTCAAAGCAATGTATAATCCTTACCCAGTCTATTTCTCTTATTTGGAAGCCAGTCATAGTCTATGCCCCTGTAGTTTTACTTAACTCCTTCCCACTTGTGTTTCCTTTTATCTTATCTATAAGATAAAGATATTATGGAGATTGTCCATAATTATACAGGGATCAAAAACTAAAATAATATTAAAAACTCTCTACTGGGTCTGATTCAATTGCCTAGACTTACACCAGGGCTATTCTTTTGCTGGCATGTAGAATAAAGCAAACAAGCCTCCAGGTTCTCCTCTATTATCTCCTCTTTCTTCAAAGAACTGGGCAAAACTGGTTTTCACTACAAGCAGTTTGCTTTTACTTACACTTGCAGTATATTTTGTAACCAGTCAAGCTACTAGGGGAGTAAGTACCCTCACACCTAACATTAATAACAAACAGTGGGCAGTCCACTAAGACAGATTCTGAAAACTAACATCTGTTCTGCGTTCAGTGAAGACGTTCAAGTGTTTCACAAGCTTACTCTAACTAAATGTCTTTAGCCACTTAAGAAGAGAACTCAACACAAACCCAAGACATCTCATAAAACTCAATCCCAATAATCAAATGCCTGCTTTCACTTTTCTTCTGTCATATTTTCTAAATTTTAATGACAATCCTCAACAACAAATTTCAAAAAACATAAAGCAGTAAAATCTAGTTACATCAAAAATACATTTTTCTAGTAGGAAATTGTATACATGGTACTCTCCTTTTGATACTGAATGAATCTCAGCTGCAGATTAACTAATTAACCAATATTCTAGCCAAATTTAAGATCATTTGCCAGAGGAAATAAGAACCTTTTACTTTCTATTCCTGTTTTGACAGTACTGGAGAACCATGCTAAGTTCCTACTGAACTAAATGAAGACCCACATAGTCTTATGACCCTGACAGTTGCGTAAGAGGCAAGACTGAGAAATCTGAGCTCTGTTACACAGTTTGTCACACAGTTGAGACTATGCCTAAATTAGACTGAGTTTGATAGGTAAATACTAAAGAAAAAATTTTAAATAAAGAATGTGTTAGAGAAGTTGGCTCTCATTCACTTTTATCCTAACAATGACATTTTTCAACTGATCCTGGTTTTGGTAGCAATTTTTAAAAAAATGCTATGTAAACTGTACTGGTTTAGATTGTTAAAAATATAATCCTATAGGGTTGTGTATGTGAAAATAGATCCTCCTTAATTCCAAAAGGACTTTTAAAAAGACAGTACAAGGGTTTCCTTGGTGGCTCAGTGCTAGAGAATCCGCCTGCCTACATAGGAAGCACGGGTTCAATCCCTGGTCTGGGAGGAGCCCACATGCTGCGGAGCAACTAAGCTGGTGGGCCACAACTGTTGAGCCTGTGCTCTAGAGCCCAGGAGCCGCGACTGCTGACGCCCGAGCACGCTGGAACCCATGTTCCACAACAAGAGGCCACTGCAATGAGACGTCCAGCACCGCAAGAGGAGAGTGGCTCCTGCTTGCCACAACTAGAAAAAAAGCCCATGCAGCAATGAAAACACAGCACAGCCAAAGATAAATAAAATTATTTTTTTTTAATGACAATGCTGAGAATAAAATATATAAATATTATGTATATATTTTGCTTATCCAAAAGACAGGCAGGCGAGACAATTACTAAAACAGTATAAATAGCAGGCCTTTTTTTCTTTTGAGGCAAAGTTAACGAACAATAAAAGGAAACAGAAGCTATCTAAAGAAAGTATTTAGAACAGATAAAGGAAACATTTAAATGAAAAATGACATTACCTTAAGAAAAAAAAAAAAAATAAGAGAAGTAAAACTTTATTTGTGAAAATGAAGCATAACTTCATTTTGTGAAAAATAATTAATGACAAGCATAAATATCACAAAAGCACCGAAAAAAGAATTTGACGTTAAATTACATACACACACATATTTTTTTACCTCTAAACCAAGGAATGCCTGCACACTATTTGTTCTGTCCAGACAATCCAAGCAGTTTGTTCGAACTGTACCACTCTGGCACCTGAAACAAATTCAGTGAAACTAAATGGGCAGTTTAAAACAAAAATCACAAAAGCTAAAACAAACTGAGAAAAATTAAGCTGATTAAAATGTAGCATCTACTTTCTCCCCACTTCAAGTCTCTAGTATAATTCTCAAACACACAAAAAAGATGAAAGAATTTTACAGTGATCATCCATATATCCACCATCCAGATTCTACAAGCGCTAACATTTTGCCATCCACTCTCTATTACCTCTCTCTCCAGTCAACTTATTTTTAACGAGGCCAGGAATCAGGAGCTAAACACACATTCAGATTTATAACCACACAGTTCTATAGCAGAATAGACAATAACCAATGTCTTTTATTTGCATTAAATAATCTTTACTGAGGCCAAGAAATATTATGACATTAATTTTACGAGAGAAATAGAGGACCTCCGAGAGCGCAGCATGAGATGAATTCGAGCTCTAACACTTTCTACTTATACGTGACGTGGGGAAGATGACAGCTTTCAGCCCCCACTTCCTCCAGTGTGAATGGATAACAACAGAACCCATCCCTACAGCTGTTATTAATTATTGTAAAGACTAAGTGCACTACCTGACCCACACATAGCACGTGCCCAGTAATGTAAGCTACTATTAGAAAGGAAGAACAACAAGCTTAAAGTATAATAAAGAAATTAAATAATTACAGAAAAGTTCCAATTTAAAGAAAGGAAAAACAGAGAAGTCAAACCTTTGAACTTCATTTCCATCAAAATGAAAAATTCCATAATCCAGAAACTTCTGGACTTGAGGTTTAAGAACACTATGTAATTTTTCTGCCTTTCCTCCTTTAACCATTTGATGATAGTCAAAATTCACCATGTGGATATCAGCAGCATGTTCAGAAGCTTTAAGATGACTCTGAAAATAAAAAGAAAATATTCATTTAATTCTTTGGGATTTTTTGGGCTGCAAATCGCAGAACCAGCGTGGAGGATCCCCTATCCTCAATCAGGGATCAAACCCATGGCCCCTTGCAGTGAAACTGCAGATTCTTAACCACTCACTGGACCGCCAAGGAAAGCGAAAGTGTTAGTCACTCAGTTGTGTCTGATGCTTTGCGCCTCCATGGACTATAGCCGCCAGGCTCCCCTGTCTATGGAATTCTCCAGCCAAGAATACTGAAGTGGGTAGCCATTCCCTTTTCCAGGGGAACTTTCCGACTCAGGGATTGAATCAGGTCTCCTGCACTCCTGGTGAGCTCTTTACCGTCTGAGCCACCATGAAAATATTCATTGAAACGTTAACCAAATATGATTGTATCAACACAATGTTACAAATGAAACTTTTATTTTAAATGAAAATCTAAGCAGGTCCTTGAAATCTTACTAATTTCACAAAGCTTTCTTTCATTGCCACTGGCAGTAAAATGAAAAATTACTTGCTAATATCTTACAGCATCCTTTTCCTAAAACCTCCTATACTATTCCAGAGAGATTAGTTAGGTCTTACATAATTAATATCAGGGTAACATTCTCATTTGGTTTAGAAAATGAAAAATTATTTCCAACAACCAGCATTTCAATTTTTACCATAAAAATATAATGACTGTTTATATCTATTACAGAATCTCAAAACAAAGTAATTGATTCTAAGGAAAAGCTCATCAAAATTTGAAGAATTCATTTTTATACCTTCATTCAATATATACAAATGTTTTAAAAGCTTAAAATAAAAAGTCACTCTCTAAAGTGTAACTTGTTTATTAATGATATTCAAACAAAATAGCCAAATAATTAATCCTGGACTTCATTAACATCATTAACTTTCTTCATTAACATGAGAAAATGTTTTCTAGCCATTTTGTTTAAGGTTATGATCTTATGTAACACTATAATTTATATCAATTCATTATTGATCCAATAAATATTTATGAAAAATGTTTTCTTTAGAAGTCAGACATTTCTTTAGGTTCTTACTTATGTGAAATTCTCAAATTTTCTTTCATTGGTACAAGAAGTCCTGTGTGTATACAAATGCTTTATTCACAATTTCATAGATTTAAAACAGTGACTCTGGTTTGTAGGAACCAGGCAAAACAATGAACAGATGAAGGGAGAAACTGCCTGGTATGTTTCTGCCAGTGACTGATGAACTTTTTTAGGAGGAGGGTATTCTTCTGCTTCTCCACTACATAAATAAGCAGATTAGAAAACAGAGTCAATGCCTCGAAAGCCTTCTATAATCCCAATTTCAGCAAGATTACCCTAAATTGTTGCCTAACTGCCTTCAAAGAGCTAATGGTTCCAACAAGTATTCAATCTTCTTCCAGGAAGAACTTATTCCTGGAAGAATTTGACTATTATTTTTTAAATACCATTCTAGGTGTCCATGGGCCAGAACAGAAGGAAAAAATGATCACTTACCTGGAAAGCCTTACTTAGCATATGTTCACCTTCCTTAGATCCAAGCAGATTAACTATTATTTGTTTACCATACAAATTCTTAAGTGTCCTAAAATGCCTGTTAAAGGTAGAAAGGAAGTAAGTATATGTCAACTGATAAGTCAAAAACTTTTTTCAATAAACAGGAACCCACTTTTAACCAAGACCTACACGGCAGTATTTTAAACTCATAGGATTAGCAAAACTATATACAAACCCATTTCACGTGGAACCAAAACTCTGAATTTGTGAAAAGTCAGTTAATGCAATTTTCTCTCTGACTCATCAATTTATCATCTATTTGCCATCACTCCATGGCAAACAGACGGGAAAACAATGGAAATAGTAAGACTCTTATTTTTGGAGGCTCCAAAATCACTGCAGAGGTGACTGCAGCCATGAAATTAAAAGATGCTTACTCCTTGGAAGAAAAGTTATGATCAACCTAGATAGCATATTAAAAAGCAGAGACATTACTTTGCCAACAAAGGTCCATCTAGTCAAAGCTTTGGTTTTTCCATTAGTCTCTTGAGAGTCCCTTGGACTGCAAGGAGATCCAACCAGTCCATCCTAAAGGAGATCAGTCCTAAATATTCACTGGAAGGACTGATGTTGAAGCTGAAACTCCTAATACTTTGGCCACCTGATGCAAAGAACTGACTCACTGGAAAAGATCCTGATGTGGGAAATGATTGAAGGTAGGAGAAGGTCGGGACAACAGAGGATGAGATGGTTGGATGGCATCACCGACTCGATGGACATGAGTTTGAATAAGCTCTGGGAGTTAGTGATGGACAGGGAGGCCTGGCGTGCTGCAGTCTATGCAGTTCCAAAGAGTCGGACATGACTGAGCAACTGAACTGCACTGAGCTGATGCTAGGGCTTTCAGAGTCATCTGGCCCCCTCTCCACTCTGAGGCTAATGCTGGGTGGACATGGAAACCAGCAGCCATGCAGCTAGGTTGGCAAGGCAGTGAGGGCAGAGGGCACTGAGCTGCACCTCACATGTGAGGACACTGCCTACTCCGTGTGGATTCAGAGCTCCTGAACAGCTCCAGCCTTAAGATAAATAGGCGCCACACAGGATCCTTTAGTCTCTGCAGCTTCTAATCAGTCCGGAGGCTAGAGAGCAATGTTATCCACAGGAAATATAATGTAAGTCACAGATATAATTTAAAATTTTCCAAAAGGCAAATTAAAAAGGTAAAAACCAGAAGGTCAAATTAATTTACATATATTTTATTTAATCCAATACAACTAAAATATCATTTCTACATGTAATTGATATATAAAACAAATATTGGCATTTTGCATTTTTTTTGCACTAGGTCTGAAATCCAGTACCTATTATACACCTACAACATATCTCAATCTGGACTAGTCAATTTCAAATGCCCAAGAGCTAGCTTCACGTGGCTAATAGCCACCATATTGGATAACACACCCATCAGAGGTAGTTTTTAGGCCAAGACCTCAAGACCCACACACTTACTGCTACTAGAATTCATAAGAGTGTCACTGTCTTCCACTTAAATCAGAGTCAAGAAGAAATTTTATTTAAGAGCCCAAAAGCTGAAATGAAGCAGTAAATACAACTAACCTCACTGCTTAGCAACATCAAAACTCACAGCAGTATATAAAGTTATCAGTCTTACCTGTCAAAAGCGGGTGCATTGGCTTCAAATCCCCTTGACATACGAACACGATGGGATCCCACCTAAGACAAGAGAAGTATGCTTAATCGTACCAAAAGCCAACATGCAGACAAAAGAAATGGCATTGTTTACTCTATGTAATAATTCATTTGCTAAGCACACAGTAGTAAGCTGAGTAATTGTCATTTGTGATATTCTCTTAAAAAAATAAATCCTAGGAGTTTCTCCTTTTTTAAAAACACAACCTCATTAAAAACAAACCAACAAAAACTAGAAGTTAGAGCATTATGCAACACTGGTAAACTAGCAGGAATTTTTATTTATGTAAGATATTTTAAAGAGTGCTTTCATATACATTATCTTGTCCTAAGTTCTAAATATGCGCCCTTTGTAAGTCAACAGATATTGTCATTCGTGCAACAAAAGAACAAACCCAGCCAAGTGAAGAAACTTGTCCTCTTATAGCAACATCATTCATTCCAAAAAAAAAGATTCCCATGACAATAAAGGCCTCCTGACCAAAACATCTACTCTTTCAGATTGCCTACAAGTGCAATGTCTACATATTTTTTTCTCTGTTATGCTGAATACACTATTTACTCTACTCTCACCCAAAGATCCCATAGATTAAAAATAACCATTCCTGGAAAAAGGCTTTCCAAGTCAATCTCTCAGGCACACAACTAAAACAACAGCATATTTTGAAATTTGCATTATAAGAATTAAACAAGATGGAAAATAACTACCTACTGTGTGTTGCTACAGTTTTTCTCTTCTCATATAGGAAAAGTGGGAGAGAGATGAGGCAGAATCAAGAGAAGCAATACAACAGTGAGACCAGATTATTTCCCTGAGTTTCACTTGTAAATATTTCCCTGAGACTGTGGGCCCAAGGTTCCCGGAATTCCTCCTGGCTCATCTATGAATAATGTGACTTTAAAGGTGGCGTGGAGGAGAAGTGCCAAATCAGTCATGCAGTTGATGACCAGTTGAAAACCAGAAAATAAGCTCTAAATGCTCATCCATGTCCCAAATTGAATTAACAGTATTATCTTTCATTCAGCATTCCCTCTCCTGCTGAGATGACTGAATGATTGTCCTGAGAAATCAGTGGATTCTCTTTAGAGCTTTTCCTTCTTAGTAAGAAACTGATTAGCCAAATGTTACATCTTCATTTCATTTCTAGTATACAATAGACTGTATAAAATCTTAAGCTTTAAAAGATGTGTGCTCCAAGACACATTTGTGCGTTTTAGGAGGCAGAAACGTCAGACGAAGTTCATACTTTTTCTTTGGAGTCATCTCAGGTAGTTGCCCTCTAACTCTCTAAAAGTCCAAGACTTTGCATTTTGTTTATTCATTAACATTCATCTTGTACTAGTACTCCTAACTGTCAAGAAGGTGAAAAAAAATACAAGCTTTCTCATTTTTTTTCGGTAATGGCTGTAGTTGTTCCCTATTACCTGCTCCCTAACACATATAAAACTACCTACAATTCATAACTCTTACAGCAATATGCTGGTTAGACAAGACTAGGTTTTACTACTTAATGTTAAAGAAAAACTTCTGTAAGAGTTATGTAAATGTAATAGAATTTTCCATTTACCCAATTTTTAAAAAAGTTGCATCAAAGATATTTTTAGAAACCATTTCATGGGTGGTGAAAGTGAAAGTGTTAGTCATTCAGTCATATCCAACTCTTTGTGATCTCAAGGACTGCAGCCCACCAGGCTCCTCTGCCCATGGAATTCTCCAGGCAAGAATACTAGAGTGGTACGGGACATTATCTTCTAGCAGTATTACTGCTTTGTGTTCACGTATTTCTGTAACTTGAATTCAACCAAAAGTTCAGTGTGCCATACCATGCTGGGCATAAATCTCAGGAAGCTTACCATCTTTTAAGACTAATATAAGCAATTAATATCAATAATATAGTATCAGAGGAACACTACGTATTATAAATGCTAAATAACTTCAAAGAAAGGAAATCATAAATAAAATTAATGAGTTGCCAGTAATTAAAATGTCACTCTTATCTGTGTAGCATCTTATGACAACTCTTATTATGCCTCAAGCTAATTGATACCGATATTTGCCTTATCCATAAAAGGACTGTCTCCCCAAACAGACTGCAAGCTCTCTCTGAGGCATCACTATAGAAACTGAATTTCTCATAGGATACAAGATTATCTACCCGAATGTGCACAGAATGATACACATGAGATGAACTCAAGAATTTCATGAACAGATCAGTGTGAAGGAGTGACCAGAATCCACTCCATGAAATCTGAGTTGGCTACTGAGGAACATCAAACCTTCATTCTGGGAGCAGAGGATTCCTATTAGAAAATAGTCAGGCATGAAGTCTGATAGGCAGAGGAAGCAAGAACATAAAGAAATGGGTACCTAGATCTGATAAGGATAACAGAGCAAAAGTGGAAAGGGGCTTCCCTGGTGGCTCAGATGGTAAAGAATCTGCCTGCAATGCAGGAGACCTGGGTTTGATCCCTGGGTCAGGAAGATCCCCTGGAGAAGGGCATGGCAATCCACTCCAATATTCCTGACTGGGGAATCCCATGGACAGTGGAACCTGGCGGACTACAGTCCATGCGGTCGCAAAGAGTCAGATGATGTCTGAACAACTAACACTTCACTTCACTTTTCAATAACAACTGCCAGAAAGATGGGAGGAAACCAGCTGGAAATCTGTAAGAATCTTTCAGGCAAGAAGAAACCATGAAGACCTTAACCAAGGTGACAAAAGTAGGCATGGAAAGAAAAGTCCAAGACCTCAGACAGCACCGGGGTTAAGCATCACAGGCCGCCTTGGTTGGCTCAGGTTGGCCACTGGAGCAGGTGGTCAGGATACGCTGCAAAAGCAGCTGATCCACTGCCACCTTGGCAGGATCCACTACCACCAAGCTCTCTAATCTGAGTGGTGGGGTACCTGGTTGAAATGCAGATTCCTTGGCCCTACTCCAACAAATTCTACTTCAGTTGATGGGAAGTTGAGGCCACGAACCTGCATTTTAAAATCACTCTCAAAGATTCCTTTAAAATATCTCAAGAACCTGAGAAGAATGCATCATGGAGGAAAAGAGGTAGAACAAGGGACAACTGCCAAGGAAGGCCTCTCTGTCTGTGACCACTGAAGTGAAACAGCTCACTAAGTGACTAACTTGGAGGAGCCCTGAAAATAAATTCCAGCCCTAAGAACAATCAGGACACCTAACAACCGCTCTAAGTCAAAAATGAACTTAGCACCTTGGTATTTTTATTTTAAAAAGTCAGTATCTACTATTTTCATTCCTCTATTAACTGCTCTTTAGAGTGGTAGAGAAAAATGATAAGATACTCATGAAACTAATCTATCTCTGGACAAAGAAAGAACTGCTAAGCTAAATACCTGGGAACCACTGACCCAACCCTCAACTGAATCCAAGATGACAGGCCAGCTCAGTGATAATTTGGCAGAACTGTTGGACTGTCTTTGAGGTCTCAAAAATTACTATCTCTATCAAGAAAGGCACAATTTTCAAATCTACAGTTGTCGGCCCATAATCAAATGACATTGTCCAGCCAGATTATCTGTGTGGACAGGCCACAGAACAAAGAAGGAAGTCGAAAGGAAGTCCCATCCAAGGAGAATCCCTCCACGTAACTACTCAGGACCCAACATTACTGAGTAATCAAACACTGTAATTCTGAACTTCTTAAGAAAATAACACAGAAAGCAGTAAAACAGAGGGTCTATAAATAGAGTAGAAGAATCTCTTATACTAGTCTATCTCTAAACCAAAAGCATTTACCTCCCATCAAAGCAGGGTTTTAGGAATTTCTTAGAGCAAATATTCCAAACACCCTTCTCTAGTCACAAAAACAGAAATGGGGTAGGGTTGGTACTTTTTCCCTAAGGGAGACCCAGGAAGAAATGTATCTATTTAAGTTATGCCAAAATGCCAAAAATGAAACCCACATGACTCAAACTGGTGTTGACAAGAACTCAAGAATTTTAGCAAAGCAGCACCAGTGTTAATCCTTGTTAATTCTTAGCCTGTCTTGAATAAACTCCCTTATTGAAAAGATTCAAGTGGTGTGCAATTTTTCTCCACAATAACCATCCTAGAATGTAAGAGAGACCCAGCTGTGAACTAAATGAAAGTAAATGAAGGCAAAACTTTCTTTTTCCTGTACATTTTTCTCAATAGTATAGACTGAGGCACAGAATGTACTAGGCAGTATATATCAGAAGCCCAAAATGAATGTAAGTTATATTTTAGGGACTAAACATGTCTGAATAAAAACAAAATGCAAAATCACACTAGTATGGGCAATCCAATATTATGAACTAATGTGAAAAAAAATCTTACATTTTAAAGATCAGACATTTACTAAACAAAAGGAAAGTTTGGGGGTAAAAAGATAAGAAAGCAAAACAGAGAACAATGTTCAAGATGACAAGTTCCAAGTCATTACAAACTGCAAAGTAAAATTTCATCAGCAGATACGTTCCTCTTTTGTTTTGTTTTTGGCCATACTGCATGGCTTGCAGAATCTTAGTTCCCCTTAGTTCCCCTAACCTGGGCCCTCAGTAGTGAAAGTATGGAGTCCTAACCACTGACTGCCAGGGAATTTCTAGATATATTCTTAATAACAACAAATATGCTCAGACATTCAGCTGTGTCTGACTCTTTGCAACCCCATGGACTGGGATTCTCCCCACAAGAATACTGGAGTGGGGCGCCATTTCAGCTAACCTTTACCTAGTTCTGGCCGGTCAGAACTAGGTAAGGGTTGTAAGAAACTAAGAAGTAGGAACTAGTAATATTACCATGTTACAGATAAGAAAACTGACACAAAGGGGTTAAATCACTTGCCTGAGATCACACAGCCTAGCAGTGTAAGGATTCAAATTGAGAGGCAAATAGTTTCAGAAGCTTTAACTACTACATTTTTCTGCCTACAGACACTAAGTTGTTATATACAGAGAAAGCAAATACAGAAACACTTTGAAAATCAATGCGCCATGAAAACATTGAAATTTTAATATGAAATATGGGAGCTGAACTCCTATGGATATTTGAAAGAACACTGAAGGAAAGAATAACTAGGACAATTCCAGAATTTGTATACAATTTCTGTATACAATTTATTTATAAATCCAGGTAACATTATTTGACTGAGTAACAAAATTATCCGAGGAACTAATAAGCTAACCTGAAAGTTTAAAAAAATATGAAAAGTTCTGAAGAGAGAAATAAAACTAAACATCAAAACACATACCTGTAATCCTGGTTGCTCCCAGAACAATGGGACAGATCCCCGGATTTGTATGAAGGAAGAAACAGAGTCATCTAAGTACACAACCTACAGAGAAAAGTACTGGGTAAAATACTTCCACAAAGCTGTTACCTCTGCATCAGAAGACAAATCTACTAACAGTTAGATCTCTTGACCAGTCTCTCATAAACAAATTATCCTAACAAAATAGACAAAATAGGCCATAAATAAGCTGAATTTTTTTCAACTAGTGATAGTTCTACAAACATTAACCAAGAAAATAGTGAAAATATAAGCATAAGCATTACAACTTTTAAAAAAGGAATTCCTTTTGAATTTATTTAGTTGTTTTTCTTTACCTTTTTCTAATTTTTAAAAACTAATCTGAAGACTTAAACTGGAATGAGGGCAAGGCCTGAATTTACAATTATATAGTTACATAGCCAAAAATAATGTAACATCTCATTTCAGATGGTACTCAGCCTAACTTTAAGAGTTGAATTTGACTTAATTTCATCAAAACCCACTTTCCTTAAGTTGTCTAGCTTTGTAACTGAAGATCTTCAATTCAAGGCACTGATGATGTCATGCTGATTAGTAACAAATTGTTACTTACTTGAAGAGCCATACCTAAATAAGCTTGTTTTTGAGGATCCTTTCTTAAGGCTCACAAATAGCCAAGAGCAATCATAAAATGGCATTACAGATGTCAAAATGAGTTCTGAATCAAACAAAAATCTGCTCTGCAACTGTTCTTTGTGACTTCCCTCTAACACATGAATTAAGGAAGATAAACACTATATACCTGTTCTGTTTCTACAAAATTGGCGACGTGACCGTCATCATTTGTTCCCCGGACGTTGAACCTGGTCCCAGCTCGTTCACAGCTTAGTCTGGAAATGAGGCAAGCCTTTGCCTGTTTATGAGCAGCATAAATTGTTCTGATTTCTACTCCCCCACACATGAGGCGTAATAGCCAGTCGTCACAATTCACACCGTAGTGCTTGAGATGCAAGTGCAAAGACTGATTCCTAACAGAGAAAGAAAGAACTGCATTAGCGTGATGAGCACTCCCCAGCACACTCCAGTATTCTTCCCTGCAAAATTCCACGGACACAGGAACTTGATGGGCTGTAGTCCACTGGGTCGCAAAGAGCTGGATGTGACTGAGCGATGAGCACACACACGCAGCACCTGCACAACACAACGTGCGTTCTAAGACAGCGCCCCTGGGACTTCAGAGGCGCCCAAGGGAAATCAACCCACTTACATTCACTGTGCCAGGGACTGGCAGACAGGGCCAGACAGGGAGACCCTCAGACATGTGATCAGTGGGCCATGCAAAAGCAGCACATATTCTATGTTTTTAGCATTTGGGCCCCATTTGTTATGTCTTTTTTCATAACGTATTTACCACTTGTTCCAAAAAACGTTTCCACACACAACTCCAGGGAATTCATATATATATATATATATATATATATATAAAAGGATTTTCTTAAGGCTTGACTTTTATAAGGCTCCATTTTAATTAAATTTAAATAGTTACATGAGCTAGCAGTTACCATATTAATGCGTGTCTAGGGTTTTCCCAGCGCTCCAAATACTTCTATACCCTAGGTAACAGAGGGGGCCTACTTTCCAATCTTTTTCAGGGCAGAGAGTTCTGTTTAAATGAACACACCAAAACCTGATGATCAGGAAACAGATTAAAAGTGGAGCTGTCATGGCTAAAGTTGGGATGCGGGCTGAGGACCTTCCACACTGGCCATCTTTACATCCCTCTGCCTGCCTCAGGGGCTCTGCTAGAACCACTGCTGCTGCTAAGTCGCTTCAGTCGTGTCTGACTCTGTGCGACCCCATAGACGGCAGCCCACCAGGCTCGCCCGTCCCTGGGATTCTCCAGGCAAAAACACTGGAGTGGGTTGCCATTTCCTTCTCCATTGCATGAAAGTGAAAGGTGAAAGTGAAGTCGCTCAGTCGGTCCAACTCTTCACAACCCCATGGACTGAAGCCTTCCAGGCTCCTCCATCCATGGGATTTTCCAGGCAAGAGTACTGGAGTGGGGTGCCATTTCCCTCTCCAAAGGAAGGCTGGAGGCTGGAACCACAGGCCTCCAAAACTCCTCACCAAACCACCACCAAGTAAAATATGCTGTTGTGCAGAAAAACTTCCTCTCTGGGACTTCCAGATAATAAAGGCACCTTAAAAAAGGGAAGTTGCTAGAATATTGAAGCTTGGTTCTCTGGGTTTTCAAACTACCAGTTTAAGAGGAAATCAAAAGTGCTTTGCACTATCTTGTCTTAAAGAGGTATAAAAACAATGTGACAGCATTTTCTTGAAGGCTTAGAGTTGTTAAGAATCTACATCAATGCTGTTGGAGTGGTTTCCCCCGTCCCCACCACTTCAGGCTACGCTACAGGGGACAGCAAAAAGGTGGTGGCCACCTGTAATCCTGATAAACCAGAGATAACCCCAGCCTCTCTTATCCACTCAAGAAAGCACACTGGAAAGTCAGTGGGTAGCAGGCTTACTCCTGGGGTAACGTTAAATCCGATGAATATTACTAATTTAAAAACATGACTTCAGCTTCCACACTTTTATTATCTATATTGATCTGATCTGGCAAAGCTCAAACTGGCTGTGACCCAGTTCGTCCAGACACCACAGCTGAGGCCTAGATCACAGCAGAGGCAGGACAGACTGACCTGTGCTCTTGGCCCCCCATGCCACTCCAGGCCAAGACACTTTTATGGGAGCTACAAGCTATCAAGTTATTGCTCTAAATGACCGTCCTCCATTTAAACAGCAGTGGGAACTGCATATTTGTTCAGAAAGAGTTTCTCCCTCTGCTGTCAGTTTTCGTTTTTCTTCACAGTCGACGCCTTGCTGTTTTAATTCTATTTAAGTTTACACTCTACTCTCAACTGGCAGCAGCCTCAAATCCCCAGTGGAGTAAAACTACACGGGCTTTTGGGATAGGTGTTTGCCACTCTCTGGCTACAGAACTTATTTGGCTGTATCTTGGGAAATATTTCTACAAATCTGCAAGGGTTTCTATAATGAATTCTAAAAGCTTTCCTTTTTCTATGCAAAGTGAAGCTCCAGACTCTAATCCTTAGCAAACCTTTAAAGACTATAAAGTGAGCAAAACTCACTTTTGGCATTTCAGCCTCCTCTTTGCTCAGCCTTGTTTCCAGCCCATAAACCTCCTCAATCTGTTATCTAAATTGGCCTCCACCTCCACCCATAACTGAATGAAAAGATAAAAGAATTATTCCCACGGATTAAACTTCGTGATATTCTTAACTGCTGGCCATTTAGCCAATGCATCTGCACCTGCCTGGACTTCTGATTATGGCAGGGAAACTTTTCTCTCTCAATCTAAGAAATGTGGGGTTAGAAACAGCAGAGGGAAGAAGGGTAAGGACAGCTGCCCTAAGACCAGCTGCAAAGCCATCACACCTTCTTCAGAAACATCACTGTCTCTTCCATCAGAAAAGTGCAGGTTGACATAAGCAGACGGGACTGCCGACTTGTCTCTCCTATGCCCTCCCTTCCCCACCGCCATCCTCTCGCCCTCCGCTAGGCTCCAAGTCTCCAGCTACAGGGCTCCAAAGCCCTTTTCCCTCTGTGCTCTTGGCCCCCCCATGCCACTGTGGGCCAAGACACTTTTATGGGAGCTACAAGCTATCAAGTTATTGCTCTAAATGTAGTTTCCAGTCCTAGCATTGCTGACTTTGAGCCCTCTGACCCCCAGGGCCTTCTCTAGGACCATTCAGGCAGATAGTGAAAGTGGGAGAGAGAGAAAGTATACAGCGGGGAACCCCCACAGTCTGAATTACTGAGGGAAGCTGTGAGCACAGTCCTAGACTTTGGCCTTATAATGTAAGTAAACAACTGAAATATAATTTGTCCGCTGTGTTAAGGAAAAAAGTCAATAGTGATGCTGACTGTGGACAAGAGAATGACTATACTGGAAATCTGGTCTGTTTCAATAAAGCAATACCAATTACAGTCACGTGGGTCTTGCTGCCCCATTAATGTATACATACAATACAGCACCTTCATGCATAATCCTGAAATATGTCACAGTTACCTACTTAAGTCTCATTTTATTACAGTACTAAACTTGATCCCAGCATACTACTTCCTTGTAGTCGGTTGCTCTTGAATCAAAATCATCTACTTACAACCTTCCAATTAAAAACAATAAGGGAATGTAGGCTTAGAAAGGCAAATACTGCCAGAGATGAGATCTCAAACTAAGAACCGTACATATGAGTAACACAATTCTATTATGATTAACTCCTTCCTGATTTAAAAATAAATATTTTAAATATATGTCTGAAAGGGAAGGTCCGTCTAGATCAGGAAGAGTAATAGGTTTCACATCACAGGACTACTTTAATAAAATGATGGCAGATATCTGCTATGCTCCACTGAGGATCCCGCAACAGTAAAGAGTGGTATTCTCAACTGGCCGTGCCCACCGTTGCCAGCTCTAGAAATAACTGGTATGCCTTCCATGTCCCAGCTCACCCAGTGGCTGCACTGCATGTGATCACAAGTGGAAACGTAATACAAACTCACCAGAAAAATCTATTGTCAGTTGTGTGCTCTTGCAAGCTACGGTGGGCATTAAGACTCAGATCCAAACTGACTCCAGATGCAGACCATGCAAAATAAAAGTTTCCTGAATTTAAAACTTTTCGCACTTCCGAAATGCGATCCTCGTCCGAAGAATCAACCCGCAGTGATATAAATTCAGTGGAAGTAACTCGGAAAACTTCAGATTCTTGAATTTTTCCAACGGACATACATCCAGTGACTAGGACCAGATAATGTAACATAATATCACCTGCAAAAACCAAAGACTTAATGGGATGGGAAGTCCCAATATTCTACAAGCTATTCAAAATTTCTTCCAACTTTCTTCTCATGTCTCTTCCTTTTAAAATCTGACAGTGTGGTTATTTTATCACAGACATATTTAAGTTCACAACTAGATTTTGGCAGAAGTTGGGGAGAAAAAAATCCTTGTTTAAATACATTTAGTATGATGAAGCATTTAAATATTAACAGAATAATCTTACATTTATGAAATTATTCCTCTACTTAATCTAAAAGTATGTAAGATTTATCAAATTTTAAAAATGTAGGTGTTATCTCCCCTACCTTTCCTTTATGACTGTAAGAAGTTCAGACAAGACAATGAATTGAGAGTTCTTCATAAACAGTAAGTTTGAAAAAGTGGCATTTAAATGTGAACTGTTGCTGCTGTTGCTGCTATGTGAAGAAAACGTCTTTGGTAACAATTTTTAAAGTGATTTGGCTGACAAAAACTTTCATAGTGATTTTTTTCATCTAATTTTGACGAAAATCCTGTGCAGTGAATATGAAGGTGAAATTGAGCATGTGGGGGCTTGACACAGAAGAACTGCCCTGCATCTTGGCTTCTCTACTACTTATTATATCAACCAATTTCATGTGTTAACATATGCAATGTGAGATATCCTCCCCTTAGAAAATAAGATTAAGGGACTTCCCTGGCGGTCCACTGGTTAAGACTCTGCTTCCAATGTAGGGATCCAAGTTTCAATCCTTGGTCAGGGAACTAAGATCCCACCTGCCGCGAGAGGTGGCCAAAAAATAAATAAAAAAAGAAAATGAGATTAAAGCAAATTTCATTGGACTGTGAGGATGATCCAGGACAATACTAGTTAAGCGCTCCCAGGTGGCACAGTGGTAAAGAATCTGCCTGCCAATGCAGGAGATGCAAGCGAATCGGGTTTGATCCCTGAGCCGGGAAGATCTCCTGGAGGAGGAAATGGCAAGCTACTCCAGTATTCTTGCCTGAGATCCTATGGACATTAGAGCCTGGTGGGCTACAGTCCACGTCGTCACAAAGAGTCAGACACGACTGGGTGACTGAGCACGCGTGCACACACAGTGCTTTATGTTTGACCGAGTCATAGCAAATGCCATATTTCCATCTGACAAGACCAGCGCTCTTCAAAGTACAATCCATGAACTAGTTCAGTTACCAGTTCAGTGAGAACAGGTGCTTGCTCCAGAAGAGAAAACTGCATCACTAAGTTCACTATTTGGTCTAGCTGACTTCTTTTTTTTCTCCACAGTAAGACTTTATCAATGAAGGAAGCCATGTGTTGATTTGTATGACGGCACCAGCTTCTTTTCTCATCCAGACCGCTAACAAAACAGCTCATGGAGTGTAACCTGTCTGTGGGCCTCACTCTGAGTCACTGTTGTGGAACTGGTGATCACGAATGTTACTTTGCAGCTCATGGTAACACTGAATGGCAGATAGGCTCAAGCTGAGATGTTTTGAGTATAAAAGAGATGTGATTACCACCACAAACCAGGGCAAATAGTGTGTGTTCTAAGACATCTTTCCTTAAGTGCACTGAAGCAAAAAAAAAAAAAAAGGCAATGCCCTTATTTTTCTCTTCTAACAATGTTACTGATCTCTTCAAGTGTTCAGACAGGACGCTGCCTCTGGAATTTTAAAATCATGAGAGCATAAGCATGTAGCATGGCTTTTCAGGTAACAATCATCTCAAGGTTAAGAGGCTCCTATACTCACAGATCAAATACAGAGTCTATGAAATCATCTCTATCAATCTTCAAAATTACAAAAAAAGAAATGAAAAAATAGATTGAATTGTACTGAATACTTACCAAGATTTAATCGTAAAACACCTAAAAGTCCATAGGCATCTAGAACTTTGGAGTATGTACCCTTGATTGCCTCTTTTTCTGCTGATGCTACAAAACAGGAAAAAAAAGGCTTTAGTATAAGAAAAAGGACCTGAAACATCAGATTCGCTTTAGCTATATAAAGCCAGAGTTTCAACCAAAATCTAAAGTCTGAATCTAAGTCTGATATTTTTAACATAAATGTACTGCATAAAATCTTTTTTCGAACCAGTAACTTTAATAGTTTTTCCCAAAGAAGTAACAAGTTATTCCAGCACCATCTATTTATGAATCCATCCTCGCCTAATGATCCTGAAGTACCTTTAATAATATTCCTATCTTCTGGAGGTCGCCTTTGAATTTTCTCCGCTGTCCCCCTGATCTGTTTAGCTAATCTTAATACCAGGAACACACTGTGTCCTGATTTCCCTACAGGACAACACCCAACTCCTTAACAAGGACTCTTACAGAATTTAGCCTCAACAGCCTTCTGCTTCAGTCCTCATTATTCCCCTCCCTCCCCAGCCCAGCACCTTATGCCCCAGTCACATTAGACGCTCACTGTTGCCCAGACATGGCTTCCACATCTCTGTGCCTTTGCACAGTGATCTGGCTTTCTGCCTTCAAGGCTTGACCCAACTTTTGCCTCTGGCCAAAACTGAACTCACCTTAGAAAAACACAGACACAAAGTCACTTTCTGAAAACCTTTATTTCTCTAAGCACAAGTCTTTCATAGAGCTCCCTCTTCATGTTGCCAAAACATTTAAAATATATTCATCATTTGTCTTTCTCATTAGCCAACCTGTTCCCTGAAGGTGGACCTCGAAGTCTTATTCATTCTTTAATCGCTGATGCTGAGAACATAGTTTGACACGTGGAAGACTGCTAACGCTTAAATTGTGAAAGTTAATGGTAATGTTTGACCACAAGAGGCAAGCACAGGGACAGGGAAATGGTCAGTCTGGGCTTCGTCTGGATTTATTTCTTCTACTAGGAAGTTAATGTCATCTACTAACAAATACAACCTACAGAACAATTTCCCTAAGACAGGCTGTGATGGTCATTCTTTTGAGAAAAAAACAAAAACAAATCCTGAAGCTTTAAAGGAAAACTTTCCAAATTCTAAGCAAACACACTTATTACAAATATGACCTTCTAAGGCCTACAAATCTGGAAAGACAGGAGCCTCTTTCTCGTTCCATCCTTTCCTTTCCAGTTCTTTCCTTCTTCACTGCCCTCCCTAATCCACAGCCTACCCCACAGCTCCCAGTTCACCTCTCAGATGACTGGCTCACTCCTTATTTACCTCTTATCTCTTGTACTTTTCCCTTCTCTCATTTCTTGAAGATTTGCACATAAAATACAGTATATTACAAAGTCTAATAAATATTCTACTATTACATTCTGATACAGAGCCACAGTATTGAATATGTTTTGACAATATGCATGTGTTCCACCTTACAAACGCTTGTAAGCAGATTCTTACAGTCTTCTCTGTTGATCTCTACTGCCAACAAAACGGCCATAGTCTCAGTCTACTGCTTTGCCTAACATCCCATAGTATTCTGCATTAAAGCTCTTTCCTTTGTCTCGAAGCTCATCTCCAGGGTTCTCCAGACAGCTCATCTTCCCTGCCTGCCTCACCTCTTTTCAGACCATCGACTCTTAGACTTCTTCGTGGTTACCCCACTTGTGCTGCTGAATGAGCTGTGCTCCGCTAGTTGGCAGCAGAGGCTAAGACTGAATGGTAGTCCAATGGCTATGACTCCTAAGCTCCCAATGCAGGGGGCCAGGGTTCGATTCCTGGTCAGAGAACTAGATCCCATGTGGGGCAACCAAAATTTCACGTGCTGCAACTAAAGATCTGGAATGCTGCAGCCAAATAAATAAATAAATATTTTAAAAGACTGAGTCAATCATTCAATTACCTGATGATGTCACAGTTCTTTAGTATGCTCTTTACTATGGTGGGCCTTTATCTTTATCAAACCACCTGTATGAAGTTAGGGAGTGGACGATTTCACCAAGCCATTACAGTTATGGGGATGTGAATTTCATTCTTCATTCCTAGAGTTCCTATCATTGTTACTTGTTACACTATATATTTATAGAAGTTACTCCTAACATTCAATGACAAGGAACAGAGTTAGAAAATATCACAACACAATTTTTAATTTTAAAGTAATACGGGAACCCCTTCTCCCCCACCTTGCCTTGTTACAAGTACAAAATGTACAAAAGCAAACCTTAGAGAGGCTTGTTATTTCTCTGATGATAGAAGGCATGGTTTCCAGGGCAAATACTATTCTAGAGTTTACACGTTACATGCATTTCAAACACTACCACTAGTAGAGTAATGTAGAAATTACCAGATATCTATCAGTTTTAGCACCAACCATTTAGGTTCGGATACCAGTAATAGGGTTAGAAAGAAAATATATTTTTAGTGTTAAGTCGTCACCTTCCCTCTGGAGACAGAAATGGCCACCCACTTCAGTATTTTTGCCTGGAAAGTCCCATGGACACAGGAGCCTGGTGGGCTACAGTTCATGGAGTCACAAAGAGTCAGACATGCCTAAGCAGCTAAGCATACACCTTCCCTTAGAAAAGACAAAGTCATTCTATAACTTAAATTACCACGCAACAAAATCTTCTCTCTTCTAATAATGCATAATAATTACCTTTTCAATAACTGTGTTCCAAATCTACCATGTTTTTCAGGCCCAATGAAGACCCATCTATTAGACTGTCACCTGATTCAAACATGTGAACAAATGTCATGCTGTTTAGTTATCTGTGTTTTTGTATTATATTCTGAGACTCAGGGAACGGGACACACACACAAACATACACAATTTAAATCAAAGTGTATGTTCTTAACTAAAATAATGCTAGAGGAAAGAAAAACAATTCAAAGAATAGATGAGATGTCATTTTCCCTGTCAGCAATTTTTTGGTTTCTTCTCAAAATGTTAAATGAAATTTTAAATTATTGTTTAGAGTGACAAATATCTGACAGGAGGGAACAGGCTTGGGGAGGTTACTGATCTACTACCCTGGCTACACTCCCACAGTCAGAGAAGGCAGCGGCATGAGGGAAGGGATCTGTCTAGTCCACTGGCCTGTCCCCGGTGGGCTAGCTCAGTGCCTGGCAGCCAGGAGGAGTTCAGTAACTTGTGCTCAGCGAACTGGTGAAGGCGATTTCAGAACCATATAAGCATTTACCTCTAGATCCTTCCAATTTTATCAAAGAAAACCTAGTGTTTCCTTCTTAAATATCTTCACTCGAAAGGACAGTAGATGATTACCTGTTGCTTCATTTATGCTTCAAAGGTGTGGGGTAGAACGGAAGGCGGTCCTGCACAGGCTGTGAGTCCAGGGAGAATAAGAAGGTGTCCCTGCTCGTGGAGTTGAAGCCACAGGTGGGGAAAGAAAGACTCCATTTGAGGGGAGGGACAGCGGGCAGGAGGTGATGAAGTCTGAGTGGAGCGAGGAGGGTGGTGTCCACCCAGGGATGGTGGGAATGGCCTGCGACGGGATGCTGGAGCTTGAGAGAGTAGAGAGGGCACAGTGTGTTGGACGGAGGCTCCAAGCAGAGTGCTGGAGCCCCAGTGGGGCGAGGAAGCCACCCATGCGGTGGAGGAAGCTGTGGTGGCAACAGGAGAGTGGTTGGTTACACACAGGGGGACGACCAAGAACCACGGAGCAGGTTTCTCACTGTCAGAGAAGGGCAGTACGAACACAGAGAAAACCAGAAAGGACACTGTGGTGCTGACTGGAACTGGAGTTACCACTGTGAACTCAATTTTCTAGAGAGACAGATAAAGACAGAAATGGGTGGGCATAATTATACCTTCATATACATAGACCCACTTGTGCTCAGTCGTGTCTGACTCTTTGCAACCCATGAACTACAGCCCACCAGGCTCCGTTGTCCACAGGATTTTCTGCTAAGAATACTGGACTGGGTTGACATTTCCTCCTCCAGGAGATCTTCCNGGGCATAATTATACCTTCATATACATAGACCCACTTGTGCTCAGTCGTGTCTGACTCTTTGCAACCCATGAACTACAGCCCACCAGGCTCCGTTGTCCACAGGATTTTCTGCTAAGAATACTGGACTGGGTTGACATTTCCTCCTCCAGGAGATCTTCCAGGGATCAAATCCTCACTTCCTGTGTCTCCTGCCCTGCAGGCAGATTATTCACCACTGAGCCAGGAGGAGACCCTTGCATATACACACAAGGTCACACATTTTCCTTCACTATCAATTGACAGGACCTGTGATCAGCAATACTCAATAACAGACAACACAGCCAGCACTCAGATCTTGCTTTCTAATACATTCTCCACTAAAAGGAACTAGGACTCCATGGAGAAATGGCTGATTCCAGGAGAACGGCAGGGACAAGACAAGGCTAGAACAAATCTTTGTGCCAGAAAGTAAAGGAGTGTTCAAGGAACAACCAAGGCATGTCACAAAAATACGGAAGCTAGCCTAAAGGGGCTGCTTCTACTGGCAAAATTTGGGACAATTTGCACATCAAGACAAGTTTTAAGAGTAACAGATTATAAATCCCTGAATAAACCCATAAGCTTAAAGTTTGAAGAGAAATGGGATCATACACAGTCTCAAAGTACCTCACCTTCAAACACTTATTAATTATAAGGGAAAAAAGAGCTGGCCAGCAATGCCTGGCAGATACCACATCAACACAAGTTATCAAAGTGAACAGCAACAGTCAATGGGACAAGTCCACACTGCGTCAGCTGACAGGACACAATGAGAAGCACACTGCTCTGTAGTATCCCTGCCAACACCACATGCCTCTGAACAGGAAGAGCCATCAGACAAATTCTGAGCGAGGGATATTTCTACCAAACAACTGGCCCTCATCTTCAAAAGCCATAACACGTTACAGTCGTAAATGTCAAAGACTGGGAAACTTTTCCACATCTAAGGATTCTAAAGAGACATGATAACTAAATATAATATACACAATTCAACTGGATCTTTTTGCTATGAAAGATATTGTTCAGACAACTAATGAACTAAAATAGAGTCTGAGGATTAGACAGCAGGTACCAATGTTCATTTTTTGACGGTTATCTGATAGTTATGCAGGAGAATGCCTTTCTAGGAAATATTATAATAGCGCATTTAAGGGAAACAGATAAACCCTGTTTACCTCATGTTAGCAACTTAGTAGTCTCAAATAGTTCAGGAAAAAAAAAAAGTTCTTTTGTGCTGAACTTCAACTTTTCCATATATGTAACATTATTTAATTTTTTTTATTTTTAATGTAGCCAGCAAAAACAGCTGTTAGAAATACATGTGCATATTCCTAAATTAAGAAGCCTGTATCTCTAAATGGCATTAAGATAACTACTTATAATACAATTTTATTTCCTTCCCATATATGTATTTTTTAACTGAGGGGAAAAAAAAGATTCTCATATTTTATGAAACTCCATGAAATACTGAGAAATATATAATTAGGAGGGACCTGACTAAATTATTGTTCCATTTCTCTGATAATTTAATTTCTAGAAAACAATGTGAGAATCTCTACTGTGAAGAGATCACTTAAAATAGGAAAGCCATAACGCTTTAAAATAATGTGTATAACCTTTAGATAAAACGCAGCATTTGTCACGACTTTACTCAGTCCATCCCCATCTTTCTTGTCCCCTTAACACTCTACCCTCGCATCCCAGCTTCAGCCCAAACCAGTAATGTGCTCGCCTCCTACAGGCTCCGTGTTCTCCCGCCTCAACCTTTCCCTTGTTCACAGCATTCTTTGCATCCTGAATACTTGTTAGTCACTGGTCTATCTGGCTGTGCTGGGTCTTCGTTGCTGCAAAGGCGTTCCTCTAGTCGAGGCGAGTGGGGTCACTCTGCAGTTGCGGTGCGCAGGCTTCTATCAAGGTAACTTCTCTTGCTGTGGAGCAGGGCTCTAGGCGCACTGGCTCAGTAGCTGCGACCCGCAGGCTCCAAAGCACAGGTTCAGCAGACTGGCGCACAGGCTCAGCTGCTCCTCAGCATGTGGGATCTTCCCAGATCGGAGCTCAAAACTGGCCTCCTGCACCAGCAGGCAGAGTTTTTACCACTGAGCCACCAGGGAAGCCTGCCACCTTTCAATACCTAAGAAAAAATTCTGCTTTCTTCCTCAAGTTTTCCCTGCATACTCTGGCTGGGAGGAAATCTCTTGTCTACTAATAGCAATAGAAACTAGGTCTTACTGATTTATATCTCAACACGATAACCACCTAACCCAGAGCCTCTGAACACTGCAACTGTTGACTAGATTTTCATCTAACAGAAAAAAAAATAAATTGAGAGGAACATTTCCTCTGAACTATCTGAGGCACTGTTTCCTGGGCTGCAGTCCTCATTTTGAACCAAATAAAACTTAACTCGAAAAAAAAAAANCTGAACACTGCAACTGTTGACTAGATTTTCATCTAACAGAAAAAAAAATAAATTGAGAGGAACATTTCCTCTGAACTATCTGAGGCACTGTTTCCTGGGCTGCAGTCCTCATTTTGAACCAAATAAAACTTAACTCGCAAAAAAAAAAAGAGGTTTGGGCATAAAAGGGAATGGTTTGCTAGTTTTAAAATAATATGCAAAGATAAACATTACATCTTACCACTAATAGCATTTGAAAACGTTTATCACTGAAGTTTAACAATTCCTCACAGTAAAGTGTGGAAATTTTCGAATTTCATGTCTGTGGTGAGGGGTGAAGCAGAGGTGGGGAAGATGGGCACTGTTAGATGACTGCAAACCAGGATCCATGCTGTGGAGCACAGACAACGGCAGCAGGGGCAGAGAGCTCAGAGGAACAGTGAGAGGAGGAGCAGACCTCAAAGTCCAGGAAGCGCGGTGGTGCGGATGTTCAGGCCGCTCATTCTCCAGTAAGTGCTGTCTTGCTGATAACAAGGTTCTCCACTGTGCTTTCCATGAGGCAAACAGACTGCTTTTTGTAAGAGAGGTGTTTTTTTCTCCCCTTTCCTCTTCATGTTGTTGCTATTAAACAAATGAAATGCTAGGAAAGTCAAACCTTCCTTTTTACAAAAACCACCAGTAGGTATGAATGAATGGCCAAGAAGCCCATTGTTTTCCAAGTCCTTGTGAGCCAATCAGGATCTTGAGCAGTTCAGGTGAAGTAAGAAGGCCCCACCTCTTCAGCTCACACATTAAGCAAGGAAGGTAAGTCAGAGCCCAGTTTCAGAGCCCAGTTGACTGCTATGACACCTCAGGTGTCAACAGTATGTAACTCCATTCTTATTTCCCTTATTCTAAAAGGAAAAACTTGGGACTTCTCTGGTGGTCCAGTGGTTAAGACTCTCTGCTTCCAATGCAGCAGGGCACGGGTTCAATCCCACGTCGGGGAACTAAGATTCCACAAGCCATGTGGCCATAAATAAATAAATAAATAAAATTTTTTAAGGCAAAACTTTTCTTCTCATGTTTGAAACTATCTTTTGTTCATGCTTTAAATCTTAGTCTTCACTCTAAATACAAATGTGCATTTCCAGAGAACACAGAGCTACCTTCACTGTAAATTTATAACTTTAGTTACATTTTAAAATATAATCTCATATCATTAGGATTGATTATCTGAAGACCCTAGGAGTCTATTCCTACTGAATATACGAACAGAAATCAGGTCACAGAAAACAATTTAAAGCAAATAAAATATGTGCTATAAACACGTACTCTCCAAAAAATATTTAAGGATGAAATATATTGCTAATATTCTGTCATAGATCTTTTGTTTATCTCTCATACAAAAATAGTCCTTTTTATGCTGACGGGGCTTCCCAGGTGACTCAGTGGATGTAGCGTCACAGTTGTGGCATATGGGCTTAGCTGTCCCACAGCACGTGGGATCTTCCTGGCCCAGGGAAGGAACTTGTGTCCCCTGCATTGGCAGGTGGATTCTTTACCACTGAGCCACCAGGAGAGTTCCCTGTCAAAGTTATAGTTGGAAGATCATAAGCTTGCCTTCACATACCATCGGAGAAGTAGTTAAGAAGTATTTAAAACTACCAAAGCCATGAGCTAGTGATGTCCTACAACTTTAGTCATTATCTTAGCTCTGAGGGTGTTTCACAGTTTTTGAATTGAACAAATTAATGTCTGAAGGTAGGCCTAATCTACATTTCCTATTTAAGCTACAGGAAAGTAATGAAAATAGAAGTTATAAACCTATATATAGCTTTATAGACTCTTTAATTTCTTTATAGACTACAGAAAACACTCAGTATATAAATACATCAATTGTTCTCTATCAAAATTTAACCTACCAATTGTTTTCTATCACAATATTCAACACCTTTTCTGTTTGACTGGCTTACTTTTATGGTACTATGTCATATGACGTGACTGGCATTACTCAGCATTGTTGGTGTCATACCTCTCTTTTCAAATGAGAATTTATGGCAAATAATGAAACATAGGTACGCAGAAAAACAAATATTGTATACCAACACATATATATGGGATCTAGAAAGATAGTACTGATGAACCTATTTGCAGAGCAGCAATGGAGACACAGACATTGAGAACAGACTGATGGACACGGCTGTGGGGAGGAAGGAGAGGTTGAGATGTATGGAGAGAGTAACATGGAACATATGTTACCATATGCAAAATAGAGAGCCAATGGGAATTTGCTGTATGACGCAGGGAACTGAAACTGGGGCTCAGTAACACCCTAGAAGGGTGGCAGGGGGAGGGAGGTGGGAGTGATGCTCAAGTAGGAGGGGACATGGGTAAACCTACGGCTGATTCGGGCTGATGTTTGGTAGAAACCAACACAATACTGTAAAGCAATGATCTTTCAATTGAAAATAAATAAATTTTAAAAAAAGATCAGGTACAGAAATTCAGATGAAAACATCATATACCTATTTCTCCACTTTCGTGAGTTATTAGTATAAATAGAGGCTTAATAAACAGGATAATTGTGACATGGTGGTCACACCTGCCTTGCTAACTCCACCATCTGAATGCAAAGAAGCAAAATTAGATCTTATTATCTAAGATCATCAGATAATTTAAAATGTCATTTCTTGAACCTGCAAGGACTTCCTTTTTCCTCTTGCAGGGATGGCATGTAGAGGCATTCAGGATGGTGCAGCGTCTGACATATCATCGTAGGCTGTCCTACAATACAGCCTCTAACAAAACCAGGCTGTCCCGAACCCATGGTAATAGAATTGTTTACCTTTATTCCAAGAAGGTTGGGAAAGCACCAAAAATCTGCATGTGGTGTGTGCCCAGGCTGACTCAGAGGTGTCATGCTGTGAGACCTAAAGTTCTCATGAGATTGTCTAAAACAAAGAGACATGTCAGCCAAGCCTATGATGGTTCCATGTGTGCTAAAGTGTCTGTGACAGGATCAAGCACGCTTTCCTTATTGAGGAGCGGATCGTTGTGGTAGTGTTGAAAGCACAAGCACAGAGTCAGAAAGCTAAATAAAAAATGAAACATTTTTGAGTAATAAAAAAATTTGTCATTTCTTTAAAAACTTACATGGTATTTCTGAAGATTACATTTAAATGTAGATTCCTCTAACTTCTGATGGATTACAATATTCAAGCTAAATAATTACACTAGTCAGTGAAGATCCTGCCATCCAAAGTCAACATTCTGCTGAGGCTCAAGCCTTCCAGGTGGGAACAGACGTCTTTCCTTAGCTGATTCATAAGACCAAGCTGAAGAAAGCCAGTAAGAATATGAAAACAAGATGACAAATCGGCATACCCTGCCTAGAATCACAATTTGCCTGAGGTTGCATGCACCACAGTTTGCGGTTGGCTTATTTGCATGCAGGCAGAGAGCCTCAAGTCAGAGGATCCTCGAGGTCTACAGGCGAAGCTACTCATTTCCAGAAGAAAAATTTGACTAGAGGTTAAGTGATTCATCTAAGATCATGTAAGCAGCTGGCAGGAAAGCCTCCTTCCATTTATACATAAAGAAAAAGATTATTTGAAAAGAAAATGGTTTTCTTTGTACTATTAAATAACTAAACTTTCAGCTGAAAGATAACCCACTGTCCAAATTAGTGTTCTATATGAATTATACATCCCAATCTTAGTAACATTTCAAAATAACCTTTCACTCATTGGTGCAATAAGTCTGTACTGAATGCCTAGTCCAGGAATAAAAAAAGTCAGTGCCCTAATACCTTTCATTGGGAAGCAGGTATTATATAACCACACAAGTGCAAAATTATATTAAGTACAGTGATGGAGTTCCAACAGACTGCAACATGAGAACCTAATTTAAAACTGTTTGTTGGAGGCAGGCCTGCCTGCCTGCCTGTGGAAGTGACCTTTTAGTTGGTATCTGAAGAATAAGCAGGAAGTTAGACACACAAAGAGCAGAGGTGAGAGTGTTCCAGGAACATCCATATACCTTAAGACCAGAAATTTAATTCCTAAGAATATCCAACAGAAATATTAAAGTATGTGCACCAAAAGACATGTAAAAGGATGTTCATACTAGGGTCATCTGTAATAGAAAAAATTGAAAATAAAGCCAATGTCAGCAAAACACCAGAACATTCATACAATGGAAAACTACATAGCAATGAAAATGAATAAACTACTGCGATACACTACCACAAGCAAGATCTCCCATATTTAACACTGAATGAAAGAAGCTGGGTGCAAGAGAATACTTACTGAATGATTTCATTTATGTTAAGTTGGAAAGCGACAGAACTAACCTATGATTATGATGCAAGAATACCTCTTGAGAAATCTGTATGCAGGTCAGGAAGCAACAGTTAGAACTGGACATGGAACAACAGACTGGTTCCAAATAGGAAAAGGAGTACGTCAAGGCTGTATATTGTCACCCTGCTTATTTAACTTCTATGCAGAATACATCATGAGAAATGCTGGACTGGAAGAAACACAAGCTGGAATCAAGATTGCTGGGAAAAGTATCAATAACCTCAGAATTGCAGATGACATCACCCTTATGGCAGAAAGTGAAGAGGAACTAAAGAGCCTCTTGATGAAAGTGAAAGAGGAGAGTGAAAAAGTTGGCTTAAGGCTCAACATTTGGAAAACAAAGATCATGGCATAAATCCCATCACTTCATGGGAAATAGACGGGGAAAACAGTCGAAGCAGTGTCAGACTTTATTTTTCTGGGCTCCAAAATCACTGCAGATGGTGACTGCAGCCATGAAATCAAAAGACGCTTACTCCTTGGAAGAAAAGTTATGACCAACCTAGATAGCATATTCAAAAGCAGAGATATTACGGACTAAGGTCTGTCTAGTCAAGGCTATGGTTTTTCCAGTGGTCATGTATGGATGCGAGAGTTGGACTGTGAAGAAGGCTGAGCGCCGAAGAATTGATGCTTTTGAACTGTGGTGTTGGAGAAGACTCTTGAGAGTCCCTTGGACTGCAAGGAGATCCAACCAGTCCATCCTGAAGGAGATCGGCCCTGGGATTTCTTTGGAAGGAATGATGCTAAAGCTGAAGCTCCAGTACTTTGGCCACCTCATGCGAAGAGTTGACTCACTGGAAAAGACTCTGATGCTGGGAGGGACTAGGGGCAGGAGGAAAAGGGGACGACAGAGGATGAGATGGCTGGATGGCATCACTGACTTGATGGATGTGAGTCTGAGTGAACTCCGGGATTTGGTGATGGACAGGGAGGCCTGGTGTGCTGCAATTCATGGGGTCGGAAAGAGTCGGACACGACTGAGCAACTGAACTGAACTGAACTGAACTGATGATGCAAGAAATCGTGCAGTTATGATCTCTGCATATCATGATGGAGATAATAATTGGAAAGGAGAGCCAGCAAGAACATTCTAGTTCTCAACCTGGTAGTGGTAACATTAATATGTTCACTCTGTAATAAGTTAGCAAGTCAAACATTTATGGCTTGTGTACTTTTCCACATGTGTGAACAAGTTTATTTTAAAAAATAAAATCTTGAGCAGAAGCAACAGCATATGTGAAGACCCTGAGACCAGAAAGAACTTGAGACATCCAGAACTTAAAAGGGCCAATGTGGCTGGAACACAGAAACCAAGAGACAGTACAGTATAAGAGTGAAGAGGGAGGCAGGGACTCCATTTCATTGCAGGTCATTTTAAAGACTTTGGATTTTAAGTTCAGTGGCCAATCACTGAAGGGTATTAAGCAGGTGAATAATAAGATCTAAATTGTGGATTTAAGACTTCCCTGGTGGTCCAGTGGTTAAGAATCCGCCTGCCAATGCAGGGGTCAAGAGTTCCCTGTGCCAGGAAGATTCTAAGCACCACGGAGCAACTAAACCCATGCACCATGACCACTGGGCCTGCGGGCCTAGAGTCCGTGCCCCGCAACAAAATAGGCCCTGCTTGCTCTAACTAGAGGAAATCCAGGTGCAGCAACAAAGACCCAGCGCAGCCAAAATAAACAAACTTTTAAAACATTAAAAGTAAATTGCATATTTAAAAACACTGAAGAGTTGGGTGGGGAGAGTGGAAGCAGGGAGACCAGTTAAGGAGGCAATTATAATGGTCCATGAAAAAGACTGCAGTGGCATTACTGGTTAAAACCAGCTGAAATGGTAACCTGCATGGATTCTCAATGAAATTAGGAGGCTGAGTTGACTGGACTTGGTAATAGAGTGAATGTGTAAAACTAGAGTGAAGGCGGGGTAGAGGGTGATTCTTAAGTTCTGGTGTAAACAGCCAGGTGGATGGAGGGCACCTCCCGCAGTAAAGAAGACTGAGGAAGAGCAGGCCTGAAGGAACGCAGCGGTCAAGGCGGCCACCAACCCAGCACCTGCAGCAACCCTTCCTTCCTATGTAGCAGCCTGCTGTGGGGGCTTTATGGGAACTCAGAAGTTCAACTACAGACAGTTCTGTCTTCTGTTGCCGATCATCTGTCCAACCTAAGCAGCCCTGCTGGCCCTACAGACAGAGCATGTGGTTCAGGAATGGACACAAAATTACACCCGGGGGAAGTGCATTTTTCATTTTTTAGGTTCTAAGCCAGTTTCTCAGTCTAAAAAAGTTGGATCTCAACTGTGCCGTCCACAATCAGTAATTACTCTACCCAGCTCTGTATCAGTCCCACACAGTGTTGTAACATCTACATATCCGATAGCTACATTTCTATCCCATTCTCCAACGTCATTTCCCTAGCGTTGACCAAGACAGACCACTAACGAGCAGCTAGGAATTCACTTAATAATATGATTCATCCTGCCTATGCTTAGAATATGAACCACAGGATATTAAAAGACTTTGTTTGTCTACATTTCAGTAAGGCAGTCACCAGACTACAGTAATCCTATGGTCTGTTGCTGTTTAGTTGCTAAGTTGTGTCTACAACTCTTTAGTGACCCCGTGGACTGTAGCCCACCAGGCTCCTCTGTCCACAGGATTTTGCAGGCAAGAATACTGGAACAGGCTGCCATTTCCTTCTCAGGGGATCTTCCAGACCTAGGGATGGAACCCGCGTCTGCTGCTTGGCAGGCGGATTCTTTACCACTGAGCCACCCGGGAACCCCATCCTATGGTCTTCAGCGCAGTTCAGTGGCTCAGTCATATCTGGCTCTGCGTGCCATGGCCTGCAGTGCACCAGGCTGCTCTTGTTATGGTGCATGGGCTGGGCTCTAGAGTGTGCTGGCTCTCCAGTCTTGGTGCACAGGCTTACTTGCCCTACTGCACGTGGGATTTTAGTTCCCCGACCAGGAATCAAACCCCCATCCCCTGCACTGGCAGACAAATTCTTAACCACTGGACTACTAGGGAAGTCCCTCTTTTCACTTTTAACTGACTTAAGTTATCTCAGAATCATCTAGGAGTGTAAAGGGCACATACATTCTTTCAACCTGAAATGTGGGAGTAATTAAATAGTGCCCAGTTGACGAGGGAGAGTTAACGCATCTCTCCAAATGCGCTCACAGTAATTCTTATTAGTTCAGTGGCTACGAAATGTATGCCAACATGAATGCTCTGCTCATACTGTATAACACTACAGAGGGATAACAGTGGCTTACATTATAAGCAAACAGGCAAAACCTATTTTAGTGGAAAAAGATAAAACACAAATTCTTATTAACAACTATTAAAAACCTCAAGCAACTCTGTCACCATTAAAACATGATATGCAATTTTTAAAAATAAACCTCCTCCTGGCACTCTACTCACAGGACTAAACCCAACCGCACAAATCCATTCCATTCTTTCTGCATCTTTCAAGTTTAGAGTTTAAACATAACCAAGTAACAAAATGGGCTTCCCTGGAGGCTCAGGTGGCAAATAATCTGCCTGCAATTCAGGAGAGGTTTGTTTGATCCCTGGGTCTGGAAGATACCCCCTTGAAGGAAATGGCAACCCATTCCAGTATTCTTGCCTGGANGAGTTTAAACATAACCAAGTAACAAAATGGGCTTCCCTGGAGGCTCAGGTGGCAAATAATCTGCCTGCAATTCAGGAGAGGTTTGTTTGATCCCTGGGTCTGGAAGATACCCCCTTGAAGGAAATGGCAACCCATTCCAGTATTCTTGCCTGGAAAATTCCACAGACAGAGGAGCCTGGAGGGCTACAATACATGGGGTCACAAAGAATCGGACACGACTAGGCAAATCACACACACATATACATATATATACACAAGTAACAAAACTGACTCAGTCTTTATAACCTCAGAATTTCTGAAAATACTGGCACTAGATATAAAGGAAAGCAATACTAATCTAAATCGCTATTTATATAATTAGCTCACTTTGTTTTGGCTTTTGAACATCTAAAAAATCTTTACATCACCGTTCTTTGTGATAGAGTACAAAATTCTAGATGGACAGGTTTCGGGTTTTGTTTTTTTTTCATTATTGTTCTGTTTTTTTTCCATTTCAGCACATTAAAGATCTAGCTCTTTCTCCTCCGGGTTGGACTATTCTTTTTTCTTTTTTTGAGTCACGCTGCACAGCATGTGGGATCTTAGCTGCTCATCCAGGGATCGAATCCACATTCCCGGCACTGGAAGTGTGGAGTCTTAACCACTGGACCACCAGGGAAGTCCCAGGTTGAATTGCTTCTAAAGAAACATCTGGGCTTCCCTGGTGGCTCAGAGGTTAAACTGTCTGCCTGGAATGCCAGAAACCCNCTGCTCATCCAGGGATCGAATCCACATTCCCGGCACTGGAAGTGTGGAGTCTTAACCACTGGACCACCAGGGAAGTCCCAGGTTGAATTGCTTCTAAAGAAACATCTGGGCTTCCCTGGTGGCTCAGAGGTTAAACTGTCTGCCTGGAATGCCAGAAACCCGGTTCAATCCCTGGGTCGGGAAGATCCCCTGGAGAAGGAAATGGCAACCCACTCCAGTACTCTTGCCTGGAGAATCCCATGGAGAGAGCAGTCTGGTAGGCTACAGTCCATGGGGTCACGAAGAGTCGGACACAACTGTGTGATTTCACTTTCTTTCACTAAAGAAACATCTATGATTCGTATCTTCATTCTTCTACACGTCTTTTTTCTTTCTTGGGTTATTTTTAGGATTTTTCTGTCACTGGTTTTAAGCAATTTGACCATGTGTAGTTCTTTCTCTTGTTTCTTCTGCTTATGGTTCATTTAGCTTCTAGGGTCTGTGGATTTATAGTTTTCATCAACTTCGGAAAATTATCAGCCACAATTTCCTCAAATATTTCCTGGCTGCACCCCTCCCTTCTAGGATTCCAACTATGCATACATGCAGGTGTGCTCAGTCACTTCATTCATATCCAATTCTTTGCGACCCCAGGGACTGGAGCCTGCCATGCGCCTCTGTTCATGGGATTCTCCAGGCAAGAATACTGGAGTGGGTTGCCAATCCCTGCTCCAGGGGATGTTCCCAACCAGGGATCAAACTTGCACCTCTTGTGTCTCCTGCATTGGTGGGCAGGTTCTTAACCAGTTGAGCCATCAGGGAAGCCCATGTGTGGATATCGGGCCACTTGAGATTGTCCCACAGCCCTCTGATGTTCTTTTTATCTATTTAAGTCTTTTTTCCCCTGTTTCATTTTGAGTTGTCTATTACTGCATCTTCAAATTTGTCACTCCTTTATTCTGCAGAGTCTAATCTATTAATCCCTATCAGTGTATTTTTTTCATTTCAGACACTGTTGTTTTCATTTCTGGAAGTCTGATTTGGGTCTTTCACATTTTTTACACCTCTCCTTAACATGCTCATTCTTTCCTGTGTTCCTGAACATATGGAGTATATTTATAATAACTGTTTTAATGTTCTTATTAATTTAAGCATCTGTTTCTACAGATTGACTTTTCTCCTTATTATGTGGCACATTTTCTTGCTTCTTTGCATGCATGGTAATTTTTAATTGAATGCCAGACAGTGTGAAATTTACAGGGCTGAATGCTGGATATATGTATACACATTTTGTGTTCCTGTGAACAGTGCTAAACTGTGTTCTGTGATACAGTTGAGCTATTTGGAAATTATTGCCTGCTGGGAAGGACCAAAGCAGCATGTGGTCGAGAGCTACTTGGCCCCACTAATGAAGCAACATATACCCCTCTTGGGGTGCTCAAACCAAACAGCTTTCTCCATTCTGGCTGTTTGGACCATGACCTATGCCCAGACCTGGGTGAGCTCCAGGAATTTTTCTGCTGGCTCCTTTTGTGTGGTTCTTTCCTGGTCTTGGTAGCTTCCTCTCATACTGGCACCAAACAGAACTCAGCTGAGGGACCACGTGGAACCCACCATGCATCTCAGGAGCTCTGTGCAGATATCCTTATGCTGGTACTCAGTCCTGGGAATTCTAGATGCCCCTGCTTCCCCAAAGTCCCCAAAACTGAGCTCCCAATGCAGAGGACCCAGGATTAATCCCTGGTTGGGAAACTAGATTCCACATGCTGCAACTAAGACCTGGTACAGTCAAATAAATAAATAAATACATATTCTTTTAAAAGGTCACATAATTAGGTTTTACTATTTACTGAGACTGAAATTCTCCCTTCACCCTTAATTTTCTTATAGCAAACTTAACTGGCAAAAAATGAAAGCACTTAGGACCTACTATTGTTGTTTAGTTGCTCAATGGTATCTGACTCTTCGCAAACATAACAGGATTTCCCATGCAAGAATACTGGAGTGGGCTGCCATTTCCTTCTCCAAGAGATCTTCCTGACCCAGCAATCAAACCTGTGTCTCCTGTACTGGGAGGTGGGTTCTTTACCAATGAGCCACCCGGGAAGCCCAGGAAGTACTATGAGCCCTCTGTTATAATAACAGGGTAACCTAGGCTTCATCAGTATGTGAACCGAGAGCTTCCAGATGTGCAAGCTGGATTTAGAAAAGGGAGAGGAACCAGAGATCAAACTGCCAACATCCACTGGACCATAGGAAAGGCAAGAGAATTCCAGAAGAACACCTACTTCTGCTTTATTGACGGCTAAAATCTTTGACTGTGTGGATCACAATAAACTGTGGAAAATTCTTAAAGAGATGGGAAAACCAGACTACCTTATCTGCCTCCTGAGAAATCTGTATGGAGGTCAAGAAGCAACAGTTAGAACTGGACATGGAACAAAGGACTGGTTCCAAGTTGGGAAAGGAGTATATCAAGACTGTATATAGTCACCCTGCTTATTTAACTTATATGCAGATTACATTATGTGAAATGCCACGCTGAATGAAGCACAGCTGGAATCCAGATTACAGGGAGAAATATCAATAATCTCAGATATGCAGATGATACCACCCTTATGGCAGAAAGTAAAGAGGAACTAAAGGGCTTCTTGATGAAGGTAAAAAGACAGTGAAAAAGCTGGCTTAAAACTCAACATTTACAAAACTAAGATCATAGCATCTGGTCCTGTCACTTCATGGCAAATAGATGGGGAAACAATGGAAATAGTGATAGACTTTCTTTTTTTGGGCTCCAAAATCACTGCTGATGGTCACTGCAGCCATGAAATCAAGATGCTTGCTCCTTGGAAGAAAAGCTATGAGAAACCTAGACAGCACTTTAAAAAGCAGAGACATTACTTTGCCAATAAAGTCTAGTCAAAGCTATGGTTTTTCCAGTAGTTATGTATGGATGTGAGAGTTGGACTATAAAGAAAGCTGAACACTGAAGAACTCATGCTTCTGAACTGTGGTGCTGAAGAAGACTCTTGAGAGTCCCTTGGACAGCAAAGAGACCAAAGCAGTTGATGGTAAAGGAAATCAGTCTTGAATGTTCATTGAAAGGACTGATGCTGAAGCTGAAGCTCCAATACTTTGGCCACCTGATGAGAAGAACTGACTCACTGGAAAAGACCCTGACAATGGAAAAGACTGAAGGCAGGAAGAGAAGGGGACAACAGAGGACAAAATGGTTGGATGGCATCACCGACTTGATGGACATGAGTTTGAGCAAACACTGGGAGTTGGTGAGGGACAGGGAGGCCTGGTGCACTGCAGTCCATGGGGTCACAAAGAGTCAGACATGACTGAGCCACTGAACAACCCTGCTGCCCAGGATGGAGGAATAAGGGTAATTTTCTTCTTTTAAGCATTGATATTTAAAAGTTGCTATTTACTTTCTTTTTTATTAAATATGCTGCTGCTGCTAAGTCACTTCAGTTGTGTCCGACCCTGTGCGACCCCACAGACAGCAGCCCACCAGGCTCCCCCGTCCCTGGGATTCTCCAGGCAAGAATACTAGAGTGGGTTGCCATTTCCTTCTCCAATGCATGAAAGTGAAAAAAATATGAACATTCCAAAAATGATTTACAAAAAAAAAGTGGAAATTTGCAACCCTAACATGAAGTCATATCTAACAAGTCTAAAATTCATTTTTCTGAGCAGCAAAAGTCAACTATAAAAAAGTCACTTCTTTCAGCTTGCAATTTTTTCTTAAAAAAAGATAAAACACTGTAACTTATCTAAAGGGCAATCATGGTGACTGGTAGCATGTGGCAATTAAAAAAAAAAGAAAAAACTATGCATACTGCTTGTCATCACCACCTACCACACTTGTCATCCAAAATTCTAAAAGCTGACATTTAACATGGCCTGGCAAAGAAACCTGGTTTTTAATGACCTAATGCTAAATCAAACCATGTTTTATCCCTTATATAGTAATAATTTATAGGCAAAACACAGCAAGTTTAACACTTCCCTTGTTAGAAAACGCTGCCCATTTCACTCAACTTTAAAATTCTACAGGCATTCTTGTCTTTTTACTATTCATTCCTCAACCCCCTCAAACAATAACCACCACCCTAACAGCAACCCAAATAATATTTACAGTGAAAAAGCAAATGCTAAGACTATGTCATTGGAGCAGTTATTTAATCTCTCCAAGCCTCAGTTCCCACTTTTTCGAAACGGGAATAAAAGTACAACCCATAGAATTTAATGAAATAAAGCAAGTCTAGTGCCACAGTCTAAACTCTATGCTGAGAAGGTCCAGGACACTTCAGCAAACTCACAGGAGAGATGAAGAATATTTTAAATGGAAGGAAACACAGCGATGCGATACTACGTGCTGAGAACTGCCCAAACTATTAGACTGGGGTGGTTTAGAGTTTTTAACATTTGATTGCAGTACATTCCTTTATGATATCATATCTTTGGGCAGCTGGGTTTTCAGTGGTAAGAAACAAAACAAAACACTTCCACTCTAAAGGCAATGTGGAACAGGCAATGAGGGTGGTGCTGTTCAGTTCAATCTGCTGCCAAGGTCTGTAAAGCTGCTGAGTGCTCAGCAGGCACCCCCAAACTTTAATAGCTGTGGTTATTTATGAACCAAGTAAATTATTTTCCATTTCTTGGCATCATTTTTTCCAAACAGCTACTAAAGTTGTTGGGATGTAAATGTTTATTATTTGGACCTGACTACTTAATGAACATAACAGTGACTTAAGCGCGCTGTTAAAAACTTAATGAGACCCCAAGATGCCATGAGACAAGAGAGTTTAGGCATCTCTGGCTTAATGTTAGACTAGCAGAGTAACTTTCAGTAAACGGCAATTATGACTCCTTCACAGCATGCAGTTTCACTTCATGTTCTGTGACAGAGATCTCGAGAATACTGTCCCAAAGTTTCATGTTTCCATGATTAAGACAAAAGAGAAAAAAAAAAAAAAAAAAATGAGGTAGACAAAAAACTTAGACTAACAGCCTGGGGTAAAACTAGGTCCAGAGTTAAGGCCTGAAAATAATCTTGCCACTAGGCAGATAAAAGCAATTAATCCTTCCTACCACACCAGCATGTGATACCAAAAAGAACAGAAGCCCTCCTTTTCAGAGTTAGGAATTTATATCAACAATTTACATCTCCATCTTTTAAACAGGTGATTCATAAATTCTATTTTGAGCATCATTCTCCATTTCCCCTGGGCTGACCTTCTCTTTACTCCATCTTCTATTTAGGATACAATTACAAAGCAAATTATTTCCCTTTACAGAAACATGAGATGGGCTGAAAATCAATGAGAGAGCCTGTGCATTTTATGCATCTGTCTGACTGGCAACTTGCCCTTCCCTCGTGATGGTCTTTTCATGTGTCTAACTGTATAGAGAGGAGAAAAACTGAACTCTACACAAAACTGATAGTGTCTTCTTTTATCTCTTACTATATTAGTTCCAAGAAGAAATATGTAGTGTTATAACTTGTTGACCATCACACTTGCTGCTTATGCTGTTTCAGCACAGTATACTAGTCACAGTCGCTACCCTGGGTCACTGCTCCACAGACACCAAATTTTCAGTTCAACTGAATATTTTTCTGAACTAGTAATTTTCAAAAATGACTAACACTAAAAATGAGCATGCTACTAAAAAGCATAGTGGAAGTGAGAAATAGATTTAAGGGACTAGATCTGATAGATAGAGTGCCTGATGAACTATGGAATNCTTTTCTGTGAGTATGGTTTCAGTGTGTCTGCCCTCTGATGCCCTCTTGCAACACCCACTATCTTACTTGGGTTTCTCTTACCTTGGGCGTGGGGTATTTCTTAACGGATGCTCCAGCAAAGTGAAGCCGCTGCCCCTTACCTTGGATGAGGGGTATCTCCACACCACTGCCCTTCCCGACCTTCAGTGTGGAATAGCTCCTCTAGGCCCTCCTGCGCCTGCGCAGCCACAGCTCCGTGGACATTGGGTTGTTCCACCCAGCCGCCACCCCGGGCCTCGGGCGCCCGCCGGGTGCCGCCTCTGGTCTCTGGCATAGGATGGCTCCTCCCGGCCGCCTCCCCTGGGATCAGACTCGGCGTGGCTCCTCTCAGCCGCCGAAGAGCGCCACTGGCGGCTGCTGCCTGAGCTGAAGAGTGCCGCTCGCGGACCTAAATCAAATCCCTAATGATTATACAGTGGAAGTGAGAAATAGATTTAAGGGCCTAGATCTGATAGATAGAGTCCCTGATGAACTATGGAATGAGGAACGTGACATTGTACAGGAGACAGGGATCAAGACCATCCCCATGGAAAGGAAATGCAAAAAGGCAAAATGGCTGTCTGGGAAGGGCTTACAAATAGCTGTGAAAAGAAGAGAAGCAAAAAGCAAAGGAGAAAAGGAAAGATATAAGCATCTGAATGCAGAGTTCCAAAGAATAGCAAGAAGAGATAAGAAAGCCTTCCTCAGTGATNATGGAAAAGAAATGCAAAAAGGCAAAATGGCTGTCTGGGGAGGCCTTACAAATAGCTGTGAAAAGAAGAGAAGCAAAAAGCAAAGGAGAAAAGGAAAGATATAAGCATCTGAATGCAGAGTTCCAAAGAATAGCAAGAAGAGATAAGAAAGCCTTCCTCAGTGATCAATGCAAAGAAATAGAGGAAATGAACAGAATAGGAAAGACTAGAGATCTCTTCAAGAAAATTGGAGATACCAAGGGAACATTTCATGGAAAGATGTGCTCGATAAAGGACAGAAATGGTATAGACCTAACAGAAGCAGAAGGTACTAAGAAGAGGTGGCAAGGATACACAGAGGAACTGTATACACAAAAGATCTTCATGACCTGGATAATCATGATGGTGTGATCACTCATCTAATGCCAGACATNAGACTTCCACACGGCCATACTGAGGCCCAGGCAGTAGCTCTGGGTCGTCGTCACCGGATGGCGAATAGCTCTCGCCAACCATGTAATTTCACAGCTCAGGGCATCTTTATCATTTCACCCTATCCTTATTTTTCAACAAAGCATGCTTCCTGGATAATATCAGTTTGTCCCGTGGACTTCTCAGTCCATTACCACTTAATAGACCTAAACTTGGGAATGAAGTCAAAACCCACAAGGTCAAAAGGAATTGGAATAAACTCAAAAGAACTTAACACCTCAGGAAATAATTTCCTCTTGCTTTGCCTCTTACCCTTCTTGCTTTTATTAACAACAAAAGCAGAATTTAAATTTAGTGTATTGCACGAGATCATCTTCCCCTCCAGGCCCTGTCATGTGACTTAACATTTTTTCATCCGTTTTAGAGAAGCTGAAAACATCCGGATTTCAGGATACCAAAGTAGCTATAATTCATTAGCAAAGAAACCACTTCTTTTTTGGAAGGAAATATGCAAAGACACTTGAGGACCCGAGAGGATTTCTCTCGTTTAGTACCATCTCCTTAGAAAAACTGTTTTTGCTCTTTGTAGTGCTTTCTAACAGTAGCCTCAGAACTAAACTCATTAAGACACTCTACTGGTCTACGGTTGCTTTATTTTCTTTTTCCTCTCCAGAAGAATCTATGACCACACTCTGTGGCATGCAGGATCTTAGTTCCCTGAGATCAGGGAGTGAACTGAATGTGGCTGTTAAAGCCACAGCCAGTTTTAACCATTGAACCACCAGGGAAGTAACCAGAAAAATCCATTTCGATTGGAGGTTGCACTGGACAGAGAAAAATGAAATGGGAGTGAGGATGGACTTTTTTCTTTTTTGCCTTTCTAGATATATTACCTGTATAGCCCCAAAGGAATAGCAGATAGCTAGGCACCAGAAAAACTTATGGAAGGTTATGGCTTCAGGAGATGTGTTGATGTAATTGAGTATGATGCTGGCAAGTTGTTCTATTTTTTAATGACAGCTGAGACCCAGAAAAGTTAACTTGTTAAAAATTACTCAGTGTGATGATAAAATTAAAAAAAAAATTAAAAGAACAAACAAAAAAATTACTTTGAAGTAGGGTTGGGACCACCAAAACTTGCCCACTCCATATCAGTGCTAGGCTCTTTTCAATGATCTGCCTATTCCTGCTTCCTTTGGATTTCAACTAAGGAAATTTAGGTCAACATTTCTTGGTTCTGGGTCTGAATTGCTGCTTTTTTCTTTGAATTAGACTGGACTCTTTCAAGAGTTGTCAGAAGGTCACAGCTTTACCAAATCCTTTCAAAACAGATCATTGTAGTCATGAAATAAGCACATGCTCAGGGTTTAAACACATACTTGGGTTAGTCTCTCAGTCGTGTCTGACTCTTTGCACTTCCACAGTCTGTCCATAGAATTCTTCAGGCAAGAATAGCCATTCTCCAGGAGATCTTCCCAACCCAGGGATTGAACCCAGGTCTGCCTACATTGCAGGCAGATTCTTTAAAAACCTAAGTGCCATTTTATTAGTGACTTTTAAAAACTGTCACTCCTTGTTTATCTTGTCTCTCTATTTGTACTTCTATATTACAACACTTGAAAATAACTGGCCAAATTGTCACCAAATTTGAAGAGTTTGGAATGGGCTGACTTTAAAATACAGGTTAAATGGCATACACAAACTTCTCAGTGAAGTCCTAAGGGCCTATGGAGATGGGCTGACACAACCTTGACCCTTGGAAATGAACAGCAAGGCCTGTGGTTGGATGAAAAATACTACCTCCTAAAGATATCCACATCCTAACCCCTAGAACCAGAGAAGGCAATGGCACCCTACTCCAGTACTCTTGCCTGGAAAATCCCATGGATGGAGGAGCCTGGTGGGCTGCAGTCCATGGGGTCGCTAGGAGTCGGACATGACTGGGCGACTTCCCTTTCACTTTTCCCTTTCATGCATTGGAGAAGGAAATGGCAACCCACTCCAGTATTCTTGCCTGGAGAATCCCAGAGATAGAGGAGCCTGTTGGGCTGCCGTCTATGGGGTCATGCAGAGTCGGACACGACTGACGTGACTTAGCAGTAGCAGCAGTAACCCCTAGAACATGTGAATATTAATTTATGGGGAAAACAAGTCTCTGTAGATATGTTTGTGTTAAGGATTTTGAAGTTACTTTGGATTATCTGGGTATTCCCTAAATGCAATCACAAATGTCCTTATAAGACAGCAGAGGGAGACTTTACACACATACATGCACACACTTAAACACAGAGACAGAGGTAGCGACTGCAGCAATGTGGGCACTAGCTAAGGGATGTCAGTGGCCACCAGAAGGCAGGGAGGATTCTTCCCTAGAGTCTTAGAAGGGAGCACGGTTCTGCAAATATCTTCATTTCAAACCTCTGGACTCCAGAACTGTGAGGAAATGAATTTCTGCTGTCTTAATCTACACAGTTTGTGGTAATTTGTTACAGCAGCCACAGACAACTAATATAAGACAATGTAGCATTCCATCAGGAGAGAAACTGAGCTCAGTAAAACAACCCGATAGATGTTTAAGATGACAGCTCCCATAGCTTCAATTAATTGAAGGCAAACACTGTGACTTTTTAGGGATTTCCCTGGTAGTCCAGTGGTAAAGAATTTGCATTTCCAGTGCACGGGGCATGGGTTCCATCCCTGGTCAGGGAACTAAGATCCCACACGCCAAAAAAAAAAAACCAAACAAACAAAAAAAACCCAACATGATTTTTACATGTTGGGTTTTGACCAAATTATTCTTCTATGGACAATTCCCTGTATCAGGTTGAAACATACATTTGTTGTTTCTTTAGAAATCATTGATTATCCCAATAACAAAAAATATACCATATGTTACAGGCTATGAATTTTGACATATTCACCACGTGTATTAATAGTAGCCTACTTTTCCTAGATTTCCTTATCAAAAATGCTAGAAAGCATTTGGTAAATTTGGGGAATGTTAACAGCCTGATTCTGTTATCTTTAATAGCTTCTTTCAGGTTACAGAGACAGATACAGATCTTCGTATCAAGATCTGCAAAGATCCATTATAAAGGCGTGGATGACTCCTTGTTAAAGAGAAAACAATGGTCTTGAAGAGCAACACAATGGTAAGTTACAAATAGCATTAGTTAGCTATTTGCTTTGAACAAGTTCACAGTAATCAGTGAAGGATAAGATTTTAAATTAGAAAAACAGAAATTCTGTCAGTTGAAAACATAAGTTTGAGAGCAGAATCATTGAGAATAAAATAAAAAACATCAAAGACTGAAAAACTGTTCACACATACCAGAGTTGAGGAAATTGCAACTGGAGCATACAGGGAACTTGTATGTGACAAATAGGCAACTTGTATGTGACACCTGTTTTCATTTGGAAAAAAGAGACTCCGTCAAGAGAGCTCAGTGGTTTGTGTTAATGATATACAAGGATTCTTGTGGAAATCAAAGGACCAGAGCCATAACAGGACTTGGCCTTCCCAAGATCAGAGTGGTAGGATATTCACTGTTCGGTCTGGCTCTTGGTCCCTACACAGCAGGCACTGTGAATTTCAACATCTAAAGGTACATGTAAAAGGTAAGCCTTCATGGTCAAACTGCTTTTGTGAAGTAGCTCAAAATGTTTTCTACAGGATTTGTCAAATCTTTTATCCTTTATCATATATTTTGAATTATCAAGCATGGGGTATAAGGTACATTTTCCTAAATATCTTAAAATTTATTTATTAAGTTGATTTACAATGTTGTGTTAATTTCTGCTGTACAGCAAAGTGATTCAGTTATATGTACTTTCATATTTTTTCCATTATGGTTTACCTATCATATTGAATAAATTAATAGTTTCTTGTACTGAATAGTAGGACCTTTTCTTTATCCATTCTGTGTTAAGTTGCTTCAGTCATGTCCAACTCTTTGCAACCCCATGGACTATATGTAGCTCACCAGGCTGAGCTAGTCCATGGGATGGATTCTCCAGGCAAGAGTACTTAAGTGGATTGCCATGCCCTACTGCAGGGGATCTTCCTGACCCAGGGATTGAATCCACATCTCTTTAAGTCTCCTACACTGGCAGGCGGGGTCTTTACCACTAGTGCCACCTGGGAAGCCAATATATATAGCAGGACCTTGTTCTTTATCCATTCTAAAGAATGGATTTTTACAACTGTTAATCCTAAACTCTCAGCCCAATCCCACCAAACCATGGGACCACAAGTCTGTTCTCTGTGAGTCTGTTTCTGTTTTACAGCTAAGTTCATTTGTGCCATATTTCAGACTCCACATATAAGTGATATCATATGGCCAGTATTTGTCTTTTTCTTTCCGGCTTTGTTGTTGTTCAGTCACTAAGTCATGTCTGACTCTCTGAACTACAGCACACTAGGCTGTCCTTCACTCTCTCCTAGTTTGCTCAAACTTATGTCCACTGAGTCAGTGATGCCATCCAACCATCTCATCCTCTGTTGCCCCCTTCTCCATTTGCCTTCAATTTTTCCCAGCATCAGGGTCTTTTCCAGTGAGTCTGCTCTTTACATCAGGTGACCAAAGTACTGGAACTTCAGCTTCAGCATCAGTTCTTCCAATGAATATTCAGGGTTGATTTCCTTTAGGATTGACTACTTTGATCTCCTTGCAGTCCAAGGGACTTTCTGAATTACTTCACTGCCATGAATATTGGGGTACATATCTTTTTGAATTTCAGTTTTGTCCCTATATGCCCAGGAATGGGATTGCTGGATCAAATGGCAACTCTCTTTTTAGTTAAGGAAACTCCATACTGTTCTCCATAGTGCTGCACCAATATGCATTCCCACCAACAGTGTAGAAGGGTTCCCTTTCCTCCACACCTTCTCCAACATGTTATGTGTAGATTTTTAAAATGATGGCCATTCTGACTAGTGTGAACTGGTATCTCACTGTAGTTTTTATTTGCCTTTCTCTAATAGTGACATTAAGCATCTGTTCATGTGCCTGTTGGCCATCTGTATGTCTTCTTTGGAGGAATGTCTATTTAGGCCTTCTGCCCATTTTTTGATGGGGTTTTTGTTTACGTATTTTGGAAATTAAGCCCTTGTCAGTCATGCCATTTGCAAATACCCAATTTGTACATGTCTTTTTCTTTTATGGTTTCCTTTGCTGTATAAAAACTTGTAAATTCGGTTCAGTTCAGTTCAGTCCCTCAGCCGTATCCGATTCTTTGCGACCCTATGAATGGCAGCACACCAGGCCTCCCTGTCCATCACCAAATCCTGGAGTTCACTCAGACTCACGCCCATCGAGTCAGTGATGCCATCCAGCCATCTCATCCTCTGTCGTCCCCTTCTCCTCCTGCCCCTAATCCCTCCCAGCATCAAAGTCTTTTCCAAGGCGTCAACTCTTTGCATGAGGTGGCCAAAGTACTGGAGTTTCAGCTTCAGCATCATTCCCTCCAAAGAAATCCCAGGACTAATCTCCTTCAGAATGGACTGGCTGGATCTCCTTGCAGTCCAAGGGACTCTAAAGAGTCTTCTCCATCACCACAGTTCAAAAGCATCAATTCTTCGGCGCTCAGCCTTCTTCACAGTCCAACTCTCACATCCATACATGACCACTGGAAAAACCATAGCCTTGACTAGACGGACCTTTGTTGGCAAAGTAATGTCTCTGCTTTTCAATAGGCTATCTAGGTTGGCCATAACTTTTCCAAGGAGTAAGCATCTTTTATGTCTACAATCACCATCTGCAGTGATTTTGGAGCCCAGAAAAATAAAGTCTGACACTGTTTCCAGTTTCCCCATCTATTTCCCATGAAGTGATGGGACCAGATGCCATGATCTTAGTTTCTGAATGTTGAGCTTTAAGCCAACTTTTTCACTTCCTCTTTTACTTTCATCAAGAGGCTTTTTAGTTCCTCTTCACTTTCTGCCATAAGGGTGATGTCATCTGCGTATCTGAGGTTATTGATATTTCTCCCAGCAATCTTGATTCCAGCTTGTGCTTCTTCCAGCCCAGTGTTTCTCATGATGTACTCTGCATAGAAGCTGAATAAGCAGAGTGACAATATACAGCCTTGACGTACTCCTTTGTTTTTATTTCTATTGCCTTGGGAGACTGACCTAATAAGTCACTGGTATGAATTGTGGTAGAGGATGTCTACATTCCCTTCTAGGAGTTTTATGGTGTCATATCTTATATTTCAGTCTCATTTTCCTAAAGATCGTTTAAATTAACAGTCCCTGAACTGGTGGACCACAGTATACATTCTGAGAAATGCTGTGCTAGGCATTTTCCTCGTACTGGATAAGTCTAACCTCTGAGCCTCTGTGAGAGTTAGGGGTAAGGGGGTTGGGAGGAAGCCAGTACAAATAACTGGGGCTCAGAGGTCCAGAAGCAGGCCAGTGACCAATCAACATTGCGTATCAATACTGAGTCCATGTAATAATTTTTAGCCTGCCTGCCTTTGCTGAGCAATCTGCAGTCCCTCTCAGAAACTATGAACCCAACTCCCATAGACAGTTGTTTACCTGAAACAACAAAGTGTTCTTTGTCATAATCAAGGAATGGCAATACTCCCTCTACTACATGGATATTACATGTTAGAAATGAAAGTCATTGTAACCATAAAAAGACACAATGTAGCAACTGACATTTTCATATTGTATCTTGCAGCTCTAAAACATGTTGACTATTTTTAGGAGGATGTCATAATTTCAAGGGAAATTCTCATTTAAAACAAAATTAGGCATTTGTCCAAATGCCCTGAACTATACGTGTTTACAAAGGGTAAAACATTTATAATAAATCATACCCCACAAACCTATCTTTAGAACAACCAAGGAACTCTGTATTTTAGTATATTCTCATGAGGAAGTCACTTAAGATTCCTGAATATTCTGGGCCAGTTCTGGGTGATGAGGTCATCACTGTAGACAACTCTGGTTCAAGTCAACTGCAGCCTTGAGAGAGATGACTTGGAACATACCTGTTTTCCTGAAACTAGGAAGCTGGTGTGGTCAACGTGAAACCGTGCTCCTTTAGATCTCCAAAGAGTGGCCATGCTCAGGAACTGTCCTCTACCCATTACTGAGCTGGTGGGGATACAAAGGCAGGCCAGCTCCCGAAAACACAAAACTCCCCTGGACCATGACTTTGTACTGAGGACTCGTCAGCCTTGCTGAAACTTCCTTAGAACTCCACTGATGTCTGACACCTCCCTCAATTCCTTCCCAGTCACCCTCAGAGGTCACACTTACTCACAATCTTGGCTCTAAAGCTCTCTCAGCCTCCTCCCACTCCCTCTCCTTCACTACCATTATCATGTCCACCCCCCAAATCTCCTGTATATCCAATGCCATCTCAGGGACTCTCCCCAGAGGACCTGAACTAACACCCTAGGGGACTTACTCTCCCCCTCCTTTCTTTGGCCAAGGGTTGCTCCCAGAGGTGGTGGACCCCCTAGCCTGCAGCACAGGCTGAGAAAGCCCTCCGGCACAGCTGCAGGTGTTTGCACCATGACATCAATAAGGATGTGGCTCACCAACATTGTTTGGTACACAACAGTAGTTATCGGTATTTATGGCTGTGGTTTATAGTGTCTCAATAACTTTCCTTTTTGAAAACCCTCCTCATCTATTTTGCAAGTATTTTGGAAGACTGTGCCAAAAGAAAAAATTGAAAAGACAAAAACCTCAAGCTTTATTAAAATGTCACCCTCTGAATTTAAACATTTGACAATTTCCTTCCTAAGAAAGAATGTCCTTTACCTATTTCAGGAATAAAAAACTTCTGGTTGAAATATGAAAACTACTTGTCCAACGCACAGTTCTATGGTAAATTCACCTTACACCAAACTCACTCCTGAAAGTATAAGAGCCTGATGGATTTTATAGGATGAAGAATCTGAGTTTAACTTCGAGTCCTTAAAAGCAGATATAGGAAAAGTAATCAGTCCAATAGGTTTCAAAAAACAAATTTAAGGCACAAGTGATGTGCATGTCATATATATATATACATGTCTATATATTGTAGAACACTGACGTTGAGAATAAGCCTTCTATTTTAATTTTATTTAGTAGGCCACTGAGTTTTAAAAAATTCATCAAGAACGAATCTGTAGGAATAACCAGTGTTCCAACAATAAAGATAAAACTGATGAGAGCAATAAAGAGTGCATGACAGTGTTCTAAATAGTATTTGGCTTGACCAACGATACTCACGCTAATGACCTCACTATATTAGTCATTTGAAATGCTCTAAGTAAAATTAGTCGCCAGCCAAATACAACAATGGTTCTATTTAAAAATCAATTTAATGCTTGGCTAAAGCCTAATTACATATGTAACTACTGAACAGTAGTTCTTAATTTCCAAAAAGTTCCTCTGTTGAAAATCACAGAATCATTTACAACATGGTATAAATATTACAGGGCTTCCCTGGTGGTTCAGTCAGTAAAGAGTCTGCCTGCAATGTGGGAGACCTGGCTTCGATCCCTGGGTTGGGAAGATCCCCTGGAGGAGGGCACAGCAATTCACTCCAGTATTTTTGCCTAGAGAATCCTCAAGGACAGAGGAGCCTGGTAGGCTATAGTCCATGGGGTCTCAAAGAGTCAGACATGACTGAGCAACTAAGCACAGTACATTAATATTATAGAAGACCATGGATATTAAACTGCCTGGGTGTGGCGAATCAGCAAAATATGTTCTTTATTGCATATATAACTCACATATGTGGGATTTTAAATATAATGCTAGACTACTAAAATACAAATGCACGTATTTAAGCTGGTCAGGGAGTAAAATCATGAGACAGGACAGTCAGCCCAAAACCATGCAGTTAGGTTGTGGGTCTATTATTTCCAAAAATGAAATGTCTGTGTTCTTTTCAGAAACCTGTGTTGCATATATTATTTAGAGCTCACATTAAAAGAACAGTTGACTGTAATGCTAACTCGAAGAAGAAAAATCCACCATTCACCAATGACTAAGTCCACATTCAACTTTCAATTTTAAGGCAGCACAGCTTCAGTGACAGCAACTACTAATCAAAAGTGATGAATATTTAGTCACTTGCCAGCCCTTTTGTTGCAACAGTAGTAATTTCCCTAAGACAATTTGCTACTGAATAATTTTTCTGCTGTTAAAAGGCTTACTCTGTAGAAAAACACCACAGATTTCCAGTGTGAAAGTAACTCCATGGTGGTATAAATATATATATGCATAACTATACAATATACACTGCACACATCCTTTACAGAGAACAGTTAACTAAGAGGGTTAATTTAATTGACCATATAAAATACTTCTGTAAACAAAGTATGGCAGGCAGTAAGGAAACCACTCATAGACTTCCTAGAAATAATCTGAATTCCTTTCATTCTGAAGAAATTGCATTTAAGGACACAGTATTGAATATTAATAACATTCTTTGTATTAAAATGAGTCAATATTTTACAGTTTAAGAAACTTTACATATATACAAAATTTTTACACTGGGAATGGTATTAGAGCAAATAGGCTTTTTTTAGTCTCATAGATCTATTTTCCTTCGATCAAAGACTTAAATTCTTTCACATTGTGGTCACTTGCAACAGACATAGCATGATCCAGAGCTCGAACACTTGCAAGGAGTTTTACTATCTGTTTTATGTTTTCTCTGAAAAAGAAAAAAGGAAACAGAGATAAGCAAGTTACAGCATGTGAAAAAAATTATTAAAAAAAAACAAACAAACCAACTTTCCTGTTTAGATGACTAGCCAGAAAAAGGACTCATTTAAAAAAACAAACCCCCCCCCCACATCTCATTCAGATTCATGATTTTCATTAATATCTAGAAAGGAAAGGAAGCAATCTATTGCCTATCTACTTCAGAGCCCAGCCACCCATTCCTTCCCAAACCCGAGTCCTAGCTCTTCAAGAATATACCAGGAACACAAATTGCATTTGTGAGTATTCATCACCAGTCCATCAAGATCCAGCATAACTTCCATTCCTCTAAAATCCAATAATAAAGTATAATCTGACTTCCTTTATCGCCCAGCTACAAGTCATTCTCAGCAATCCTCAAATTTTAGCATCAGAATTAGCTAGAGGAGTGNTGGGTTGGGAAGATCCCCTGGAGGAGGGCACAGCAATTCACTCCAGTATTTTTGCCTAGAGAATCCTCAAGGACAGAGGAGCCTGGTAGGCTATAGTCCATGGGGTCTCAAAGAGTCAGACATGACTGAGCAACTAAGCACAGTACATTAATATTATAGAAGACCATGGATATTAAACTGCCTGGGTGTGGCGAATCAGCAAAATATGTTCTTTATTGCATATATAACTCACATATGTGGGATTTTAAATATAATGCTAGACTACTAAAATACAAATGCACGTATTTAAGCTGGTCAGGGAGTAAAATCATGAGACAGGACAGTCAGCCCAAAACCATGCAGTTAGGTTGTGGGTCTATTATTTCCAAAAATGAAATGTCTGTGTTCTTTTCAGAAACCTGTGTTGCATATATTATTTAGAGCTCACATTAAAAGAACAGTTGACTGTAATGCTAACTCGAAGAAGAAAAATCCACCATTCACCAATGACTAAGTCCACATTCAACTTTCAATTTTAAGGCAGCACAGCTTCAGTGACAGCAACTACTAATCAAAAGTGATGAATATTTAGTCACTTGCCAGCCCTTTTGTTGCAACAGTAGTAATTTCCCTAAGACAATTTGCTACTGAATAATTTTTCTGCTGTTAAAAGGCTTACTCTGTAGAAAAACACCACAGATTTCCAGTGTGAAAGTAACTCCATGGTGGTATAAATATATATATGCATAACTATACAATATACACTGCACACATCCTTTACAGAGAACAGTTAACTAAGAGGGTTAATTTAATTGACCATATAAAATACTTCTGTAAACAAAGTATGGCAGGCAGTAAGGAAACCACTCATAGACTTCCTAGAAATAATCTGAATTCCTTTCATTCTGAAGAAATTGCATTTAAGGACACAGTATTGAATATTAATAACATTCTTTGTATTAAAATGAGTCAATATTTTACAGTTTAAGAAACTTTACATATATACAAAATTTTTACACTGGGAATGGTATTAGAGCAAATAGGCTTTTTTTAGTCTCATAGATCTATTTTCCTTCGATCAAAGACTTAAATTCTTTCACATTGTGGTCACTTGCAACAGACATAGCATGATCCAGAGCTCGAACACTTGCAAGGAGTTTTACTATCTGTTTTATGTTTTCTCTGAAAAAGAAAAAAGGAAACAGAGATAAGCAAGTTACAGCATGTGAAAAAAATTATTAAAAAAAAACAAACAAACCAACTTTCCTGTTTAGATGACTAGCCAGAAAAAGGACTCATTTAAAAAAACAAACCCCCCCCCCACATCTCATTCAGATTCATGATTTTCATTAATATCTAGAAAGGAAAGGAAGCAATCTATTGCCTATCTACTTCAGAGCCCAGCCACCCATTCCTTCCCAAACCCGAGTCCTAGCTCTTCAAGAATATACCAGGAACACAAATTGCATTTGTGAGTATTCATCACCAGTCCATCAAGATCCAGCATAACTTCCATTCCTCTAAAATCCAATAATAAAGTATAATCTGACTTCCTTTATCGCCCAGCTACAAGTCATTCTCAGCAATCCTCAAATTTTAGCATCAGAATTAGCTAGAGGAGTGCTGAAACACAGACCAACAGGCCCTCCCTCGGAATTCTGTTCAGCAAGTCTGGAGTGAGGCCTGAGAATCTACGTCTCTAACAAAGCTCCCAGGTGATGCTGCTGCTGCTGGTCCAGGAAGTATGTTTAACATTAGTTTGAATCAGTGTGACATTGTCAGTTGTCTCTTCTCTACAGAACTATAGTAAGCACCTTCCTGGGAAGGATTATAATTTGTAAGATGTTGTGACCCACATGGAGCCTACTTTATATGCACTACACACAGCAGGTGTTTAAATAGCTGCTAAATTCTTTTCTGTAGAAAAGTGAATACTGTTTGTTTAAACTCCCCAAAACACTGCAGCCAACACCAAAATGATACAAAACTTAACACAGAACACAAACATCCCCAAATTTGGATATAACTTTTAATTTACTTGGGGTTTCAGTGGCTATTTTTTCTTGGGTTTATATCTGTAAAATGAACCCTCGAAAGACCAAGATGCATGACATTCTAAGAGTCTACAGTCTCCTCAATTTTTCAAGGGAAAAGGCAGAGAAAATAATGATTCATTCATTCCCCTTACAGCTGGTGCTTACTAGAAGTCTTCCCTTAATATTTTCATGAATAAATAACATACTGAAAAAAGATTAGGCAAGAGTTGCAAAAGCAAAAAAAAAACAATGCACATTTTTGGTAGGTTTATCAATATGAAGTTAAAGTACAATTTAAAGTAAAATATAAACATGTCTCTACCAAAAGCATTTTAATACTAGACCCAACAACTAAGACTCTAGATCACTGTTTCATTCAGTAATTATAAATAATTACCTTGCATTTCTTTTTTCCACATCAGAGCACCCAATACTGTTTCTGTAAATTGTATCTGCTAAGTGTACAAGGTATCGACAGAAGTTTTCTAACTGAGAAATAGTTCTTTCTCCTTTCAGGTTAATGAACCACTGCTTGGGGAAACAATTAATTACCTATGGAGAAGAAAGATGTGGAACAGTTAAAACAAAAATAAATAAAGAGCCTAAAAGCTGAGTCTAGACATCAGGTGCAATGTATTTAACTAGAAGATATGCTATTGAGCTACGTATTAACTAATTACTTCAAGAGATATTCTTTTAAACCAGATTTTCTACATAAGCTATACAAATATACTTGGATGTACTCTAATATTAAACATCGACAGATACCCAAAGTAAAAGGTAATTTCTCCAAAATTTAAGTACATTGGGGACATAAAATTGATAACCAACTGCCTCTCTTTTCAGTCTTCCAAGCCCTACATGAATTGAACTGACCTTTTGTCAGCAGTTTTTGATGTAATATGTATAGCATAAATACCAAATTACAGACCCTCCCCCGCAGATTGGTTCAGTCAGCAGGCACCCGTGCCAACTGCGGGAGCCATGCCGGCCCAGCACAGGATGGAGAGAGCATCACGCCAGAGGGGCAGTCTAGGGCAGGCACCTAAGCAGAGCCAGCACAGCATGGCAGCAACTTGGCATGGGGAACCGAAACCTGAGCAAGGGGAAGCCCGTTCCCACTTGCGGAAAGAAAGAAAGCGGCCAGTGGGCAGACAAGGCGCCCCACCAAAGAACCCGGGGATGCTTGCAGAAACAACAGATTCAAACTGGGCCAAGTAAGTACCAGGTGAGCCTGGAACATTGTGCCAGGAAACAAGGAAATGCTCCTCCAAATTAGAAACAAGGTCACAGAGGTCAACCTGAAGGAGCCCATACTAATCAAGTCTAGGACAATTCTTGCCAAAGATGCAAAATATGAATATAGCCATGAGAGAATATCAATCAGAAAAACCCAAACTGAAGGACATTCTACAAAAAACTGGCCTATCATTTTCAGGGGTATCAAGGTATGAAGGTCAAGGAAACCTTCAAATGACAATTGAATGCAAAGGATGATCTGGAAATTTATTTTGCCAATTTCTTTGGATATTATTGAGACAGCTAATAAAACTTGAAAAGAGCCCTAAGAATTAGGTGACAATATATAAATGTAATTTCCTAATGTCGATGTTTATACTGTAATGTGCAACAAAATCTATGTTTACAGGAAACAAGACACAAAAATATTTGATGGTGAGGGAGTATGTCAGAGAATTACTCTGACATGGTACAGGTCAAAAAGCTATACTGTACTTGCAGAATTTAATTGTATTACTGTTTAAAAATTTTTAAAAATACTATCAAAACTGTGTATATAGCACATGCATATAAAGCAAACTCGTGTATATAAAGTTAAAAAAAATGAAAAGAAACCATTTCTTTAGTAACACTTAGAATAGCATTCATTCAACTGTTATCTCCAAGTTAAAACTTTTATTAATACCTGCAAAAATAAATATTGATATAGATAAATGGATAGAAGGATAAATATACACATTTAACAGCATAAATTTTTATATAAAAAATGCTAAGGGGATTTGGGAGGCAAGCTGACTGTCAACATTACAGCAAATTCAATAATCAAAGGGGTTTTCATAAATTTCTCTAATCTCTTCAAACCATCTTAACATATATGCTTTAAAAACTACAATATGTGTCATTTAACTCACATTTTGGGCTTTTTTGATGCTGTCATCTCCATATTCTGAATTCTGAAAAGCCATGAGAATGTATCTATTTAATAAACCGTCTATTGATAATTCCTGAAGAGTTTTGTTTGAGAAAATGCCATACCATTGAAGAAAATTCCCTAAGAGCTAGAAAGAAGAGAAAAATTATTTTTCCCAGTTCCAGTGAGATATAATTGACATGTAACATTGCACAAGTTTAACGATTTAAACATGTAATAATTAAAATATATACTGTGAGATGATGACCAAGAGTTTAGTTAACATCCCTCCCTTCAGTTACACTTCTTTTTTCTATTCTCTTAGTAATTTTCAAATATACAGTACACTACGGTTAATTACAGTCATCATGTTGTACTTTACATCCTAAGAACGTACCTTACAACTGGATGTTTAAACCTTTTAATTACTTTACCCCATCTCCCCATTTAGACAGCATATTAAAAACCAGAGACATTACTTTGCCAACAAAGGTCCATCTAGTCAAGGCTATTGTTTTTCCAGTAGTCACGTATGGGTGTGAGGGTTGGACTATAAAGAAAGCTGAGCACCGAAGAATTAATGCTTTTGAACTGTGGTGTTGGAGAAGACTCTTGAGAGTCCCTTGGACTGCAAGGAGATCCAACCAGTCCATCCTAAAGGAAATCAGTCCTGAATATTCAGTGGAGGAACTGATACTGAAGCTCCAATACTCTGGGACCCTGATGCAAAGAGCTGACTCATTGGAAAAGACCCTGATGCTGGGAAAGACTGACGGCAGAAGGAGAAGGGGACAACAGAGATGAGATGGTTGGATGGCATCACCGACTCAATGGACATGAGTTTGAGTTAAACTCCAGGATTTGGTGATGGACAGGGAGGCCTGGTATGCTGCAGTCCATGCGGTTGCAAAGAGTCGGACTCGACTAAAAGAACTGAACTGAACCCCACCTGTGGCAACCACAAATCAGATCTCTGTTACTAGAAGTTTGTTTTTTTGAGAAGGGGAAAAAAAGTACTAAGAGGCAATGTAAAACGATTAAATTAAGTACATACAAAGTACACACTAAAACACCTTATGAAATACCGTGGACCATGTCTTGCCCAAGCACTAAGAAGCAGTTTTGAAGGGCCTGAATATTTCCTAGAATGACTGAGATTTACTAAATTTTAAATAGCCACACAGAGTTGGTAGTTACTGTAGTGGACAATGCAGGTAAGAACAGTTTCCATCATAACAAAGTACTGGAGAGAAGTGATTATTCTTAGATAAATGTCCTCCCTTGAAAATCATGAAAAATGTCATAGTCCTATGACTATGCCAAAAGATGGAAATTTTCCTTCTGACTACCACATTGCATGCTTCCCTGGTGGCTCACTGGCAAAGAATCCACCTATAATGCGGGAGACTTGGGTTCAATCCCTGGATTAGGAAAATCCCCTGGAGAAGGAAATGGAAACCCACTCGAGTATTCTTGCCTGGAAAATCCCATGGACAGAGGAGCCTGGCAGGCTACAGTCCATGGGGTCACAGAGTCAGACAACACTGAGAGACTAACTTGTAAGACTTGCATGTTTACCAGACCTCATGAACCAGGACACTGGAAGCTACTTAAGCTCAATACTCATACAAAAATGGAAGTCCCCGCCCATTCTACCATAAACACTTCGATGTTCTCAGTATCTCTCATCCTAGGAAATACAACACTATCCAACCAATCAAGCAAGCCACAGCCGATGTCACTCTCAGCTTCTCCCTCAAGCTGTCTCACCCCGCCCCCACCCCTGCTGTCCCTTCTCTCGGTCCCCACTGCCATGCCCCTAATGAAGGCTGCCATCATCTCTTTATGGCCCTGGGACAGTTCTTCTCAAGCAGGGTCTGTGACAGAACTCAATCCTACAGAAAATCATCTGCATAACTCTCTAATTTTCCCAAGGATGGGACAAACTAGTACCATTCCAGGTACATACACGATAGAGGCTTTAGGGCATCAGGAATTAGTCTGTTCCCAGAACCGCAGTTGAGAAGAACTGCTGAAGAGTCAGACTGGCCTGAAGGAGACTCCCATCTCTACCAGTTAACAAAGGAGTAAGCCTGGGTAGGATATTCTGAGCCCCACTGTCCCATCAGTGGAGGTAAGCTCACAGGGCTGTTGTGAGGATTCAAGAGAATACAATCTGTATAAAGGGTGTGGTACAGCGCTTGGAACACAGTAAATACGTGGTAAGTACTAATTCCCATTTTCATTATTACCTTCTTTACCTACTTAAAACCATTATCTCCACACAGCAACTTCAATATCTAAAAAATGACAGTATTTTACAAGTCACCTCCCTACTTAAAAACCCTTCCATGACCCATATAAGGGCAGATGATTTTCAACAAAGGTACAAAAGCAAATGAATTTAATAAAAGATAAGTCTTTTCAACAAAGTGTGCTGGGGCAAATGAACCTAAACAACCAGGCCTCATGCCCTATATAAAAATTAACTCAAAATGGATCACAGACTTAAATGTAGAACTTAGCCATGACATATCTAGAAGGCAGGCTAGAGAAAAAACTTAGTGGCCTTGTGTTACACAAAGATTTTTCAGATGTGACACGTAAAGCACAATCCATAACAGGGTAAAGTAGTAATTGGACTTCATCAAAATGAAGAACTTCTGAGAGAATGAAGACAAGCTACAGATTCAGGGGGAAAAGTTTGCAAATCATATATGTGAAGTATTTGTATCAAGAGAATACAAAACTCAAAGCTCAATAATAAGAAAACCCAGTTTTAAACAATGGTCCAAAGATTTGCAGAGATACTTCACTAAAGAACGTATGAGTGTTAGTTGCTCAGTTGTGTCCAACTCTTTGCAACCCCATGGACTGTCGCCCACCAGGCTCCTCTGTCCTTGGGGTTCTCCAGGCAGGAATACTGGAATGGGTTGCCATGCCCTTCCCCAGAGGATCTTCCTGACCCAGGGATCAAGCCTGGGTCTCCTGCACTGCATCTTTACCATGTGAGCCACATACAGATGGTAAGTAAGCACATGAAAACAGGCTCAGCATCATCAGTCATCAGGGAAATGCAAACCATTACAAGGCCTGAACATACACTTGGAGAATGGCTTAAAAAATAAAAAACTGAAAGATTCCGAGGTGTGTGAGAAAGAACTAGAACACTAATACTGCTGGTTTAGAAAACAGCTTTTAGATATTTACCTAATAATCTAGATATTTATCGAACAGAAATAAAAATTTATATACCCAGAAAAACCTGTATGCTGATAAGTTTATTCATAATTACTCCAAACTGTAAACTATCTGATGGATAAAAAAACCACACCAAAAATGGTATATCCAGAAGAATCTGAGAAAGGATATGTATATGTATAACTGAATCACTCTACTATACAACACTATACTGTCAAGTCAACTATTTCAATAAAAAATTTTTAAGTGCTATATTCACCATTTGAAAACAGGAATGAACATAAATAACATTAAACATGAATGCATTATGTTACATGAATGCAGCCAGATTCAAAAGGATAACTAGTATATAATTCCATTCCTAAGACATTCTTACAAAGAAAACTATAAGACAATAAAAAGGGCTTAGGCATTGGATGATTTGGGTTATAATCTTGTTGAGGAGTCTCCTATAATGTTTCCACGTAAATTATAGCTTCTGTATCATCTGGATTGCTGATCTCTTCCCTAACTCTAGCCACCCTGGACTTCTCTCAATTCTAGTATATCTTTCTCTCCCTCACCTCAGGATGGAAGGGACTCTTCTATGCCCCTTGTCATATGCCCCAATACAACTCTGAATTTCTTTTTTCAAAATTCCTCCTACCTGAGGTTACTTATTTGCTATCATCAATTGTGCTGAGTTATAAACAACGTGATGGCTCTACTTCTATCTTATTCAGTGCTATATTATTCCCCTAAGTTAGAAGAGTACCTGGTACTCTATTTGCTGAATAAATCAACTGTGGTTTAATAAGGCATTTTGTTGGGTAGTCTGGACCTTACTGGGACTCAGAATTCATTTCCTCCTCTGGAAACATCAAACCTATGAAGTTATTTAACCAAATATTAAAATACTTTTCGAAATATACTATATGAAAGTCAAACAAAATCCAAAGCTTTCAGATAGCCTGGAGACACTACCTTAACTGAAGACCAAAACTGTCGTTGAAAAAACAAGTAAGGCCCAGAATTTTTATTTTCCAAGACACTAAGGAAAAAAAGAGAAACACATCATGATCAAAAGTGTGTTAAGTTCCATATTATTTCTACAAGATTTTTGTTAAGTAAGAGGTGAACAAAGGAAGCAATGAATTTTTCTGATTTTCAATTGTATTCCAGAAGACAGTAATTTTAAAAGGTAATGGCAATGTATTGAGATAACGGAGCACTATTTGTTTTATTCTGCTTAAGGGAACGGAGCACTATTTGTTTTATTCTGCTTAAGGGAAGCTGTTTCCACAGTGATCTCCTCAATTTGGGCTACAGGTTTAGACTACATAGATAAAGTTTATATTACAAGCTATGCTTAGTTTTCCCAAAATTTAAGCAGCTTTCTCTGAAAAATAATAGAGAATATTATCATCTTTAACATTTTTAGGAATGACTTACTTTTTGGGATACAAGGGCATGAATACATCATCATCTAAAGTTCTCCTCATTCTCAAAAGAAGTGCTTTTAGGTATATCTGAAGAGTTAAAAATAGATCACGTATTATAATAAGGGTTATGATAAAAGTTTAGGAAATAAAAATAAGCCACATTCCAAAGCACCTAAATAACTGAGTATTCAATTTTGAGTGAACAGCTCAAATTTACTTTCTCAACAAAGGTCTTTCTTCTTGGCTCACGCCTCATCAATTACCAAGTAATAAAGCCATTTAGAAATCTTCCAGCCCCTTAATCTACTATAGAAAGGTTTAAAATCAGACCTGTAAGTCTGGTTCTTCTCAAAATGAGGTCAGTGAAAGTAAAACAATGATAAAGAGTACTTTCCTAAGTCTACATTGCTCGTAAGAAAGTTCAGTGGGGGCAGCAGCAATTTAAATTTTGGAAACTAATTATATAATACCACCACCTGATTGTTTTACATGCTATTATGTGTTTCGGGATTTAAATTATCAACTGGTACACATCCCAGTACTTTTCTGCTTTTCTTTCCCCCGCAAAAAAAAAAAGTTCTTCGAAAAGTTCTTTGAGGGATGTCTGATTGTGAATGGGGATGGGGTGGTGCGGAGGATGAAAACAGTATAGATAAGAAGCTATCTAGACTCTTTTATTTTAAAACTAAAAACCACTATCTCAGATTTTCTATATAAAGGACCAGATACCTCAAGTGGGAGAATCAGATTTTCTGACTATAACCCACTCATTTTCTCAACTTGCTCGTTTTCAAAGGGAGAGAAGATATATAAAAATTTTAAAACTTTCATAAATAATAACTAAATTACCTGTGTATTTTTATTTTCTGCATTCACCACTGAAGGATATCCATTTATTAATTTTAGAGTAATTCCAACCATTCTTGAAGTCTGTGTTGTAGAAAAGGGGTCCCACATATTTTCAGCAATCACTATTAAGAAAAAAAGGTAGAAAGTACTGAGATATAGAAGTAAACTGCAGCTGACTTAAATCTGATGTCAAGCATTCCTCAGTTTAGAAATGCCAATTGTGACTTCCTCTAGAGCACAAGCTTCAGTTGTCTTTGTCCAATTAACCACAGGAAATGTTGAAGATTAGGCAAAGGTGAAGAGGAGACACAGATTCCTATTATTTTCTACTTCTTGGTGAAAATACGATTTTTATATCCCAGGAGATACTGTCCCAGTGTCAAGAATCTCTCTGCTCTGCTAAGTCGCTTCAGTCGTGTCCGACTCTGTGCAATCCCACAGAAGGAAGCCCACCAGGCTTCCCCAACCCTGGGATTCTCCAAGCAAGAATACTGGAGTGGGTTGCCATTTCCTTCTCCAGTGCATGAAAGGGAAAAGTGAAAGTGAAGTTGCTCAGTGGTGTCCAACTGTTAGCGACCCCATGGACTGCAGCCTACCAGGCTCCTCCATCCATGGGATTTTCCAGGCAAGAGTACTGGAGTGGGGTGCCATTGCCTTCTAACTGAACCTAAACTTTTTTCATATTTTAATTAGTTCCCTAGGTCGATGATTTCTAAACTTTTATGAGAAACTGATGAAAGAAATCAAACTGCTCCCTGGAAAAATGCATATCATTCCCAAAACTATGTATTCAGTTTTGCTTCAGGCAGTCCTTAAAGAGTCTAAAATCTCCCTACTGCCCCTAATTCCAGGCTCTCCCCAAGGTGGTCTTCAAAGTCCCAAGGTAAGAGACAGGTACCCTTTAGCCATCTCTGGGTCTGACTGTAACTTCATTATCAATAATGTAATTTCTATAAGAACATATGCTCTGATTAAAAACAACAGATATGAAAAACCCAATGTATCTGAATGTTCAATTCCGTAATCTCTACCTGTTAGTTTAGGAAGAATCACCTTTTCCACAATGGTAGGCAACAATGCGACATCGACATCGTCCTTTTCTTGCTCTCGCTCTTCACAACCATAAAACAGCAAAGATTCAAACCACAGCATGTTCTCAAAGTCACGACATTTTGCCTAGAAAATATTTAAAAGGTTACACAAACATTTAAAACAGTAGCTAGTTCTGCTTCTAGCCACGAAGAGAGTAACCAGAACTGGATTCAGCCTTCAGCCATAAACTAAATACGCGACAAAATATAGGAAACATCTCTTCTTAGACTATGGCCCCTGAAAGAAGGGAGTCAAAGGCGGTAACTCCTGGTCAGGAGAGCAGAGCAGGGTAGGGAACTACCGAGCAGAGCAGTCCTGCTGCGCCAGGAGCCAGAAAGGGAGCTCAGGGAGGCTGAGCCAGCTGGCGGCTGCAAGAGAGAGGGAGGAGCTGTGAAGATGAGAGCTGGCAGGGCCGCAGCACCGTGCCCATGAGCCTCTGCTGTGCACTGGGACACACAGCACAGTGCGCAACGCCACGGGGGCTGGGCAAGCAGGATCTGGGAGCTGAAGAGTCCCCAGAGCTCACATTTTTCTCCTGTTGTTTCCAGGGCTTCCACCTCAGCCTTCTTTTTGGTATAGTTTACATACTCAACCCAGTCCATCTCATTCCTGCCCACGGCTCCACCCATATGTTGGCAACTTACAAAAGTGTTATCTAAAACATGACCACTAAATGTACATAGACAATTCGACAATTACCTAGACAATTACCTCCCTTAGGTAACAGGCAAACAGTTTCTACTGATTGTACCTCTTAAATCTACCAGTTTATCTCATCCTCCTGATTTCCATCACCACTGACTTAGTTCAGGGCCCCACTTCACATCTTCTCACTGAGCTTTCCCATGATGTTCTACAATCTTCTAGGATCAAAGGACCAAGTTCATATTCATTCATATTCCTATTTCCATGTCAATACTTGTAATTTTAGTTGAGCAAGATACTGTATACAAATTGAGAAGCAACAGATGGTTCTCTTAAAAAGGGACAGAACATAAAAGGAAAGATTGGTAAGATTACACCCAGTGATACTCTGTATCACTTACAGCCCTGAGCATGACCTACCTCCCGGGAAAAATACTTTATTCAAGCTTCATCTCTTCCCCAAGCATCATGGTATCCTGCTTTCCAACAGTGAGAGAAGCCACTCACCTCAAGCGGAGTCCAAGTGAGAAGCTGCAGCCTTATGAGGGGGTTGAGCAGCTTTGGCAAACAAAGGCCAATGTAGGCATGCTTATAGGATGTGTAGTATTTTGAACGCCAGGCTTCAAACTGGGATTTAATACAATCGATTGAATAGAAACTTTCAAGGACATCTTCAAAAACTTTGCTGGACTCTTTTGAAATGCGGTCTAAAACCAACAAAAACAAAGAAACCCCCACAGAGAAATGTTAACTTAGTATGCAGTAGAAAAAACACAGTTCAATTATTTTCAGCATTTTCTCTGTAGCCTGAGTAAGTAATAAGATAGGCTCATTAACAAAGGAACATTGGGTCGCAAAGAGTTGGACAAGACTGAGCGACTGAAATGAATTATCAACTGCAACTTAAAGGAAACGAAACAGAGATAAACTTAGCCTCCAAATGTCTATCACACAAACTACAGTGCAGGCAGTCGCCATTCTGCATAGTTCTAATATGTACCATTAGCTGCTGCTAAGTCGCTTCAGTCGTGTCCGACTTTGTGCGACCCCACAGATGGCAGCCCACCAGGCTCCGCCGTCCCTGGGATTCTCCAGGCAAGAACACTGGAGTGGGTTGCCATTTCCTTCTCCAATGCATGCAAGTGAGAAGTGAAAGTGAAGTCCCTCAGTCCTCAGTGACCCCATGGACTGCAGCCCACCAAGCTCCTCCAGCCATAAGAGTTTTCCAGGCAAGAGCACTGGAGTGGGGTGCCACTGCCATTATCTGCTACCATAGTCTAAATAACATGCGTTCCCCAAAACTCAGTTCAAATTTCAGTTACCACGGAACAGTAAGTGTGAGTAATTGCATAAAGTACAAACTCTGTATCCAGCTCTTCAGCCCACAAATCACCATTTAAATAACAGATGTGCAAGATCATCAGTGACCAATCATATCTGTTCTTCCAAAGTTGCTTGGTGACTGCAATAACTAACATAGACAAGAATCCGCAATGGATGCTAGGCTCTTTGAGTGAAGTTATTTGATGCCCTATATGACTGAACAGTGGACTCTTTATAAGGAAGAGATCTAGTCACAACAATCTACTTCTTAAGATCCACCTAAACACCACTGATAGAAGGCAACCTAACATTTGCCATCTACTATCATATAATAAGAAAGAGCATCTTGTATGAAGTATTCTCACCAAAAAGGTTTAACCTGAATCTAATTAAGACTCCAGATTTAAATTCCAGTTTACAAGAAATACAGTGACTGGAGGAACAAGTTAATACCCCGAGGAAACAGACAAATTTAGAATGTAGGATATTTTATAAGACAAATGGCCTTCAGAAAGCAAATGCCTTGAGCAGATAGTAGGGCTGTGTGTATTATAAGGTACTCATGATGTTGATTCATTCTAGACTAAAAGGGTGCAATGACCAAGGGCAATGCAGGAGCCCTGTGTGGATCCAGGTTTGGAAAACACAGAATAATCCACAAAAACAGGTCTGAGAATTTGGGAAGTACTGAATACAGATATGACACTAAGAAATTTCAGTTAATTTTTCTCAAGGATGATAACAGTGTTACAATAAGGTAGAAAAGCATCCTTTTTCAGGGGGGAGACATTAAATATGTTAAAGTTTTTAGAGGCAAATGCCATGATATCTGTAAGTTAATTTCAAATGGTTCAGCAAAACACACACGTAACTGAAGCAAACTTGGCCAACTGATGGTTAAGAACTGCTGGATTTGGGTGACAGGTAGATGGTGATCATTGTGCAATTTTTTCCAATTTCCTATATGTTTAGAAATGTTCAGTATAAAAAAGTGGGAGAAACAAAGTAAGCTTCTCCAACTATGTTCCAAAGTTAATAAATGACAGAGAACTGCAGCCAATGGTGGGAAATACAGACTTTTACTTGGGGTTCCTTCTGGAAATGCCTTCATGTAACAGTGCTAGCTATTCCCCATGGTTGAATGATTCAGGACTCCGCAAATCAGGAACTCCTTTAGGGCTGAGAAGGGCTCCCTACTGCCAACCTTTACCTTTCCAGACCAGACAGGCTGCATTAGGGCGGACCTTGGGATCTGAAACATTCTCCTGTCACTTTTAAAATTCTACAATTCTGAAGAGTAATATTATTTATAACGCAAGTAACTAAGTAAACCCCATAACAAAGTGTTACCACTAATTGTGAGAACTCATCATGCTATTCAGTAATAAAAAAAGGTCCAAGCAAGCAACAAGTGCCAGGTTCTAAAGGAGAGGCCACAAAACCTCAAATTATTTCATGGTAACAACTACAGCCAAGCAGAAAGCACAATGACAATGAATCTCATTTCCAAATAAAAGTCTAACCTTTTTCCAGATTGAAATTTGTGATATCCGTAGAAGTCTCTTCATCATCACTGGAAAGGCCTTCAAGGTGATCTGCCATCTTACCAGTCTGCTCTCTGGCTTGTCTACGACGAGTCCTAAATAACAAGCAGTGAGTTACCAAACCAGATAAAGGCGACTCCTCCCTTCACAGACCGACCAACAGCATGCATCTGGAGATTACCTCCTGGCCTCCCGTTCTGCAATCCGACGTTTGGCATGCTCTTGATACAGTGCCCGATCTCGTCCAAAGGAGTCAAGATTTGGTGCCATCAGAGCTTTATCTGGAAAACAACAATGGTTAAAATTAAAAGCCTTCCTCCAACAATCTTGAGGAAAGAGTTTGCACAGAATAAGCCATAATGACAGACTGCTTTCTAATCTCAACAGCAGGATTCTGCAATAACTGATAAACCAGATAGTTTGCTAATTTAGAGCAAATCTCAACATTAATCCATGTTTCCACAAAAAGGAGCAGAAAAATAGAGAGTCTGACAACACTACCCCAACACAAACTGGCTGATTCCCTGTTCTTATGTCTAAGTAACAAAACTAGTTTATGCTATCATGAAGTAAGTTATTTGTGTAAAGGGAAAACTAATACATTACTTTTTAAGGAATGAACTTAAGCATCATATTGTTGAATGATATGAAATGACAGCAAAGAGGTCTACGTAGGAAGTATGAAAAAACACCTTTGTTGTAGGAATTTAATGACTTATTATATTTTGTTCTAATTTTTCCTTGTAGAAATTTATTCTTTATTACTATTTTTAAGAACAAGGGCAGAATCAACAATATAGACTAAAAATCCTATCTGAATAGGACCAAGTTGTGCTTTCTCGACCACTGCTTTCAAAGCACAATTCCCTTATTTTTTTTCCCATTTTCCATCTCTCTCTCTTTTTAATTTCTAGGACAAAATTTCTAACTTAGCTTTCAACATTCCTATTTATATTTACATATCAATTACCATTTTTTAGTTTCCAAGGTATGGCTATTTTTCTTAGAGTATTTCTTTTTTATAGCATCTTCTACTTGTGCTACATGTATACAGGATCTCTTCTGCTGTCTCCCAAGGACAGCAATTATGTTCTAAATTTTCTCCCGCCACCTGCATTTATGTCCTCAGTCTCTTTGGTCCTACTGCTGTGTTGCTCTCCGATGATCATTAACTACGCAGGAATGAGACTGGAAATTTCGTGGATGCAGGTGGGAGCTGTCTAAGAGGCATCTCCATCAGATCACTGGGTAAAAGTCAACCTTTTGTTGGGGCCCCCAGATAATAGTGTCTCATGGTCTTTTCTCTGGACCCACTCTCTTTGTCCAGAGAAGAATCCTGGAGACTCTCTCGCCTAGGGTAGAAGCAGAAATGGAGGAGACATCTCTCTGTGATGCTTTATTTCCACATTCAAGTCGACACTATGGAGACATCCTGTGGTACGCAGGATAGCAATGGGAAGCAAAAACCCCAGAGGGTGTGGGGGAGTGGGGGGCGGGATCATGTGCAATATGAAAGACACCAACTGAAGTTTTTTCCTGATATCAAAGATGTGGCAGAGCAACAGGGAAAACAAAACCAAAACAAGTGCTGGTGTCTACTTCAGTGTATCCTAACCACCCTAGATCCTACTACTTTTAAAAGCTGACTCTTTTACTGCTTAGTAAACAAGATGCCCCAGCTCTGCCTCAACTGGGACTCCACTACATACCACAGACAAATTAGCTAAAAAGGCCCAAACTACAGAAATGATTCCTATCTCTTTAAGAGGCAGCCATCATTAAAGAAGTATTCTAAAGAAAATTATAATGTTAACTTAGTATAATACTTAAAATGTTTATATTTAGAAACTTTTTAAAATATATACTGAAGGAGAGAGACCAGACAACTCAGCTGATAGCTTCCTTCTTTCTGTAAGAACTATATGCAGTAACTGTGGTAAAGCACTTGTAAATCTAAACAGAAGACTTTCCGGCTATATTTTTGTTTCTCTAAAAAAAAGATATCAGAAAAAGAAATCGCTACTTCAGTATCCCATGGAATCTTCCTCAGATCTTTGGCAATAATGAATACTCCCTTTAGGACAATACTTTTCACTTTCTCATTACCTTTCACTTCTTTCCAACTGTCAATCTATTGCTGATTAACACCCATCATTCAACCCTTACTCTGAATTCCATGTAAGTAAATACCTCCAAATTATACAACAGATTATAGCTAGGAAAAGGTATTTGATGAAATGCACAGCTCACACAACCGTTTAACTTAAAAGGAAATTACTTCCCATCATAGATACAATGATTACCTGCAATCTGCCCCAGAAATCTGGTTCTGTCTGGATCAAAAGTGATTTTAGAGGCATGCATTAGTTATTTAGGTGCCCCAAATGGCACTAATCCAAATTTAAATGTGTATGGCAAAAACAGAAGGTCAAAGCCATTCACATGGCTTACTCTGAGTCTGACTCATCTGAGGGCCATGTCACCATCTCTTTATGATACTCCAAAACCCACTTGGCACACAGGAGAATGCTTTCCAGGGATTCAGTGTCTAATTTAGAGGACACACTATATGACAAAGCATTGTTTTCAGAAAGAATAAGCACAGGGCACTTTACACTGGGAACACCTGAGGGACTGTTTAACATGAAGATTATTGGACACCATCCAAGACCTGGCAAGAATTTCTGGAGACAGGACCAAGAAATATGCATTTTAAATTAACATCATGGGTAATTCAGATGTATACATCCATTTAAGAACTGCTGACACAGGGACCAAAGAGATGACAAAAAAAGCCAGGAGAAATCAACATAGGAAAATTCCTATTACAGTACTCAAGAATATAGAGGGCAATGAAAAAGTAGAATGAAAATGTTTTTTAATATGTCTGGCTAAAGAGTTTCAGCTAAACTCTTATTAAGAGGTTTCTAATTCATTTTGGTCTTCCATAACCCACATCATAATGAAAGGAATATAAACTTTAAACTTCGAGATTTTTACACTAAAATTTCAAGAAGTGTTGGCATCAACTGACTTGCTAAAAAAACCCCAAAAAACAAAAACAACCTAGTTATATAAGGCAAACTAGAAAATTAAAAAAAAAACTCAATACAAAAAATTTTGCTTTATGCAAGGGGTGAAGCTCAAAACTCCCCTAATCTTGGAATTGTATCATTTGTTATGTAACAAAACCCTCTTACCATCCAAAATTTTCCAGCCCCTAACTCAAAACCTTAGTTATGATCAACAATAGCATTTGTGTTAGCATTTGTATAGATGTTAAAATGGGGGGAAAAAAATCACTTAAGGACAAGTGGATACTGGTTTTAAGATAAAATGCTAATGATGTCCTTACTATACTTTGAAGAATGAAAAAATATGCCCAAAGAAGATAGAGTATTAGTACATGATTTGCACTTCTTTGTGAAGCTGTATTTTCTCAAACACAATCCAAGCACATGCTATTAATAATTTTAGATCTACCTGACATAAGAGCAAGGAAACGTGTTTCTTTAAAAAAAAAAAATGCCCTGAGATGTCTATGTTTCAATTAGGATGCACTAAGTAAACAAGGTTGTTTAATGAATAATAAAAACCTTCAAGATGGACTGACTTGAATGGCTTGAAAACTCCGAAGATTCATCTTTAATATCATCTTGTCGTCTTTGGACAAGGCGGGAAGCTCGCTGTTTGTACAGCTGATGTATTGCTGATTCAAGTTCATTAATCAGTGGCACCTGTAAAAATACAACACACTCCGTAACACCAAACTCCTCAGACGCTTATTTATTTGAGGGTTCCATATTATTTCCGGATTTCTGAAGGAGTACCCTCTGGACAGAATAATCATGAATTCCCAATGAAATACAAACAGTAATTCAGTTTTACGACGTCTGGGAAGTAACACTTCTTCTTTTATTCCGTATACGGAACTATAATGTCCAATGCCTAGTTGTTGGAGCAAAAGTTTAGTTAGGAAACTTAAACACTTTAACAATAGTAAAGAGAGTGAGTAAAGAAATGTCAGAAATTTTAGTGCTTTTCTTTTAAAGTACATGAAAGTCCATTTTTAGTGTTCTAGCAGCATGATCTACCTTGCAATTTTTGTAGCTTAAAATAAACTAATATTGCTGTGTAAGACCAAAAAAATGGCTCTGAGTAGGTAAAGAATTTGCTAACTGCCCAATTTTGGACATTTAAATTGCTCTATCATTCACAAGGACCAAGTACTTTACAGTAATGTGATACTACTTTGTGGCTTTATTACACATTTAAAATGTGAACTGCATTCATTTACATTAATAAAGTGAATAAAATTTCTTGCTATCATTAACCTATCTAAAAATCAATCTATTTGCAACTCAGAAAGTTCTTCTGTTCCCATCAAATATTTAATTTTTTCCATATTTTTAAATAAAATTGCTTGCATGAATTGTTGCTTTACAAAATCAACAGGTTTTTCCAGGTTAACAGCCACAGCTAAGCATTCAATTGGTTCATACAGAATACAAAAAGCTTATGGAATGAGACCTAACTTAAAAGGAAAAACCAGAAAACATTCTCTTTTTATAAATACCTTATGCTATATAATCAAATGCTATGAAACTTGCACAAAACACTAACAACCACTAGACATACCTGAGGAAACCAGAAATTCTAGTTTCCTGATGGTTAGTGCGAATAAAAAAACACACTATTTAGAGTTGGGCAACACTGGCACCAAGTGTTATAGCAGCTTCCTGAACTGAACAGACTGCAAATGGAAAATAAAAAGAAGCAGGTGGAATAAAAGCAATTTCATACACTTGAATGATTCCATTGCAAAAGCAACAAATGTTCACAGAAAGGTCAAACTGATGCAGTTATCTCATTCTTTCATATGCTACACCACAGGCAACAGCATCCCCAGACCTTGATACCAGCTGAGCCCACAGACTCTAACTCGAAGATTAACCATAATCCATTTTTCAAGCAATTATTGTCATATTACTGTGACTTACACTCACCCACCCCTTCATTTTTTGCAAAGCATACAGGACTACGGACAAATGAACCTATGGGCCTACAATGCACTCCTTTAGTCCTGGAGGTTAACACTCTTCTTACTGCCAGAGGCTGCATCAGAGAGAACCTTAATTATTCAATTTACAGTTAAAATTCTGATAATGTAATTTTTGTTTAGGTAATTAAAATGCCTTTCTGAGAAAATTCTGAGACTAAAAGTCCTAAAGCACATTTTCACCTCTCTTTCATGTTTCTTAACAATACTGATTTATGACTTATTACAAGAGTGCACCATGACAATTTCTTTACCCTCTCCAAACTCAAAACTGCTACTGACTACCGTTATTTCAAGACCAAATTTAAGGCAAAGAACACAAGAAAGAAGATGACCCCAGGAAAACAAAACAATGGAAAGTTAAAATAATCTGCAAAAATAAAAATCTAAGCTCGGTATCACTTAAACTTTTATAATGAAAGAAAAAAACAAAAGAAAGCTTATCTTTTTATGGTCTTACCCTGACACAGTATTTTTATAACTGAAATGAGCATTCAAATCTATCCAATTATTCCTCATTATTTCCAGAATGACAATTTATGACATTATTAACTTAGCAGCAGGCTCCATAAAATCAAATGGATATGGAAATGTCAAAATGAAATAAAAGTTATCTTCAAAAGGGAATTACCTACTTCTCTTTTAATTAAAAGGTAGCCACTATATAACAGACATGGTTTAAGATCTGCTTCAAACACATTTACCTAAGTGACTCTGTAAAAACTTCAGCACAGTCTGAGGTATACTTCTCTAGGAATAGAGTAACCAGGAGAGAGAAAGCATGCTACTAAATGTTTTCAAGATGATAAGCAACTGAAAACAATATGAACTAGATATTCCACTAGTCTCTAACTCAAGAGTGGTACAATCTAGTTGATTGTATTACTGTCAATATTTTTTAAGAGCTCAGTTTGCAATCACAGCGTGTAAGTTTACTCAAGTAAGTTGCAAAGCAAAGACTGAGATACTTCCAAGAAAAACTCCACAGGGACAAATTTCACTTACAAAGCATGGTTTAAGACAAAGATCCTTTCTCTAGTCACAAAAGCTTACTGGGCCAGCTCCTACCACAATGCCCCCTGGGTTCACAAGGGCTTTGTTAGTAGGACACACCGCCAGCTCTGACATTTCTGTCCACTTCCCCTCTTAACTCAAGCTCCTCTGCACAGAGTCAAACTTATGTTTCCTTCTCACCCTGGTACTTATCACCCTAAGCCACAGATCTGCCATAAGAGCAACTACAGCTCAGAATATAGCTGCTTCTCCAGAAATCAGATGATCAGGACAAGAACACAAATCCTCCAGAGAAGACTTCGTGGATCTGACCAGACTGGCTGTAATCACTAAGACTCATTAGGAAGACAGAGTTTGGCACTGTTCTTTAGCCAGTCTTTGGCCTTAAGATACTGATCAAGAGATAATGAAAAGTTAAAATACTCATTTAAACATACTATATGCCTACAAATTCTACACTAATTCATATGGCCAAGGATAAGAGAGAATGTGCCTTCTAATCCTGTATCCCATGAAAGTTTAGAGACAGGACACTCAAAAGTACTATGATTTTAATTCTTTTGAAAGACAAGCCTGTGAAGTCCACAAATGCCTTTTTTAACCAGTGCATCAAACAATAGATTTGTCTTAAAGAAAAATCAATTAAAAGTTGCTTGAAAGAGAATTCTGTGTGCAGCTAACGAAAAATGCAAACAAATGGTACAACAGAATGCAAATAACTGCCAATTGACTATCATACCAAAAAGAAAAAAACTTGGAAATGAGACCTTAAAACAAATTATGGTCAATGAATGGTTTCTGAAATGGATAAAGCACAGGCTCACTCAGATGAAAACTATTACTGGCAATGGCAATCAACTTTATCTAGGATAAAAAATAAAAACTAATAAAATTTTGCAACTTTATGCTATATATATTTGGAATTAACTTATAGAAACAGTTTAAAGATAAGTTTAGATCTGAACCGTAAGAAAGAAAATTTCATCAGTGAGTCTCTTATATTCTAATAACCGAGGACAGGATCTGCCAGTCTTTTGTGCTTTGAATTATTTGTTTTCAACAAAGGCACTAAACTGCCCCTAAGACAGAATGCTGCTAATGAAGGTAACGAAAATGAAGCATGACTTTTCATCACTTCTAAAACTAAAGTCAGTGGATATTCGCTGAGAAATATAGAAATCTAGACCTCCCTAAGTTTTGCCTTATTCAAAGAGATTAGTATTTTTGCATTCTTACCTTTTCACTGAAACACTCAAGCAAGTCTTGGACATACCCTCGCATTTCTTGCAGAAATCTATACCGTTCACCAATACCCCCAGAAGACCCTTCTAATCTCTCAATGGCCCTGGTGGAGTCCGCTCGGCTTTGCAGGTGCTTCTCGTGCTGCTGTCGGTTTGTTTTGTGCAGTTCTTTCATGGAGTCCAACCTTAAGAACAGAAGAGGATAAATATAACACATTTACAGCTGGAAGTCTATGCTGTCAGGACACTTGCAATATTTTTAATAACGCATTTCGTTCCACTATTAGAATATAGAAATGCTTGGAGTAGATCTTTTCATCTGTACTCCTGTTTTGCTCAAGAAAACGGCAGTCTACAGACTTCTTATATAAAGTTATTTGGTGGGCTAACCAAAATCTCACTGTTTTGCCTTTCCCCCCATATCTTGACTACACTTTTTTCAGAGTCCAAGAGGAGAAAACTGAGAACTGTCTTCAACCAGATCATGGAGTGGTATTTAGAAAAAAAAACTTCGAGGCTTCCATAGAAGGGATCCAAGTAGGTGCCAGAACAAAGTATGAAGTCATCTTCTGGTTAGATTTTGAAGATAGGCCAGTCAATCTTCTTTGCTGATATTCTGTATCTGCTACCCCAGACTACATGTTGCCTGAGGGAACGGAAAGCTAGAAGACAGGTCTTTAAGAAGCTGATCTGCCCTACCTGTCTTTAAGCTGTTTCTTTACCAAATCAATAGTAACGGGAGTCATCTCATTACTGGGAGTTTTGAAAGGGACTGTATTATCTGTTTTTTGAGATTTGGCATCAGATGATCCATAGGCTGAATAACTATATGGAATGCCATAGGATGAACCATAAGGCATTGTCTGGTAGGTGTTCTGGTAGTACATGTTCACTTCCGTGGGCTGACTTGCTTGAACCTAGATGAGAAATGGGATATATATTAAAACCAGTAGCTGAAACTACAAAAAGAATAAAAAACTAACAGGAAATAATAAATCCAAGTATGTAATTAAAGTAAGTAATTGCAGAGCTTCTCAAAATCAAAAGTAGGGCTAGATGAAATTTCTCTTATGGAATTAGTGGATTCATTTCCAATAACTTTCAGGAAAACAATAATGAAGAGGTTTTGAGTTAGTAGGGACATAAAATTGTGTCAAAATACTAACAAAAAGAAACTCTGTGTGACATTTCCACTGAACTACTTACTTCTATAGAACAAGTTGTTATAACTACTTGGGGAGATATTTTTCATCTACAGTAAGATTTTTGCACTACTGAGAAATCCATCTTCCACAAAATAATTTTTAAAGTCAGAAAAAAAAGTTGTGCAAGAAAGATTTAATCTATACAGTGGACAGCTTTTTCTTTTTTGGCAATATGTTTTTTACTTCAACAAAATAAGCTAGAAATCTTAATTCACTCTTTCAGGTTTGAAGCTTAGCTGCTCAGCTCTCACCTGCGGGATATTGATTCCTTTCCGTATCTGTTCCTGCTCCCATCTGCTAAGCTCTTCATCCTGCTCGCCAGTGACTAGAGCGTCATCGTCACTCCCCTCGATACCTATGGCCGTAAGCAGAGAGAAGATAAGTCCAAAAAGCAGCAAGGGAAGAGATGCTACCCTGGTATTTCACAAAATCAAGCAAGAAGATTGGCATGAACTCAACCGTACTAAAATTAAAGTGCCTGTTAGGGTCTCTCATATTTAACCCTTCTGCTTTACTTGTCTTAATGCACAGTTATCCCTTCAGCAAGAGGCAGTATCAATTTCACAGTTAAAACCATAGAGAGGCTTCCTAACCTGTTAGTTTGACATCAATTCAACAAAGAGAAGAATGAAACCTAATGCCTCCTCAGAACAAAGAACCAATTAAATGTATTTATAACATGTTGGGTGCTTAGCACAATACGCGTCACACAATCCTCAATAAACATTAACTATCAAAATCATGCTACATTTCCCCCAAAATTCCAGTAAGACACTTAATATCCAAGCAAGAACAGTTCTCCAACATTGAAAGTGAAGCGAAAATCGCTCAGTCGTCTCCGACACTTTTCAACCCCATGAACCATGGAATTCTTCAGGCCAGAAGACTGGAGTGGGTGGCCTTTCCCTTCTTCAAGGGATCGTCCCAACCCAGGGACTGAACCCAGGTCTCCTGCATTGCAGACGGATCCTTTACCAGCTGAGCCACTAGGAAAGCCCAAGAATACTGGAGTGGGTGGCCTATCCCTTCTAGAGGGGATCTTCCTGACCTAGGAATCGAACCAGGCTCTCCTGCATTGCAGGCAAGTTCTTTACCAACTGAGCTATGAGGGAATCGTCAACATTAAACATAGTTTAAATAAATACAGATACATTTTACTTGATTGTAGTATCAAATAAAATTTAATAACAACAGGCTTACTGCTGCACTAAATAAAGTTACCTATTTCCTCTGCAATCTTCTGTCTCTGTGACTTTTCTTTCACAGAGAAAACTATGCGGCGTTTCTCATCATCATCATCGTCGTCGCTGGCATCGTTCTCATCTTCTCTAACAAGGCGGCCTTTCCCAGGCTCACTATCGTGAGGAGTGAAATCTCCCAATTCCCGGGCCATCTGACGCTTTTTCCTTGCCGCATGTATAAAAGCTGCATCTGGAATTTCTCCTGGAAACAAACAGTAAGGATTAGAATCCATGCCATACTAGGAAGAAAGGTTCTATTTTCTTGAAACTATGAAAGATAAAAGAATCTCTCCAAGACAGCCATGCATAAATGATGTTCTAATATCCCTTGCTGGCATCCCCTCCCCTCTCCCCAAACTCTGCCTGCCGTATGACTGGTTTATTTTTTTAACTTAAAGAGAAACTGAAAGAAGTTAAGGAAACAAAACAATATATACAATGGCAATATATACAGGAAGGCAGGGAGGGGAAAATTCATGAAAACAGTTTTATTTTACTGGTTTTTATCTTTCATTTTTAAGAAATAAAAGTAATAAAGTCATATTTATTAGTGAACTGGAGAACAAAAACATAAAAGGGATCTACACTCTTACAACCCTAAAACACACTATTAGAGTGTTTCGCCTGCAAACAGTTCTCAGTTCACCTGAAAACACACTGAATATATAATCCTGTATCTAATTTTTCTTCATATTAAAATATAAGCTTTTCCATGTTGTTGTTTTGTATAAACAATTTTTAGTGGTTTACAACATTCAGTAGATAAAGCATAACCTGCTACATAATCAAATTAATTAACACTTTTACCTACAGTAAAAATTAATGCGTTGCCATTTTTCAAATTTGTTATTTAAGTAGCTATGGGATAGGAAAATGGCAACCCACTCCAGGCCTCTTGCCTGGAAAATTCCATGGACAGAGGAGCCTTGTAGGCTACAGTCCATGGGGTCGCAATGAACTGGACACAACTGACTTCACTCACTCACTCATGGGATATCTCATCATGTAAACGCACCGTAACTTAACTTACTAAGCTGTTCCTCTCTTACTAGACATTTTTTCTAAATGTTTCTCATTGCAGTTAGTGCTGCAATAAAAACATTATTTCCATGGGATACATTTATCGCTATGGAATTACGGGTCAAAGAGTAAGAATATCTGAAATCTCCTGATTCATAATGTCAAACAGTTTCCCATAAAGACTGTACCAATCGGAATGCTATTAGATCTAAGTATGTAATTTTTTATAACTTTACAAACCCAGAGCAAACATTTTGACTTTTAACAAAATTATTATCATTTTCTTGGCTGTGTTATACGACTTGTGGAAGTTTCCAGACCAGTGATCAATCCTCGGTCACAGCAGTGAAAGCTCTAAGGAGTTCCCAGAGAGTAAGCATTTTTAAATTTTATAATGAGTTAAATGGTTACTCTTCATAATTTAAATCTGGTGACTAAGTATTCAAAAGCTGATTAACCAGTGAATAGATCTGAGAACTATTTCCATTAAAATGTTAAAAAAAAAACCTGAATATAAAGCTAGTAGCAGTTTTGTTTTTGGTAGCAGTTCTTGAAAAAGTTAAAATCTTAGTCTGAAACACATTAAAAAAAAAAAAAAAAGGACTTTTGTACTATTTATCCATTTACCTGAACCCCTCATTTGTTTTGATAAGAAAACTGCCTGTCTGAGAATGAACTTGGGAAGTTTCTAATTCTCCTTATTCTGTATTTGCAAAAGGAAACAGCCTGGCTCCAAACAGATGTCGCAAGAAACATCACTCAGCTAACTCCTTCCTTAACGACCATCATTACAGATGGCTCGTTCCTGAGGGATCACTTCAGTTNAAGAAAACTGCCTGTCTGAGAATGAACTTGGGAAGTTTCTAATTCTCCTTATTCTGTATTTGCAAAAGGAAACAGCCTGGCTCCAAACAGATGTCGCAAGAAACATCACTCAGCTAACTCCTTCCTTAACGACCATCATTACAGATGGCTCGTTCCTGAGGGATCACTTCAGTTCTGAGGAACATCTGCAAGTACATACCCGGACGGAGAACATTTAAAGAAGATAAAGCATTTGAGAAGGCTCCACCAGCCTTTGGCTTTTCTTCCTCCTTCTCACTTTCCATATCCATTTCATCTTCCCCGTGTTCACAGATGATAACTCCATCTTCTAGACTGGTGTCCTTAACGTGACCTGCTTTGTCCAAAGGCGGTTCGTCTACATTTTTGAAAAATAAATAAATAAATAATACAACATATCTAAAACAAAATCCATAAATTAAGGAGGCACTTTTAATGCAATTATGGGCTCAATTCATTAAAGCATCAACTATTCTAATTGTTTATAAAAATACTCAAACTACTGACATGTGAAATGATCACAGCAGACAACCAGAAGGCAGAAACAATACAGGGGACAGAGGGATGCATGGAGCCCTGCCCAATTCCTGCCTTTAGTTAACTTTATTGAAATTTTACCACTTTTCCAAAACTAACTTCTTCCTCTAAACTCTCATAGGTAACTGTTCTCACCTCTTGGAAGCATTATTTCACTTTATATGTCAGTATTTCATTAAATTCTAAATCCATTTGTGTTAGTCTCTCAGTCATGTCCTACTCTGTGCGACACCCATGGACTACAGCCCCTGAGGCTCCTCTGTCCATAAGATTCTCCAGGTAAGAATACTGGAGTGGGTTGACATTTCCTTCTCCAGGGGATCTTCTGGATCTAGGGATCAAACCTGGGTCTCCTGCATTGCAGATTCTTTAATGTCTGAATCACGAGGGAAGCCCAATTGAGGCAGCTTTCTATCAAGAACGTGATAGGAACTTCTCTGTAATGAACACTTCATGGGATATCATCTTAGGTTATAACCATCATCTGAAGGGTGGAGACCCAAAAGTCACAGTTACACTGTGTAAACCCCTGACGCTGTTGCCACTGAATGTTTGGAACAGTGATTTGTGAGTAAACCTGGTTTTTCTGACAATTTGGAAGGGGGACACAGAGACAAGTTAGAAACTAGTTAGCACGAAAAACCACCGCATGCAAACCAGGAAGGGAGCTGTGGCGTTGCTACACTCTATCACGTGGACAGAGAAGAGAGCTCTCTCTTCCGCAGGCCATTCCAGAGGCCAGCTTCAAGACTACTTTCCTGCCACAGGGTTCCAGGTGGCACCACTGTCACAGTGGTTTATACCAAATGGTTTACTTTACTTATAACTAAATAGTCCTATTACACCTTCCATCCCAGGCAAAATGCAGAAAAACTGGCATTTTTCACCCTCAATCACTGAACCTGGCAATGCACACACAAGGCACCAAGAATATAATGAAAGAGTGAAACAAAAAGTTCATTCTAAATATGAAAGATACACTTCCGTTGTTTCCCTAGCATGTGCTCCTCCCCAAAACTGCTTCCAAAGTTCTCAAACCATCTCCCACATCTCCTATTCCCCCAAAGAAGAATCCTGGGGATAAGATCCTACCCCCCTCACCGCACAACTTTACTTAGAAGATTTAGGTCACTCTGCTCCAGATCGCTTAAATTTTAATTCACCACTCTACCTCATTGCCACAGACTCCCTCTGAAGTGCATTCTGAGGCTGAGATTTTAAAACTCACTTTATCAGATGCATAAAGATACCAGAGTCAAGAACTACTCACTTGCTTTTGCTCTCAATTAACACTAAATCAATGGCTTTTAACAGACAAAACAGAACTGTGAAAAGGTTTACTTGATCCAAATATGCCCAGATGATTTCCGCAGACTTTAAAAGACTCAGTGTTGTAATAAGTTCATAAGTTATTTGCTTGTGACAGAGCAAATACAAAGTCCAGAACATGGTGGCAGGTGAATTTTTGTTAGTCCTGTATTATCCTTCCAGACAGCTTTATAAAGAGACGCTGAATAACCTTTTCTGAGGCTCCTCTTGGGCCTCAATGTCTTCGCTACTTTAGGAAACCTGACGCCACACATATTCTACTCTGACTGTGGGCACGTTCTCCATCTCCTCTATTCTGTCTACAAAGAGACACAGGCTTCTCTTTAGCAAAAGAACTTCGACATGATCCCAACTATTTCTCTAGCTATTGCCATCTACTCTCTCTGCCAAATGTTCCAAAGCAGCCGTGTGGACCTGCTACCTCCCACTTCCTCATCAGTTTGCCAGACTCGACCTTGGCAAACAGCCTTTGATATCTCCCATTCCAAGCTTACCAACTAAACCAGAGGCTGCAGCCACAGCTAACTGATACAGTAGCATTGAGCAATTGAGCAAAAGATGTTCCTTCCTCTAAACAGGCAGAGCTTGGCAAGTAAATTAGTCTCCTTTGCCAGATGCCCCCCTCCACACGCCCCCCAAAACCCAGCCACCACACCAACAGCCCTTCCTTTTCCTGCCCTTCCTGATACTATTCCATACAACTGACACTCCCTCAACACTCATCATCTTGAAACTTTCCTATCTGTTCTCCTTTGGACTTTATGACTCTTTGTATCTCCTGAGTAAACCATCCTCTCCGTGAGTGCTTATTACAGGTCAGGTCTTTGGTCCTCAGGAATATTCCCTTTATGCTGCAGCCTTGATTCCATTTATCCCTGGCTTCAATGATCACCTCAATGAACACCAAAACAAAATCTACATCTCCAACTATTCACTGGCTATTTCTACTCAAATTCAAAGGTGAACTCATCAATTTGGAATATCCCAAAGGTAGGTTCTCTAAGTTGTTACTACCCTTGTTTTCCAGTTAATGCACCTCTGCCTATCTAAGGAGGGCTGGGGTAGGAAAAGTTTGGGATTGTGAGCTGATAAGTGAAATAGGAACAGCAACCTATAACACAGAGGCTCTACCTTTGGGGAGGACATTAATTGAGTTATCTGCTGAGTAGGAAATCAGTTAATATGAAAAGTGGCCACATAAACTTTGTACCTGCTTCAATTTTTAAACCCAACAGTAAATGGTCTTTTCTCAGTTCTCACTTTTCCTGAACTTTCTTCAACTTCATCATACACGGTTCTTAAGAGATTTGGAAAAACTGAAGCAGCTTCCTAGACTCCAAAATAATCAGTTCCCCTAAAAATACTCCTCCTCCCACCTGCATTCCCTATTTCTGTATGTCACACATAATTGTCCTCTCAGTCACCTGGCACAAAAGCTCAAATCTATTTCTTTTAGATCTAATAGCTGAAGCATACCAAGGTTTACCAATTCTTCCCTTGGAATACTTCTCAAATAATCTTTCTCTATTTCTTTCCTCACAACCACAGCAAACATTTTAAATTCATCTAGAATTTCCCAGTGAGTCAGGAAAAGCCTCAGTCTTGCTCAACTAAGACCTTTTTAAACCCACTATTACTGGATCAAAGCTGGCCCTTGCATTTAAACTTCTTTAAATGCAATATTTCCTTATGCCAATCCACGCTGCAGGCTAACATCAGGTTAAGATTTCAAAAGGCATTTATCACGTCACCATCCTGGCAGGCCCCTGAAATGGCAACTCTAAACCCCATACTAGATACTAAACATCCTTCACAATCTGTCAGCAACGTACCTTTCACCTTAAACCTCTGCATCCCCCACAAATCATCTATTCAGCCTGTCACATGTACTTGCTCTTTTCCAAAACAGCAAGTCTCTGACAACAGCCCCACACCTCCCCTATTTTCGTTGCAATTTAAAAGTTCAAAAATCCAGCTTCAAATTCCACTTTATCTATGAAGCAGTCCTTCATCCATCTCTAAAAAGAAAAGTGTAGTTAATAGTTAAGCTTTAAGTCACTCACTAGCCATTTTGCCAAATTTGGGATCCAGTTATAGACTGAAGTGATGTTGTCTCCAAAATTAGATTGCAAACTTGAGATATAATGACACATTCCCACATCAAGCCTATAGTGGAGAACTGGGCAATAATAATTCTATCTTTAAATTCACAAAATAAAAAGATCTCCCTAAAACATTTGCATGAGAATAACTAGACCATGGCATATTATCATGAAATCACTTTCCTAAGGACAAATAAATGCTTAAAAGTTTAACTTAGGTTGTGAGAGGGCATAAGAGATGTTTTGTACAATGCAGACAGGTGCCACACACCCAGGAGTGTGCATTCATGTATCTGATAAGGCTGCTAAATGGGAACATTATCAACACTAGACTTAGGGGGTTCCTAAAAGTTCTAGAAGAATTAAAATGACTGTGTAAATAAAACCAAAGGAACCCAAAACTTGTCTCTACAAAATACAAGTACAGAATACAAGTACAGGAATTTGCACAGTACTCCTTCAAACAGAAACAAATTATGTCTCAGGTTTAAGTGGGAAATCTCTCTCTGTTCAACAGCACTCGGAACACTAGTCAGAAAACTGGAAGAATTTAGTCACTGCAGCAGAAACATTCCAGTGGCAATGGTTCTGTCTTTTTAAATAGTGCATTCCCAATGCAGGCATGTTGGAATTAAAGAAAACTACATCTTTACTCAACTTGAGCCCTTGACAATGACAGAATCAAGCAAACAAGTTCACTATACATACACCAAATCTATTCAATCCCTGTGAGAGTTTCATTTTGTCACTTCAAAAGAATCAAATTAGTACTTACTGTCGGCAGATGAGTTGAGTTCTGTCTTAATCTTAGATTTTTCAAGATCTTCTTTATATTCTTTCTTAAGCAATTTTACTATCTTTTTGCTGTAACTTGATTTCTTCACTTTGAAAACTTCTTCAGTTTCTTTAAAAAATAAACAAAATCTGTAGCAGCTATTTTCAGACAATATTTTCCATTCTAACTTTTGAATTCTTCTAAATATACTCAAACATTCCAAATCATTACATAATTTGAAATTACTTAAAATCCGTAATAGGCTTCCAAAAACTGAATCAACTTCATAATCTGGAATAAAATGCCAATCTGAGACTTTTTAAAGGCATAACACATGTAACTACACAAAGTTCTGTGTTCTACTGTCTTTCTTAAATAATTTATTTCAGGAGAGGAAAAGAGATCTTCAAAAAACACTTAATTATCAAATTCTTAAGGTATCCTAAATAAAATATCCAAAATCAAAAGGTGCTAGTTACAGAGCTGTCAAGACTGAGTTAGCTCTATACCCATCACACAGGGACACAGCTATTTCAAGACAAAGCTGAGAGCTAATCTACTTGTCAAAAATAAATTTCGATGGCCTATCCATCATCTTTGATTTGAAAACTTTAAAATTCGAATGCAAACACTTTAACAAGCTGTCCCTACGTCAGCGAAAACAAAAATGTGACTGTACTCCTGGCAAACTTCAGAAACGGCCTATTACTGGAAACAAGAAAGCACTGTGCATCAAGATGCAAGTCAGATTTCCAAAAGTCTTAACTTCTTTTTCCATAAGATAGACTTAACTGGATTAGACAAACATACACTCAACAACTGGGGAAGTAAAATGATAGAAGGCTCATCTACGATCAGAAATCTAAATCCACTGTAGCCTGGCCCCTCACACCAGATTGGATAAACCGACTTGAACTATCATTACACCGTCTCTTTTCACGGTCCAAATGTTAATGCGAGTTAAGGTCGCACATTTGTACCCCTATTTGGTTTTACAGGGAAACTGAGGATCGGAAACAGGATTGGCGATCGCCGAGGGCTGGCCCAAAGTGACTCAGAACCAGAGCTTCAACTCCGGGCTTCTCTTTCCAGACCTAGCACTCCTCTTGACACACTCAGCCTTCCTCGTCAAGGATTTCTGGCCCCTTCCTACTCAAGGATATCTGACCAGGACAAGCATGCCAAGGGGCGTGAGCACGGTGACCTACGGAAGGCCNGGAATGTCGTATTATATAGGATAAAATGTTATTTGGCCTTTTTTTTTTTTTTTAAGCACCTTTCTCTCTATTACAATTGAACGCAAAAGTGTCCTTGGTCTTTTCAAAAGAAGGCCAGGTTTGCTAGCAGTTCCTCAGCTTGGCTGATTTCAGAGACAAGTGTAGGAGAAAATCGAAGTAGCGAGACACATTTCAGAATTATGTCACAGAGGTAACCCTTTAAACTGGCAAGGGCACATTTGACTCTGAAGTTGAACTCACATACTTTCTCATTGTGTCACCGAATGTAGGGCCTTCTTCGCCTATGTGCCTATATGTGAATTTTCTTGTTTCAAAATTCAAAAGGTTACATTCCCATCCATTTCTAGGCACCTTCCAGTTTGCTGGCAATGTTAAAAGTTTTATGATCCTCCAGAGAACCTCTCAGTTAAATGCATCCATTCCCGTCCATTTTAGTTCACTGATTCTTAAAATGTTGTTTACTGTTACCCTCTCCTGCTTGACTAAATCCAATTTACGTTGATTCATTAACCTAACATTATAGCTTCCTATGCAATATTGTTTTTTACAGTATCAGATCTTACTTTCAGCACCAGACACATCCACAACTTAGCTACATTTCCACTTTGGCCCACCCTCTTCATTCTTTTTGGAGTTATTTCTCCACTCTTCCACAGTAGCCTATTGGACACCTACTGATCTGGGGAGCTCATCCTTCATTGTCATTTTTTTGTTGTTGTTTTTTCATACTGTTCATGGGGTTTTCAAGGCAGGAATACTGAAGTGGTTTGTCATCCCCTTCTCCAGTGGACTACGTTTTCTCAGAACTCTCTACCATGAGCTGTCAAGTCTTGGGTGTCCCTCAGGTGGCTATCAGCATGGTATGGCCGATAGCATCCTTGAGAACCACAAGACTGTTATCTATGTGATGATTTTGGTTAGCTTTGTGTGATCCTGGTTTTCTGGAGGCTGTGGAATTATAGTTCTTTCTTCCTGGTGGGAGGGACTGGTTGTGGGAAAATCTGGGTAGTGCTCTGGTGAGCAGGGCTATGCTCAGTAAAGCTTTAATCCCATTGTCTGCAAGATATTTGGATCTATGCTATGTTAGTTATGCCCTGATGCAATTCAGTACTGAAGTCTACAGACTCTATGGTAGAACTACTGGCAACCTTCAAAAAGGACTTATGCCAACATATACCTCCCAGAATTGCTGCTGCCGGGGACCCTGTCCCCGAGGCAGGCTACTGCCAACCCATGCCTCTGCAGGAGGTCTTCAGCACTGATAGGCGGGTCTATCTCAGTCTCTAGTGGGATCACAGGAATTTAATTCACACCGTAACAGTTATTACTGTGGGCAAAAATCCCTTAGAAGAAATGGAGTAGCCCTCATAGTCAATAGAAGAGTCCGTAATGTTGTACTTGAATGCAGTTTCAGAAACAACAGAATAATCTCAGTTCGTTTCCAAGGCAAACCATTTCAGTATCACAGTAATCCAAGTCTGTACCCCAACCATTGAGGCTGAAGAAGCTGAAGTTGATTCTTTCTGTGAAGACCTATAAGACCTTCTAGAACTAACACCAAAAAGAGATCCTTTTCATCATAGGGGGTTGGAATGCAAGAGTAGGAAGTCAAGAGATACCTGGAGTAACAGGCAAGTTTGGCCTTGGTGTACAAAATGGAGCAGGGCAAAGGCCAAGAGAACCCACTGATCATAGTAAACACTCTTTTCCAACACAAGGGACAACTCTGCACATGGACATCATCAGATAGTCAATACCAAAAGCAGATTAATTATAGTCTTTGTGGCCAAAGATGGAGAAGCTCTATACAGTCTGCAGAAACAAGACTGGGAGCTGACTATGGCTCAGATCATGAGCTCCTTATTGCAAATTCAGACTTAAACTGAAGAAAGTATGGAAAGCCACTAGACCATTCATGTATGACCTAAATCAAATCCCTTATGATTATACAGTAAAGGTAATGAATAGATTCAGAGGATTAAATCTTTTAAAGAATTATGGATGGAGGTTCATAACATTATACAGGAGGTGGTGACCAAAACCATCCCAAAGAAAAATGCCATAAGACAAGTGGTTGGCTAAAGAAGACTTACAAATAGCAGGAGAAAAGAAGAGAAGAGAAAGGCAAAGGAGAAAGGAAAAGTATACCTAAATAAATGTAGAGTTCCAGAGAATAGCAGGGAGAGATAAGATAGCCTTAAGTGAACAATGCAAAGAAATAGAGGAAAATAATCGAATGGGAAAGACTAGAGATTTCTTCAAGAAAACTGGAGATTCCAAGGGAACATTTCCTGCAAAAATGGGCTCAATAAAGGACAGAAATGGCAAGGATCTAGCAGAAAACAGAAGAGATTAAGAAGAGGTGGAGCAAATACACAGAACTGTACAAAAATGTCTTAATGACCCAGATAACCACGATGGTGTTGTCACATGCCTAGAGCCAGACATCCTGGAGTGTGAAGTCAAGGGGGCCTTAGGAAGCATCACTATGAACAAAGGTAGTGGAGGTGATGGAATTCCAGCTGAGCTATTTCATTTCCTAAAAGATGATGCTGTGAAAATGCTGCACTCAATATGCCAGGAAGTTTGGAACACTCAGCAGTGGCCACAGGACTGAAAAAGTCAGCTTTTATTCCAATCCCAAAGAAAGACAATGCCAAAGAATGCTCAGATTACTATGCAGTTGCACTCATTTCACATGCTAGCAAAGCAGTGCTCAAAATCCATCAAGTTAGGCTTCAGCAGTATGTGAACCAAGAACTTCCAGATGTAAAAGCTGAATTTAGACAAGGCAGAGATCAAATTGCCAACATCTGTTGGGTCATAGAAAAAGTAAGAGAATTCCCCCCCTCAAAAAAAAAAACCATCTACTTCCATTTCATTGACTACACTAAAACCTTTGACTATGTGTATCACAACAAACTGTGGAAAATTCTTAAAGAGATGGGAATAACAGACAACTTCATCTGTCTCCTGAGAAACCTATATGTAGGACAAGAAGCAACAGTTGGAACCAGACATAGAACAATGAACTGGTTCANTACTTCCATTTCATTGACTACACTAAAACCTTTGACTATGTGTATCACAACAAACTGTGGAAAATTCTTAAAGAGATGGGAATAACAGACAACTTCATCTGTCTCCTGAGAAACCTATATGTAGGACAAGAAGCAACAGTTGGAACCAGACATAGAACAATGAACTGGTTCAAAATTGGGAAAGGAGTACATCAAGGCTGTATATTATCATCCTGCTTATTTAACTTATATGCAGAGTACATCATACAAAATGCTGGGTGGGATGACTCGCAAGTTGGAATCAAGATTGCCAGGAGATATATCAATAACCTCAGATACGCAGATGACACCACCCTTATGGCAGAAAGCAAAGAGGATCTAAAGAGCCTCTTGATGAAGGTGAAAGAGGAGAGTGAAAAGGCTGGCTTAAAACTCAATATTCAGAAAACGAAGACCATGGCATCTAGTCCCATCACTTCATGGCAAATAGATGGGGAGAAAGTGGAAACACTGACAGATTTTATTTTCTTGGGCTCTAAAATCACTGCAGATGTTGACGGCAGCCATGAAGTTAAGACACTTGCTCCTTGGAAGAAAAGCTATGACAAACCTAGATGGTGTGTTACAAACAGAGACATCACTTTGTCAACAAAGGTCTGGATAGTCAAACCTATGGTTTTTCCAAAAGTCGTGTACAGATGTGAGAGCTGGACCATAAAGAAGGTTGAGTGTTGAAGAATTGATGCTTTTGAATTGTTGTGCTGGAGAAGAGTCGTCTTCTTGAGAGTCCTTTGGTCTGCAAGGAGACCAAACCAGTCACTCCTAAAGGAAATCAACCCTGAATATTCATTGGAAGGACTGATGCTGAAGCTGAAGCTCCGATACTTTGTCCACCTAATTTGAAGAGCTGACTCATTGGTAAAGACCCTGATGCTGGGAAAGATTAAGGATAGGAGAAGGTGGCGGCAGAGGATGAAATGGTTGGATGGCATTACTGACTCAATGGCCATGAATTTGAGGAAACTATCGGAGATAGTGAAGGACAGGGAAGCTTGACATGTTTCAGTTCATGGAGTCACAGACAGTCGGACACGTCTTAGTGATGGAACAACAAGAGATATTCTTTGAACATAAAAATGAAGATGTGTATTTTATGAATTACCTTTTTTTTAATACAATGTGTAAATTACTTTTTTAGTTTAACATACATTGAACATCAGTTCATATCTGTTCATAAAGTGTTGTCCCTTCTACCAACCTGCATAGTGATCCATTGTTCAAATGTACCATAATTTATTAATATTTAAGTAGTTTCATAAGAATTGGTATTAATGTTTTTTCCAGTCTTGCTATGATAATCAATACTGTGATGAAAGCTTTGAAAAATGATCACGAGTAGGATGAATCAGTATTGAAATGACTAGATCCACAGGTGTGCACTTGTAATTTTGCCAATTCTAAGCTGCTCTCTATAGCAGCATGCCAGTTTAAAAAATTTTCTTTTGATGGAATTGTTGTTCAGCTGCTAAGTCATGTCCAACTCTTTTGCGACCCCATGGGCTATAGCCTGCCAAACTCCCCTGTCCTTGGGATTTCAGGCAAGAGTACTGGAGTGGGTTGCCATTTCCTTCTCCAGGGGACCTTCCTGATCCAAAGATCAAATCCACATCTCCTAATTACAGGAAGGTTCTTTACCACTGAGCCACCAGGGAAATACAAATGAAGTCACCTGACGTATAATATTATATTGGTTTCATATGTACAACAGAATGATACAATATTTACATATACTGCAAAATGATCACAAGAGTGTAGTTAACTTTCATCACCATGCATAGCTACAAAGTTTTTGTCTTGCCATGAGAACTTTTAAGATCATTCTCTTAGCACATTTCAAATATGTAATATAGTATTTTTTTGTAATATAGTATTATTTACCAAGTCAAGTTATATTTTATCACTACATTTCCATGACTTTTTAACCCATTGATTCATTTCGCCCACTCCCAACCGTGCCAGTTGGTACTCCTACCACAGTGTCTGTTTGCCTACACCATTCTGTCAAAATTTCATTTGAGATTTAAGTTGCAGGTTGAAGCAAAAGATCCTAAGCTCAAGATTTCATACACAGCTGGCTCTTTTCACTGGTTTTCTTTGATTGCATTTGAAATCTGCCCACCCGTGACTCAGTTTTGAAAGCCAGAAAGATGATCTGGGCTGAGTTCCTCTGTGACATTTTCTTCCAGCTAGTAGAGAAAGTTAATAACATCTGGCTTCCATTCTACTCACATTACTCTAAGCTCTTATATTCTGGCTGTTCAGCATTAAGTTCTGATTCCAGCAGAGTGTTTCGTTGGTGAAACTGAACTCCAGTTCTCATCACAAAAGCTTCAAATTGTGCCTGGTCAGCCTGTAGACACCAGTGCCAGCGCCAAGAGACAGATTTGCAGTAACATGATTAGGACAGAGGTAAGAAAGATAAGGTTCAGAGCAGACTGGGTTAATATCTTGGCCTGAAACTTCAAAAAGGTCTTCCAGTATGAAAGTGATGATTAAATATGGATAGAGAGGAGAACGTTGGGTGTTTTAAAGCAAGCTAACAAATGAAAAGCCAGGATGTGTTTATAACTTTTATAATCTACCTATTCAGATAATTGAAGGGCAAAGTTAAAGATTCATAAGTTATCTTGCTGCTAACACAAGCCAAAGGCCCTTCTAGAGGTTACAGACCTTGTGGAAATTAAATTCCTGAAACAGAAGAGCTGCTTTCATCGCCTGTCAGCCAGTATACGATCTGAAACTAATTATTTTATAAACTGCTCTGTGCACTGAGTATTAAACTGACTGTTTACAGCATATCATCACTTTAATGTTGGAGTGTTTTTAGACAAAGACTGCTTTTGTAGAATGCTTGCATCCATCATTTTGTTTGAATCAGTTCAGTGCTTTTTCTTTTTTTGATGCTTTTTATTTTTTATTTATTTATTTTTTTTCCATCTCAGGTGTACATGACAGTTCAGTGCTTTTTTAAGAAAATAAATTCTGTTGAATTTTTTGATCACATGGACCATTTTGAGAGTCTTTCTTGAATTTTTTTTTTAATAACATTGCTTCTGTTTTATGTTTCATTTTTTTAGCTGTGAGCCCTGTGAGCCCATTTTTTTAGCTCCTCGACCAGGGATCGAACCCACACCCCCTCATCAGAAGGCAAAGTCTTAATTGGACTGCCAGGGAGGTCCCCAGTGATTTTTTTTCTTAATTAGAGGGTAATTACACTACTGTGACGGTTTTTGCCATTCATCAACATGAGTCAACACTAGATATACCTATGTCCCCTCCCTCTTGGAACCCCTACCCTTCCCATCCCTCTCCTCCAGGTTGTCACACAGCACTGGCTTTGGGTTCCCTGTGTCATGCCTCGAATGCCCACTGGCTATCTTTTTTATATGTGGTAATGTATGTTTCCATGCTATTTTCTCATATCATCCAACCCTCTCCTTCCCCTACTGTGTCACAAAATTTCTGTCTCCTTTGCTACCCTGCCAGTAGGATCGTCAGTACTATCTTTCTAGATTCCATGTATATGTATTAATACATGATATTTGTCTTTCTCTTTCTGACTTACTTCCCTCTGTGTAATAGGCTCTAGGTTCATCCACCTCATTTGGACTCAAATGTATTCCTTTTTATAGCTGAGTAATATTCCACTGTGTATATGTACCATACCCAGTGCTTTTTTAAAGTTACCTTTTCAAGCAATAATTCCAATTAGTTTTTTTTTCTACTAAATTGTGACTTTGCATGGAATAACTGACCCATGATTTCAGACAAAATAGGCAAACCACTTTTGTTTGTTTTGTTTACCAACTCAGTATTAGACTCTGTAGTCTGAGATGATAATTACCAAATGTAGCTCTGTGAGCCCGTGAAGTTTTCCCTAGTCGATTTCCAAATGAGAAGCACACAAACAGTTTGCTCATGTATAGTAGCCAGATGTCTCTTATCAGGGGGAAGAAGATGGTGCTTTGTTCTGAGGTGATCTTCCTCCTCCATATTAAGATACTAAAATCTCTTTCCTTAAATGAAATAATGATGATGGTTATATTTTGTTTGTTTTCATACCCTTATTTGACAAACTGAAAAGTAGTGAAAGCTATAAGTCCCCCCAAACTGGTTATTATATCTAAAAATTTTATGTGGCATGCAAAATCTAATAGTCTAGGAATTCCTGGCCTACAAATTTTTCCTTTCTTCCTAAATAACTCAAGAATTCTATTCTGGGAGGGCAAAAGCTGGAGAAAACATTTAATTATTTCATTAAATTTCTTGTCCTTGATTTAGTGAAGACTGTTTTGCATTAACTGGCACCCCACTCCAGTACTCTTGCCTGGAAAATCTCATGGACGGAGGAGCTTGGTAGGCTGCAGTCCATGGGGTCGCGAACAGTTGGACACGACTCAGCGACTTCACTTTCACTTTTCATTTCCATGCATTGGAGAAGGAAATGGCAACCCACTCCAGTGTTCTTGCCTGGAGAATCCCAGGGACAGGGGACCCTGATGGGCTGCTGTCTATGGGGTCGCACAGAGTCGGACACGACTGAAGCGACTTAGCAGCGGCAGCAGCAGCAAAGTAAAATGTAAGGAGGAGATTTTTTTTTTTTTTTTTCCCCACTGCTAGCTTCACAGTCCTTCCCAGATGGCTCAGTGGTGAAGAATCCACTGGCAATGCAGGAGAGGCAGGTTCTGTCTCTGGGTTGAGAAGATCCTCTGGAGAAGGAAATGGCAACCCACTCCAGTGTTATTCTTTCCTTTTCATACTGTTCATGGCGTTCTCAATGCAAGAATACTGAAGTGGTTTGCCCTTCTCCAATACTTTGGCAACCTGATGCAAAAGGCCGACCCATTGGAAAAGACCCTGCTGCTGGGAAAATCTGAGGCCAGAAAGAGAAGGGAGAACAGAGGATGAGGTGGTTGAATCACATCATCAACACAATAGACATGAGTTTGAGCAAACTCCGGGAGATAGTGAAGGACAGGGAACCCTGGCGTGCTGCAGTCCACAGGCTCACAAAGAGTCGGCCACAACTTATTGACTGAATGATAACAAATCATTTTATCTGATACAGTGTTTTATATCTTCCGGTGTTACTATGTCAACAAGTACAGTTCATAATCATAGTACCATGTAATATTTATATTACATTCACAATAAACACTTTATAAATACATCTAAGGACTATACAACCAATATAGAAGCAAAAGTAGCTATGTGTCCTTTCTAAGAGAATTCACCTCTATTAGCTCAAAATCGTTCAGACATTGTTGTCTTTCCTTTTTGGGGAAAAAGTCAAAAGCAGATACCTTATCAAAGACAACAGAGTTACAAGTATCTCTTTTGGGAATAAAGATGAAGGAATGTGTCTTTTTTCTGTACTATTTAATTTTACTCCAAGGCAGCAAACACACAGTAACATTATAGTATGGTTACAGAAGGAGGCATCAAATCAAGCTTTGAACTTTTCAGATCTTTTAAAATATTCTATTTGCTTGTTTATCTTTGGTTGTGCTGGATCTTCATTGCTGCTTGTGGACTTTCTCTAGTTGCAGTGAGTGGGGTCTACACTGTAGCTGCAGTTCATGGGCGTCTCGTGGTGGCTTCTCATATTGTGGATCACAGGCTCTAAAGTGTTCAGGCATGGAGGCTCTTCCTAGACCAGGGGTCAGACCTGTCTCTCCTGCACGGGCAGGCAAATTCTCAATCACTGGACCACCAGAGAAGTCCCCAAGCTCCAAATTTTTGAAAAAATGAAGTGGACTTTTAAAAATAACCTTTGAAAGTATTAGTTGCTTTGCTTTGCTTTGCTTCCCTGTGGACTGTAGTCTGCCAGGCTCATCTGTCCATGGGATTCTCCAGGCAAGAATACTGGAGTGGGTAGCCATTCTCTTCTCCAGGGGATCTTCCCAACCCAAGGAATGAACCCAGGTATCGTGCATTGCAGGCGAATTCTTTACCATCTGAGCCACCAGGGAAGTCCCTTATCTAATTATAAAAGTGCTACTTGCATTACTGTATTTTAGAAATTTAGAAAATGCAGAACAATACAAAGAAAAATAATAATTGTTATTAATTAATAATAATAATAATTAACACAATTTTCGGAGCATTTCTTTCCAGAATTATTTCATGAACGTTCACTTTCATTCTTC